>OX387245.1:115012662-115573156 GCA_947561735.1 Cenchrus americanus
ACACCACAGATCCTCCCAAAAAGTTACTGTGGAACCATTTCCCAAAACACAACAGGCAATCCCCCTGAAGAGGGTATTTAAACGCAAGACATCCTTCCACCAGAAGGAACCAACCTCCGAGGAAGCATGAGGGACTTTCCCAAGATAATATTTCTCCCAGATCAGATTCACCCACGGGATATCCATATGGTTATAAAATTTACTGAGTTGCTTGAGGAGCAGGGCCTCATTTTGTAATCTCAGATTAAGAATACCTAGGCCTCCCTTGGATTTTGGCCTCTGCACCATAGACCAAGCAGCCAAGTTTCCTCCCTTTCTGTCAGGGTGGTTACCTCTCCACAAACATTGCTTCCTCATTCTGTCTATGTTGTCAATCACACCCACTGGCAACTTGATGGAGCACATGGCATAGGTCACCGTTGAAGTAAGGACTGTGTTGATCATCTCAAGCCTACCAGTATAGGAAAGGAAAATTGAACAAGCATTAAGTCTCCTTTCGACCCTGTCCATTAGTGGAGTGAGATCCTCCATTCGAGGTTTGGTTGTACCCATTGGTAGTCCCAAATAAGTAAAAGGCATGCTGGCAATTTGACAACCAAAAGCTGTAGCTAGGTCGTGAAGCTTAGTTTGAGACACATTTAGGGGAATCATGGAGGACTTGTGATAGTTTACTTTGAGGCCCGTGGACTCGCAAAAGTTTGTAGGAGGCCCTTAAGATAAAGCAGTTGTGTTCTATCAGTGGTAGGATCAAAATAGTATCATCAGCATATTGCACAACTGGGAAGTCATTGCTGGCATGAGGGATTGGCAAAGACAAATGATTGTTGTGAAGTGCATCATTGATAACATACTGAAGTAACTCGGCGAAAGGTAACAAATAACAGAGGGGAGAGAGGATCACCCTGCCTAACTCCCCTCTTGCATTTAAACTTCCTTCCAGGAGTACCATTCAGCAGAATTGAAGAGGTGCCAGAAGAAAGAATAGCTGAAATCCAAGACAACCATTTTGCAGGAAAGCCTAAAGCCTCCATCATACTAAGAATAGCAGTGTGTTCCACAGTATCAAAGGCTTTTGCAAAATCCAGCTTTAGAATAACAATTTCCCTCTTGCTTTGTTGACACTGGTGAATATATTCAAAGCACCAAGCAATGCAATCTTGAATGGATCTTGATTTAATGAAACCATATTGATTAGCATGCAGCAACTTTAAGATTATAGCTCGTAGCCTCTCTGCAAGAATCTTAGTCGGCAACTTGATACTACTGTTAAGGAGGGATATAGGTCTAAAGTCATTAACGCTTCGGATTGTTCTTTTTTGGCACAAGAGTGATAAAGGATTCATTCAAGCAATCCGCATTTATATTGCCTTCGAAAAAATCCCGACAGAGAGTATAATAATCCTTTTTGATGATCCCCCAACACTTCTTTAGGAACGGACCATTGAAACCATCCGGCCCGGAGCTTTGTCAATGGGAACCATTTTGATGATATTGTCAATCTCCCGTTGAAGGACGGGAACCACCGATCGTCCAAATCCCGAGTATTGGAAACCAGGGAAGATAAATCAAAGAGCATACGTGGCCGTAAAGAAATTCCCATTCTATTCTTGTATTCTCGAAGAAGAAGAGCCGCTTTCCCTTCATGATCATGAACTTGATTTCCAGCCTTCATCCCTTAGGTAGGTGATGGTATTTTTCCTATGAGATACCGTAGCCATAGCATGAAAGAACTTGGTACACTCATCCCCAAACCTAATTCTCGTTGACGAGTGAATCTCTTCCTCCAAGTATAAATTCTTATATCTCGAAGCGTTTGTAATTGTTTTTTAATAGTCACTCTCAAATTCCATTCCGTGAGCGGGAGTTGTCCGCAATCCTCGAGAGAGTCTAAGTAAAAAATAACCTTGTTACGCTTATTGATCGGGGAGGATAACCGGGACAAACTTTTACTCCAGTTCTTCGCATTAGACCTTGTATTCTTTAATTTTCCCCGCCAAGACACTAGCCGAGGAATTAGAATTCCTCACCGAAGCATTCCAAGCAAAAACCACAGTTTCCAAAAACCCTGGGTGCTCTGGCCAAAAGTTCTCAAAACGAAAGATGTTGGCCTTGGGGATGTCAGTACCAATAGAAATCTTACAAGGAATGTGATCTGAGGTAATTTTGGCCAATGGCAAAACAATTGTATTTGGATATGTAACTGTCCAATTCGCAGATGTGAAGAACCAATCCAATTGTTCTAGGAGAGGGTCCTTTTGCATATTAGACCAGGTAAAGGCTCTTCCTTTTAAAGGCAGCTCCAGCAAACCCAGATGCCCCAGAAGGTCATTAAAAATTAAGGTATCTGAGAGATTTCCTCCAGGCTTATTTCTATCATGTAGAGATCTGTAAAAATTAAAGTCACCAAGGAATAACCAGTTCTCATCAGCATCAATAACATGAGAGCGCATCCAGTTGACAAAAGCAGCTCTCTCAGGGTCATGGCATGGGCCATAAACCGTGGTAAGCTTCCACATCGCTGAGTTAAATTGAGAGGTGAAGGAAACCGTAAGACCAAAAGGCTGTTTATCAAGAGTCAACCCAAGAAAATGGGCACTAATCCATAACACAAGGATTCCACCAGAAGCACCCAGCGAGGGAATAAAATCAAACTTATCATAGCGTCTCGGGGCAAATTTCCTAATAAAATGAATATCGACATTCTCAGCTTTGTTTCTTGTAAACGGATAATGGAGGCACCACTCTCGTCAATTTTATTTCTAACCGCATCATGCTTGTCGGAGGCATTAAGACCCCGAATGTTCCAACACAAAATATTCCAATTTCTATTATTCATTAGTCACCGAGGAAAAGGGACAAAGTGGATTAAAGCTACCGCAGCAAATCCAAACACAACCATGAGAGAAAGCCTACTGGAAGCCAGAGAAATAGAAGCACACCAGAAAGATGTAAAAGTTCCAACAGGCAAGAACAAAATAGTCTGAAGGTTCCACAAGCACCACAGAATAAAGATATAGTAGCTAAGACTACTTAGGTCCCTGAGAGTGAATAAAGTGCAGGCTAAACAGACAAGCCTGAAGGAAACAAAGTAGCACTGGAACAACAGGAGATCAAGGCACAAGCATCCCGTCCATCATTTGACTTCCTGGTCATAAGTTCATCCGCCGTGAGCTCACTAGGAGACACATTACAAAACAGCCCCCACCGTTGCGAGTCTCAATTGGGACCGGGCGGGGACAATATCGAAGGCTTGGGGGGATTATCCAAAAGGTGGAGCGCAAGATCGTCCATGACCTTCCTTTTCTTCCCGGGAGTCTTGTCGGGCCGAGAGTGCTTGAAACCTTCAGAAGTATTGAGCCTATCGCTCCTCCGACAGCCCCGAGTTACCGGGGGCTTCCTCGCTCGTTCCTTTTTGAAACCGTTTCGGCGCAGACAGAGTCCTCCTAGTATCTTGGGAAACAGATGATGCTCCAGCCTGAAGGGCTCCATCCAGGAGAGGTTGAGAAGGGTTTGCAGTAACTTCAACCTCCACATCTATGCTACTACTGCTTAGATGAGTCTGATTGTCACTGTGCCAAAATGCCCAAAGATGCAGGAGGACAGAGTGCAAGCTAGGGGGCTTCAAAGGGACGATTGCCAGTGAATCATCCTGATTGTGCTTAACTGAAGAACCAGAGGTTATGGTCTCTATGATTCCAGTATTAACAAAAACTGGAAAATGCAGCACCGGGGGGATGGTTGGAATCAGCAGCTTCTGAAAGGCCGCTATCTCAACTGCCAGCAGAGTTGGGTGTAGCATGCCCTGCACCTCATGGTGAACTGGAGAAGAAGCATCAGAGGAAGTGGAGGAAGAGGAACCTGTCTTGAATTTCCCAGATAAAACATCTTCAACATTGAGCACAATGTCAGGACCATGAGCCCTCAAGTACTCAGCTGTGGATCCAGATTGATCAAAAGTGACCGAGTCTTGTTGTTGCACGAGTTCTTCCATGACTTGGTCAACCTCCTCCTCGCCACTCATTCTCCTCGCCGTTGATCAACATCGGGCCGGCATCCCGCCGGCCAACTCATGAGGAGGGACAAAGTTGAGCTGCAGCTGTTGTTGAACATCGGCCATCCGTTGGTCATTTAGCCCAAAATCCGCATGGACATGATGGCCGGCTCCATTGAGATCTTGCTGCCACCCCCCGGGCCCCATCAATATTACCAAGTCGAACCGCACCATGAACCGGGTGCGGGTTACCATCCACCGGCACCCGATCCTCATCATGGGGAAAACCATCCGGGAAATTGCCATTCGGAATAAACACCGCACGCCCCGGATCGCCCCGCACCACCAAGCATGGTACCTTGAGACACTACCATGCTGCGAGGGACACGATCGGAGACGAAGCGACGAGCAATAACTCTTGACTTATTAGGTCCCTCAAACCATCTAATTAATCTACCAAAAGGGGCAACAGCTGCCTGGATGAAGTCCTGAGTCTGATAATCGAGCGGAAAGGCCAAAAACATGATCCAAGATTCTCTGATATAATTGCATGTTCTAAAGTTTCGTGGAGCCTCATCATGCTTATGAACCGACATTACCCACTGACCAAAGTTAATTGGAGAAGCATCTAGCGCTTCTTCACGCCGAACCGGATTGGCAAACCGAAAAAGCCCCAAGCCCAGAGGAGATGGGAAGGAAGAAACCACATCTACGTGAAAGTTATGCTCCAAGAACTCACCGACTTCCTGGAGGATGCCAGGTACTTGATCTTGCTGCGGTTCCGGCTCCAGGGGAAATAATGGCGTACTGTTCATGACGGCGCGGCGGCTCACCCCCCAGGGCAACGCGAGCACGAGCCGGACGGTGCCATCCATGCTCCACATGAAGGCCGGGTGGGAGGAAGAGCATTGGGTTGCACGGGAAGTTGGCCATGTCGTCGGGCTCAGGAGGGGGCTGAGGCGGCGGTGGGGTAGTGGAAGGCGGCGACGACGAGGAGGGACGATCAATACTGTAGCTTGGGGGAGATTGGAAACTTTCGGGATTGCTATTTCCTCGGGAGTCGTGGGAGGCAGGGAAAAGAAATAGGGCGTGACCTTTCATCTTCCGTGGGCCGATTCGTGCTCTGTCTTTTGGGGGGCCAATGGACTTTCGGCTTAACCCGAGTTAAACACCGGCGTTGCTTATGCCCATAGCCAAAACAAGCCCGACATCTCCATGGACTAGAACGAGCAACGGCCCGATGGCCCACCGCAAGACATTTGCCGCAAAAACCGAAGTGCCCTTTGAATTTGAAATTTGATCAGCGGTATCATCGCGCGAAGAACACGCCCTGGTAATCGGATCTGATTGAGAGAGATCAGCAACAAGTCTTCCAAAAACAGTCGAAAAGCGAACTGTAGTGGGAACCTCAAGAGAACCAACCACAAACGATTTGACAGGATTTGACCGATGCAATGGAGGATCGTGAGAAACATCAGGAGCAAAGTGAACTCGGCGACCACGGGACCGAGAAGAAAGTTTCTTTTGCCTCTTAGATTGCACATAATGCCACTCTTTCAATTGCTCCTGCTCCCAAAGAAATTTTTCTCTCTCCCAATGAGGGGCACCATTGCTCCACAAGAAGAAATAAACATCAAAACATTCACCAATAAAACGTTTGAGATTGTAGATCATAAACCCCACTGCTTTGCAAGACACCGAGAAACGAAAGTGACGGTCACTTTGGAATTGCACATGAAAACCGGGTGCCGATCCTCCAAGGCAAGATTGTAGCATCCAAGCCACTGAATCCTCCGATAAACGGACCGTGTAGCGACGAAAAACGGCCAAAAGAAAGAAAGAGCCATTCGGAGAGGAAGAAGGGTGGTGCACAGACTTGCGATGACGTACCAAAGACTTGATCTTGGAAAAGCTTCCCATGGTTGAAATCCAACTTGCCAACCAGATCCGAAGGCACCTCCATGAGAGAAAGATCCGAGAAGGGAGATCAATCACCAGGAGGGTACAAATAATTGATTGGGTATGTATAAAATTTAGTACAAAATTAATTATCCATTAGAGTATGGGTAGGACTAGGGAGGGTCTAAAGTGGATAATAATTATGTGAATTGGTATGAACAAGAGTGGATTTGTATGTACCCTCTCCAGTGGCAACCTTAGCATCTGTACGATTATGCGTTATTTTCCTGTTAGGCTATTAATCAGGACCACCAATTATTTCATTTTTAACAAATGATATTATTTAAAAAATTTCAGATCGGAGTGAATTGAATCGATTATGAATACTTTATACTAAACCAGTTTATTTTTTCTAGAAAATAAAGAAACACCGTTGAAACCAGCTACAAAAGCCACATTTAATTTGTCGGGTTGAAATCAGATTATTGTGATAGTTTAGTGGTGTAAATTGGATCTTTCCTAATTTTTAAACTTTTCGGAAATAAAATAAGTTTTGAACCAAGAGGTGGTCACTGCTAATTAAATTTACCAGTCCAATCTTAACTGGTACTACATCAGTAGATGGCAAAGTGGCCGAGAAGATGCTTCTTTCGTGCTCCCTGCACGTATTGATTTTACTGTGCACTCAAATATTGTACTGTATATGTCTATATGCATCTTTGAGAAAAGATAAAATGATTATAATTTAAAACATCCGGGTAAACAGCCAAAAAAAAATGGTCCCCATACGCGCATAAAAATTGAAAACACCGTGCAATTTAAAATGGTATCCCGGAGGGCTGGAACGAAACCACAATCGTGCCGATCCCCAAGGTACGGAACCAGAGCAGCTAAAGGATTTACGCCCAATCGGCCTGTGTAATGTGCTATATAAGATTGTCTCGAAAGTGTTGGCTAATCGGTTAAAAGGCATCCTCCCAAAGATCATTTCACCAGCGCAAAGTGCTTTTGTTCCGGGACGATTGATTTCAGACAATATCTTGATTGCATATGAGCTCACTCACTACATGAGAAACAAAAGAAAGGGGGTAGGCGGTTATGCAGCAGTCAAGCTCGATATGAGCAAAGCATATGATCGGGTGGAGTGGGGTTTCCTGCAGGAAATGATGTAGAGTTTGGGGTTCCATTCAACATGGATAAATACTATCATGAAATGTGTATCAACAGTCTCGTACCGCATTAAGGTGAATGGGGTGCTAACAGATAGTTTCCGGCCGAGAGGTTTGAGGCAGGGCGACCCATTGTCACCCTATTTATTTTTTGATATGTGCTGAAGGTTTTTCGGCCCTGTTGAAACAAGCTGAGGAGGATGGGAGTTTGAAGGGTATTAAAGTCTGTCCTAGTGCTCCAAGTGTTTCTCATCTGTTGTTTGCCGACGACTCTTTAATTTTGTTTTGAGCAAACAGAGGAGATGCACAACAGCTACAAAGAATTTTACATATTTATGAGGAGTGCTCAGGGCAGGCTATCAACAAGGACAAGTCGGCGATCATGTTTAGTTCTAATACAGAAGATGATAGAAGAAGGGAGGTGTTGCACACACTACAAATTCCAAGGGAGACAGTGAATGAACGATATCTAGGATTACCAGTACATGTTGGGAAGGAGAAAATAAAGGTGGTCTCATATCTGAAAGAGAGAATCTGGCAGCGTATCCAAGGATGGAAGGAGAAGCTCCTCTCATGTGCAGGGAAGGAAGTGCTTATAAAGGCAGTAGCCCAGGCTATCCCAACTTTTGCTATGGGGTGCTTTGATATCACGAAGGAGTTATGCGACCAGATAAGTGCTATGATCGGCAAGTACTGGTGGAGTAGCCAAGACAAGGAAAACAAAATGCATTGGCTGAGATGGGAGTTGCTGCTGCAACCAAAGAGTGAAGGGGGTCTAGGCTTCAGGGATATACATACCTTCAGTTTAGCTATGTTAGCCAAGCAAGCATGGAGGTTGGTCAAGAATCCGGACTCCCTATGTGCCAGGATGCTGCAGGCCAAATATTTTAAGAATGGCACTGTTCTGAATGCTACTAGCAGCTATGGAATGTCATACACATGGGGAAACATTCTGAAGGGGGTACAAGTGTTGAAAAATGGCATAATATGGAGAGTGGGAAATGGGAAGGATATTAATATTTGGACAGACACTTGGCTCCCGAGGGAATGGATGAGAAGGCCGGTTACACCTAGGGGAAGGAATTTAATTACACGGGTAGAAGAATTAATTGATCCGACGACAGGCCAGTGGGATGTTGAGCTTGTCACACAAACTTTTTTCGAAGAGGACGTCAGGTCCATTCTATCTATCCCAGTACACCAGGATTTGGAGGATGTTGTGGCATGGCACTATGACACCAGGGGTTTGTTTTCTGTGAAATCGGCATACAAAGTGCAAAGGTCATGTGAGAGGCGCAAGGATAGAAGGGGTGCTCAGTCAAGTTCAAATGGAACTGATTTGGAGAATGAGATGTGGAAGAAACTATGGAAATTGGAGTGTCCAGGAAAAATAAAGCATTTCCTTTGGAGATTCGCACATAATTCCCTGGCTCTACCTATAGGCTTGGAGAAGAGGGGAATGGAGTTAGACACGAAGTGTGTAATGTGTGAGAGGCAAAATGAAGATGGCTGCCATCTGTTTTTTAAGTGCAAATATGCTATGCCTGTGTGGAAGGAGCTGGGACTGGAGCATATCGGGGGGCGCTTGCTGCTTTGCACTCCTCTAGGGAGGTAATTAAATTGATTCTAGGTATGAAGGAGGGAGAACAGATGAAGGTTATGGTAGACAGTGGTGGCTAGAGAGGAACCGTGTGAGGTAGGGTGAGAAGAGGCGAGGTGCATCGGACCTGGCAATGCTAGTGTCCAAGATGTCTGACGAATTTCAGATAATAGGGAGGACAGAGCTTGAAAGGCCTCCAAAGCAGAAGCAGATATGGCAGCGACCAGCACATGATGTTCTAAAGCTGAATACGGATGGTGCTTTTTCGTCGAATACAGGTGCAGGGGGCTGGGGATATGTGATTCGCAATGAAGACGGCATGGTGATCAATGCAGGCGCAGGAAGCTGCTTCTTCTTGCTGGACGCTTTTCATGCAGAGGCAGTAGCATGTCTGAAGGGTATACAGGCTGCAGGCGAGCTGGGCATCAGCAAGATTCAGGTGGAAACATACTCTTTAATGCTGTAGGTGGCCATGGAGTCAAATGGGTTTGCCCTTGCAGCAGCAGGAGGCATTGTTTTGGAGATCAAGGACCTGATCCGGTCGCTTTTTACTACTAGTTCAGTTTCTTTTTGTCCTAGAGTCTGTAATCGTGTTGCGCACGCTCTTGCGGCGCAGAGGTCGTATCAGTCCTCCAGACTCCGTCTCTCGATGGGACGAAGTGCCGCCTGGCGTCGAGGATTTTGTGACCAGTGATATCACTGAGTCCTTCAGTTAATGGAATGCATAATTCCGTTTAGAAAAAATGGTATCCTAGTATGCTTTAGCCGCCAAAAAGAATGATCCCAGATGCGCAGAAAGAGGCGTCGGGCCTGCAGATTTTTAATTTAGCAATGATCGACATTATTAAGCTGTGCAAAGTCCATCCTTATCTCCCTCCATCAGTCGCCGGTTAGTGAGGACAAAGATGTCTCCCTTCGCGCTCGCCGTCGCCCTGCTTCTCTGCTTCCTCTACGTCGTCGTCAAGAATCACCGCAGCCAAAGCAAGCTCCCGCCGTCGCCGGCGTGGAGTCTGCCGCTGCTCGGCCACCTCCACCTCATCGGCCGCCTCCCGCACCGCTCCCTGCACGAGCTGCACCTCCGGTACGGCGGCGGCGGCGGCGGGCTCCTCCTCCTGCAGCTGGGCCGCTGGCGGACCCTGGTCGTGTCCACAGCAGCGGCGGCCGCGGACCTGTTCAAGAACCACGATCTCGCTTTCTCCTCCCGGCCGCACAACGCGGCGGCGCACAAGCAGACCTACGGGTCGCGGAACGTCTCCTTCGCGCCGTACGGGGACCACTGGCGCCAGGCCAAGCGCGTCGTCGTCGTGCACCTCCTCTCTGCGCGCCGCGTCGAGGCGTTCGCGCCCGTGCGGGCGGCGGAGGCCGCCGCGCTGGTCTCCCGCGCCCGCCGCGCTGCGGAGGCCGGGGAGGCCGTGGAGCTGAAGGAGCTCGTGTACGGGTACACCAACGCGGTGGTCACCCGCGCGGCGGCCGGTGCCACCGGGGAGACGGCTGGGAGGATGCGGCGGCTCCTGGCGCACTCCGCGACGCTGGTGGCGGGGTTCCAGGCGGACGACCTGCTGCCGGACGCTGCGGCGAGGGTGTTGAGGCGGGTGACGGGGCTCGAGAAGAAGATCGACGACCAGAACGAGGATTGGGACAGGTTCCTGTCGGAGATATTGTCCGAGCACGAGCACAAGCACAAGGCGTCGAAGCCGGGGCAGGGTGGTGACATCGTCGATGTGTTGCTGCAGCTGAGGGAAGAAGAAGAAGGCGCCAAAGGGTTGGAGCTTACCGACGATGGCATCAAAGCCATCACCAAGGTGACGATCCATTTTCAATTGCCAAAAGCCTCGATCTTGCATGTCCCTGCTGACTTAACACCCGTTCGTTGCAGGACATGATCGCCGCTGCGACCGAGACAACAGCCGTGACGCTGGAATGGGCCATGGTGGAGCTTGCCCGTAACCCGCGGGTGACAGCCAAGCTGCAGGACGAGATCGCGCGCGTCGCCGGCGGCGGCGGCGGCGGCGGCGGCGAGCAGGTCGCCGTAGCGGAGGCGGAGCTGAACGGGATGCCCTACCTGAGATCGGTGATTAAGGAGGTGTTCCGGCTCCACCCGCCGGTGCCGCTCCTCCTCCCGCGCGAGTCCATGTCCCCGGCGGCCGTGCAGGGCGGCCGCTACGAGATCCCGGCGAAGACCGCACTCCTGGTCAACGCGTGGGCGATCGGGAGGGACCCCGCGGCGTGGGACGCGCCGGAGGAGTTCCGGCCGGAGCGGTTCCTCGGCTGCGATGGCGGCAGCCCAGCAGCTGTGGACTTCAGGGGCACTGACTACCAGCTCCTCCCGTTCGGCACGGGGCGGAGGGTCTGCCCCGGCATCAACTTCGCGCAGCCGGTCTTGGAGCTCGCGCTTGTTAGCCTCCTGCGCCACTTCGACTGGGAGCTCCTCGGCGGGACACGCCCGGAGGACATGGACATGGTGGAGGCGCCGGGGCTCTCGGCGCCCCCGCGGATTCCTCTGGTACTCATTCCCAAGTGTAAGGCACTTGCTTAGGCACAGTTCATCACTCAAGTAGAATATAATAAGGAGGGCACATGATGTCATCATGTGGTTCCATATATATATACATATGTGTTGTGCATCAGTTAATTATCACTTGCAAATTTCAAAACTCAACGCGCGAATATGCACGAAGTATATCTTCAGGGCAAGTACTATCATGGTGAGTCTACTTTACCATCACATTTGAAATCAATAACGCTTGAAGAAAATAGCACAGTTACCATATAATTAATAGTAAGTTAATTCCATGTTGTGCTTTTTTTACCTTAATTATGTAATTTGATACAGCGCTTGAACAAAAAGATAGCACTAAAATAACCATATACTATTATATGGTAACTGTAGTTAAGCTGAACAATAAGTAGAATCTCTTGTCCCCGTCACTGTCCTGGGGTAGGAGAAAATATGTTTCCTTTGGTGCCACAATCATCAAAAGACCACTACTATGCCTTTCGGATATATTCGCAGAATATAATTGTTGAAGAACTAAGCAAAGTAATTCTGTAAACTGTCCGTCCCTGAGGCTCCCGTTTATTTTCGTGCATTTATTTTCATGTTGTGTCCCCAAATTATCTCCAACAATTTGAACTTCTGGTTCATTAATACCTCATCTATGTACTTTACTGGGGTCTGGGTTCTACCCTCTGCATCAAGGTCTTGTAATGAACACCAACATCTATTTGCTACTGAAAAGACCAATTTGGGGACTCATATGACGATCACCCACTTTGCCATCATCGTCCTGCCGAAAATGGTACCCGAGTGTATGATCCTTTGTCCAGCTGATGGCAGAGGAAAATTTTCTGTAGATCAATATAAGTCGATCTTCTCTTGAAAGGAAAATGTAAAGGAACAATGAATTGACCATAAAGTTTCTCTAAATAGAAGAATCATCATCGGCAACTCCGTGAGTGATAGAAAATATTTGAAGGAATGAAGGAAAGAAGATGAGTTCCTTGGTCAATCCATATGGATGAAGTTTGCTAGGATGGGCATACTTTTGACAAGACACATCCATCAAGCAAGGGTTAAATCTGAATAAGATTTTGAAATGTTTAGGATGAGGAACCCTTTGTTGGACGGATGATGATTGCGTACATAAATAGAGATGCATGATCTCACACTAGAGAAATGAAGATATTTGGGCTAGATGGCATGAATTTTTTTGATCAACAGATAGATTCATATCAAGGTAGAATTGTTAGCAACCCACCTTCCTCAATCCAATACGAACAACACAGGAATTCGGATACAAGTATGAGGGAAGTAGAATATGGGACAGGCAGCAAGCAGGGGGAAATCGAAGGAGGATGATGCTAGAAGGATCTAGAAGATAGTAGAAGCCAAGATCTCGGTCCAGGAGAGGTAGAGGAAGAAGAATGGGAGAGACAGATGGAGTTGTTTCTGAATAATTCATCGATGCCCATCTCTTGGGGGGGGGGGGGTCTTCCTATAGGTCGGCCTGAAGGTAGATGACCATGCGAACTTTCAGCAGACTAAAGCTCATCTAAATGATGTTTTTTATTTTCCCACCAGCACACTTAATAATTATTAAAAATAAAAATGTTTCAACATTTTTCAAAAATATTACAACATTTTTTTTCTTCAACATTTCTAGTAATTTTTCGTCAACATTTTATAAATGTTCCAACATTTTATTGTCAACATTTTTCTGAAGGTTTTTCCAACATTTTTCTGGAGGCTTTTTCCAATATTTTTTCAGAAAATGTGCCAACATTTTTAATAAATGTTGGTTTCATCAACTATTTCTAGTCAACATTTTTAAAATGTTGCAGCATTTTTTAAAATGTTGGACAACATTTTTCTTTTATTGGACTTCTTCCAACATTTTTCAGACATGTTACAACATTTTTAAGAAACGTTGATTTCGTCGACTATTTTTTTCAACATTTTGCGAAATGTTGCAACATTTTTCAGAAAATGTTAGAAAAAAATCAACATTTTTTCCCAGGGCGGCCATGGCCGGCGGCTCCCCGAGCTCGGCTGCGAGGGGCCCCGCGCGCGGACGGCGCCGAGCGCCGGCGGAGCGAGCCGCCCCTAGGGGCGCGCGGACCGGCCGGCCGGACGGGGGGGGCCGCGGCGGCACGCGGTCCTCGGCCGCGGCCATGGCCGGTGGCGCCTCGAGCTCGGCCGCGAGGGAGACGGCGTCTCCGCGGCGGACGGCGTCGAGCGGCCACGGCCGGATCCCGCGGGGTCGGGCACGGCCGGCGGCGCGGGGCGGGGCGCGATCAACGGGCGCGGGGTGGGTGGCGGCGCCATGAGTGGGCATCGCGGGAGGGAGAAGAGAGAAAAGGAGAGGAGGGGTAAGGCTAGGATTACCAACCGGATCCAAGGGTTCTGGTGGGCTGCACGAATCTCAAACACTGGAAGGTGGGATGAAAAAAAACTTTCGGAAGGTATATAGGATTCCTGCTTAGCTGCTCTTTGCAATGACCTAATGTCTGCTTGGGCTTTGACTTGTTGGCATGCTCCGGCCCATGGTGCTGTCCCTTCTAATATATCAGTGGGCCCTAACAAGATATTTAGGCTAGATGTCATGAATATTTTTGATCAACAGAGATTGATATCAAGGTAGAGAGAGGGCATGGGCCGATCTAGAGCTAATTTTGAGTGAGGGCGTCCAATTTTTTTATATATATTTATTTTATCGCGATCTCACAAAAATATATGGTCTGCTAAAAATTTTGCAAAAATATACATCTGGCACTGTGGCCCACGGCGTCAGCGATATAACGCCGTGGGCCGCGGCGCTAGGTGCCGGAGTGGGCCCGTACTGTTAACGCCGCAGGCTACGGCGCCGTGGACTGCGGTGGTAGGAATTTTTTTATTTTTTAAAAAATTTGAAATGTTGAAGGATTGATAAAATGACGAACCATTAATACTTAAAGACGAATTTAGATAAACGATTACAACATTTGCAATGGCACGTGCGACACAATTACCCTAACTTTGTGCCGCTCTTGCTAGTCCTAACGTGCATTAGGGGATTTAACTAAATGATTACAACAATTGTAGTTTAGTTGTACGAATAATACCCGGAGAACCCGGACATCATAGACCCGCCGGAGTGTTGGGAGGGCATGTAGTACCCCGACGGGGGTGGAGTTGGATCAGATGGTGGCGGGGGTGGAGTTGCTGGTGGAGTGTTGTCCTTCTTTTTGTGGCACGGACAACAACAGTACTCGTCCTCGCAGCCGGTGTTCGTCTTCACCACCATTGGTCCGGTCACCGGTCCGTCGCCACCATTGGTAGATGTCGGATTTGGAGAAGCCAATGCCGACGCGAGTTCTTGCCTCAGGTTGAAGATGACAACATCCTCAAGGTAGTTGATGTACTCTTAGTACAGGTGAATAGCTGGGGGATCCACCCATTGCACGAAACCGCAGTTATCTGGTTGTTCGGAGTACTGCAGAAACCGTGCTTACATTAGTAAATCATAAAATGATGAAGGACAGAGGTCATGGAGTTTTTCCTACCCATGCTCGTGAGCAATGCCATAAGCGGCGACCAGAGTTGTCCCATCCCTGATAAACATGCATCACATAGAACTCAATGTGTGCACACCTTGGCCAGTTCACCATTTGATTTGGTGCGTACTTTCTAACGTCACCCATGGATTTGAAATCTCTCTTGTCTAAGACTGGAAAATTGGTGTTGGACTCTGGATCTTGCTGGCTCCACAGTGCTGGACCGATGGAGTCATCATCATCAGCCCCAGTCCAAGAACTCATTGTTGCTTGTTGTGTTGTGAAGTGAGACTGGATAAGAGTGCTCACATATATGTAGGTGAAGACTGGATGGTGGGTCATTCGATCCGGGGCAAGAAAACGGCCAGTGACTTAGAGGAAACACACCCTAGTACTAGGTACACTGTTTGGTGCAGTGACTCATAGAAAACACACCCTATGTGTTCAATATTTGGAGCAGTTCACAGAAAACACAACCTAGTGCGAGTTTTACTGTTCGCATCTGAAATTCATCTTAAATCAATTTCTTAAAGATACAACCCGACTCTAGAGAATGATGAAATGAAATCATAATTTTTATGGATACAGTAGCACTTGGCGTCGAGTACTCTACGTCTACTGGGTACAACGGGGGTATTTCCCCTTCCTCATAGCATCCGGCCCAGCTTCCTTAGCCTGGCGAGCTCTCTCCCTCTTCCTCTCTCTATCTGCTTCACGGGCCGCGGCCGCTTCACGTTCTTTGATCTCCCACCGAATGCGAATTTCCTCCTACTGCTCCTTCCGTTTTTGTTCTTGTTTTTCTGCCTCAACCATCCTTTGCCACCTCTCACGTGATGAACGCCGTGTCTCCTCGACGTAATACTTGTCTTGTTTGGACTGCTCACAATCTAGCCACTACATAAAATCACAGAGAGGAGGTGGAGTCTTTTTTCAAAGACAAGTTATCACATAATAAAATAGCAATGACATAATATTTATTTAGTGATGCAGTTAGTTCTTACTTTTGGTCTAAAATTGCAACATGGTGGGAGGGGGTCATGCTTGTAGTTCTCGCACATGAAGAACCTCATCCCGTAGCGGTACCCGAGAACATTGCACTTGACAAGCTTACAGTTGTCACCGCAGTAGCACATAGGAGTGTGGATCCCCTTTGGCACCTCAACCTTGTCCTTCCTACTGGTGAGCAACTCCAAATCCAACTCAGGACCCGTTGAAGCCATTGAAAGACAAAACAGATGATAAATATGATAATTCATTACTTGTTTCATTTGAAATTATAGAACAAAACATAACCGGATATGATAAGAAATTCGATGGCAAGAATAAAACAACAAGCAAATGAAAAGGTAGTTCAATTATTACAACACGATAACATGCATAAGTTCAAATATTACAACACCTTGCAAGATAACATTGTTCAAATATTACAAGACGACAACATGACTAAGTAGTTCAATTATTACAACACGGTAGCACAAACAAGTATAGTCACTGCATTCCTTCGTTGTAGTGACTGGAACGACGTCCACGTGCACTACCTGTAGGTGGTGTAGAAGTGGGAGTGGAAAAGTAAGATGCTTCGGTGCATTTCTTGTAGGAGTGTCCAGGATTGTTGCACTTGGAGCATATCTGCCCCTGAGGTCCAGCTTCAGCCTCATCCATGTCGTTCTTGATCCTCTTCTTCTTGCGTCGACCGACACCTTGACACATGGCTGGATCTGGATTTGGTATGTACAACACACTGTCTTTGGGGTCTTGAGTGAAAGTTCCAAGATGCAGGTAACCCTCAATAGTGTGGTTCCAAGTGTCTAGAACGGTTTGCTTAAGAAAGTATTTAGGCACGTAGGGGCCCCAATGCTGACTCTTTGTTGCTGTAACACCCCGTGTTTTTGCTCAGTGACAAATTGTGCTAATGACCCACTTAATCACTCCTCTAACTAACCTTGAGGCCCTTAGGTCAACCCTTGGTCAAAGCCCTAGCTTAAAACCCCTTTGATCCCCTTAACCCCTTGATGCCATTCTGGAACTTTGGCACGTTCTCCAAAATTTCCCTAAACACTTCAAAACCACCCAAAGAGAAAAATGTGCAGAATGTTGAGACACACAACTTTGCTGTTGAGTGGCATTTGAAATTTGGAGGAATTCTTGGTGAAACAGGCCTTGGAAGGTGCCCTGTTCCTATTCACAGGCGCTGAGTTTTTAGCTGTGTTGGGAAGGTGTTCCTGCTCCATTGCTTGAACAAAACCCCTACAAGTCTTTGTGAAAGTTGTAGAGGGATCCCTAATCTCCAACTTTGCTTCAGACGCTAAGGTACAATTTAGTTTGAAAAATTGGAGAAAAATGTTTTTGAAAACAGATCAGTGAAATACATTTGACCCTGAGAACGCCGGGGCGCGTCCGGGCGCGACGTCGTGCGCGGCCACGTCGGCCACCGTCGTACGCGCCATACCCGCTCCCGGCGCGCACGCCGAGGCGCCGGTGTGACCGCCGGTCACCGCGCGCGTCGGCGAGCACTCGTGCGTGCCGTCCGTGGCAAGTGGGCCGGGCTAGGTGGCGCCGATCCGCCGGCCGGCGCACCGCCCGCGGCGTACCATTGGCCGCCGGAGCGGTGCACGTCGCCGGCCATGCCCTCGGCCTCCTACGCGGGCTAGTGGCACCGGCACGTTCCTACCTACCCCAACTGACCTTCCCGCGCGCTTATAAGCCAGTCCCCGCCGTCCCTCGCGCGCACGCGTTCCTACCCGAGCCGCCGCCGTCCGCCATTGCCACCGCTCGGTGAGGACCATATTCCATTCGCTTTCCTCACGCACCCAAGAGCTTCAGCCCTTCTCGGTGCACCACAACACCTCCCCAAGCTGCGTGTTGTTCAAGCTAAGCCACCCATTCGCCGGATCCCGAGTTCCCGTGGCCGCCGCCGGACCGCCGCCATCGAGCTCGCTCCTCCGCCGCTTCTCCAAGCCCCGTGACCTACCTGGCACCTTCTCTGGGTCACATGGGAGCTCCCCGTGCAACACGTGGTTGAGCCCAGACCTTTCCCTCACCGCCGTCTAGCTTCCCGCGGGCGCGCCGCCGCTGCTCCGCCGCCACCGCTCGCCGGAGCCCTCACCGGTCGATCCACCGCCACCAATCGGTCACAGGTGAGACCAATCGACGATCCCTATCGCATGTTTGCGTGGTCGAGCCCCACCTCACCGCCGGCAAGCTAGTTCCCGCCGTTGGGCCCGAGGGGGATGGACCGAGGGTATATCTGTGAAGATTTCCAAAGTTTTAGGGTCCCTAGTGCAAGAAGATTCTTCCTTGTTTTCTGAATTAGTCCAGCACCTTGTAAAATCGATTAAAAATCGTAGAAAAATCCAAAAATAGCAAACCCAATTTTGATGTGCTCATGTAACAAGAACTACAACTTTGTCCAAATATGTATATACTTTTGAGTTTTAGTTTTTGCTTCAAAAATAGGAATGTGAAATACTTATATTGGTGTTTCTGCAAAATCCACCCAAGCTCTTGAGCTGGATTTTGGATATGTTGTGGTAACTAGTATGCCTAGACTCTGTGCCAAAATGTGCACAAAGTTGCTCAAGGGATCTTCTTGAATAAATTATTTTGTGATATTGGTAATTCTGCCTAGATGATTTTTGTAGCTGGTTACATAACTATTTTTGAACCCAACTTCTGGCTATGGTCATGTTATGCTAAAAAGCACCTTTGGTGAATTTACCATGATTTTATCTCTGTTAGAGATATTATTTCCTCATTTATGCTTGTTTTTAATCATAAATAGGTGTAGCATGTTTCATAAAGGCTATATGTGTGTTTGTGGGTTCTTTAAGCTTGTTCTGGACCAGAGTGTATGTAGGAGAAAGATGGGACTCATTTCTGTCATATTTATTTCAACATGCATTATTTCCCTTTTATGCTACTAGGAATGTTCATATCTTGGTGTATTTTATTCAATGGCGAGAAACCTTTTGCTTGTTGGCCAGGAGTATGCCTTATTGGTCAGTAGGACCAATGAGTGCTGCTGGATCACCTGGTTATGTTTGGTTATGCATAAGAAGCTCAAACTAGAGTAATCTAGAAAAGGGAACAGAGGGAAAATTCACCCTCTCTGGTGCATGACTTAAGGAGAAGAGTTAGGAAAGTAAAAGAGTGCTTGGAAAATGAATTCCTTGCTGTTTGTTCTTAAATTAAATGTTTCTTTAATAGATGTGCACACAATCACTTAAAAGGAAGGCTAAATAGGCTTTTAATCATTCTTTTAAAAGGGAAAACATTTAAATACTTTTGTTAAGGTGAATATGGCCAACCATATACTCCTTGCAACTGTTTGCTACTGTTTGTGAATTAATTTAAAATAATTACACTCCTAACCCCTTCATTGCATTCTCCGTGTAGAAGTCCCCGATGGTAGCTATACGCTTGTGCTGGCTGACGAGGACGAGGGAGCAGGAGGAGACGTGCACTACGTGACCGTAGAGCAAGACCCGGGCCAAAGTCCGGAAGTTTGTGTGTCTGCTTGTACTGACGAAGGCAAGCCCCAGTTTATTCATTAACCCAGTGTTTCTTTAAAACTTCTGAATTTACATTCTTGTTATTGTCTGTGCATTTACGTTCAGGAGTTGAAATGAAACCCTAGTTGCATGATCCATAAGTACCTATGATCTTTTACGAGCATGTTAGGTCGCTAGTTGCTATGCTTAAGGATCCGGTACAAGTCGAGTGATGTTCGTCACTCGTGAGAGTAGGATCCCCTTTATGGAATCACCATATGTTAAATGGATTGCTCATGTGGTAAGAGCATGGGATTTGGGCTCCGGCCAAATGGCTTCGTGGGCTAAGTGTTTGAACGTACTAAACACTTGTCGGAAATGGGCGCGATAAGCCTAGTACCAAAATGAGGCAGTACGGGGTTTTACTATCAATACTCTTAGGGTTGCGACCCCAGACTCGCCACCCGAGTGCATGCGTGAGGCTGGGTGACCTTTGTGGCGTAACCCAGATAAACCTTGTACTTAAGACTGTGAGCTATTATCCCCAAACCGAGGAATGACGGGAACCGCCTGGTTGGTGAACTCTTAGTGAGGGCACCTCCCATGTGTTTAGGTCCGCCTTGCATGGTTATGAATCAATCGATTGTCGGCCTCTCACCGTTATCTGAGACTACTTACTCTGCTGGCCATGGTATCCCTTTATGATGGAACTTTGTGAAGATTATTACTTTGATTAATTGTTTGTACAACTTTGGTTGTAATAGTTGCTTATCTAGTAATGATAACTTAACTAGAACATGAGCTAAAATATGGAAAGTAAGGATTCACTACTTAGCAGCCTTTTGGCAAACAAACCCACTAGCCAAAAGCCTTGCATGACTAAGGGTAAAGTCTTTCTTTTAGACGGGTAAGTCTTGCTGAGTATTAGTATACTCAGCCTTGCTTTATAAATGTTGTTCCAGGTAATGCATCTGATGTGTGGCCCGGAGAACTTCCACCCTACCGGGAGCCGGAATGGGTGGATGACGAAGAGTGATTGCATCATGGACGGGCCTCCTATGATGTGATCGTATCGTTTAGTTATCTTCCGTTGTTTTCAATAAACTCTGAACCATTTACTTTCATGTCAAAGAACTATGTTTGTAATAATGACCCCTACGGGGATGTGATGGATAATTTGTAAGGCACTCTGGACTCTCCTTCATGGGAGTTTTAATGCATTCGTTCAATCCTCTCTGTGTTTCCAAGTGATTTACCGGGTGTAAACCTGGCAATACTCAACGGGATGCTTCTTTATTATCGCTTAATGACCAAATGGAGTGGTTTAGGCGATAGTACGGGATTATCTCGGGTGGGGTTGTCACAGCTGGTATCAGAGCGACCGAATGCACCGGAGTGATTAGCTTAATACTAATCACATGATTTACAATAAAACTTGCCAAGATTGATTGGATTTTGAAAATCCGTTGGGTCGTTAAGGAATGATCTAGATCGAGAGGCCCTAGAGGGAATTTTTGGGTTCTTTAAGGTGGCATAAGAATCTATGGTTTATTTTGCTAACTTCCAGCACTTTACTTTATGTCAGACTTACTTTATCGCACAACCAAACTAGATGAGCCACATGTTTAATACGTGTGCTGTTCCGCATCACGGGAATTGCGAGGGTTGATGGAGTGATCCCTTCCATGGATCCCATCTTTGCGTCTAGATAAGTTGTGGTGTCGCCACGTGTCTCATACGTGTGCATTCCGCATGTCGATCATGCAAGGCAAGGATACACTCCATTCAAACGGAGGGTTTCTGAGGTTGGACGCTGTCCATGCAGCGGCTTGACGCATGGATACCATTTCTATAGTGAACGGTGATGTATGTGGACGCTTTCGTGACGTGCTAGCACGAAAGGTTCGTTTTCTGCAGGTACACTAACCACTCGTAAGTCGTTAAGTGCGAATCGAATAGCTCCGACTAGTTATTATAAGGAGAGCCGATTATAAGCTTGCCACCGGCACTAACTACGTCTTTTGGATCTAGTTGTGTAAGGTCGTTTAAGGCGTGTGCATGCATAATTAAAATCTTGATGAACCTAAAATTTACCCTTAAGTGCTTGAATAATTTTGCTAGGGTGAATTGCGTGATCTTAGGTAAGGTTTTCTTCTCTTTTGAAATTAGGAAAATTCTGGCAGATTCTGTCTCTGTCATTTCCCAATTTTTGTAGCCAAATCTGTAAGGAATATAAATAGACATCCTTTAGGAAAGTTGTTCCTTATGAAGTTGAGCATCCACTGTGAATTTTCCAGGATTTTAGGAATTTTCTGTAGAGAGTTACGCTCAGTTTAGCGAGTCTCTGTTCTGCTGTTTTTCAGAACAGCACCCTTCCGCAAAAGAAATTTTTCGAGCGTGTTCCAATCCGATTTAGATTTACCCTGGAATACCAAAAGTGTGCATAATCATGTCAGTAAGTTGCTGTGAAAATTGGGAATTTTTGGGGCTCTGGTTTTTATGATATGAATTTTTGTTCATACCTACCAGACTTTTTACCCTATTGCTCGTTGATGTCGATTGATATCTAACGTGTAGTTCCTAATTGTTGTACAGATGGCGCAGCCACCGATCTACGAGATCGACGCGGACGGTACAATTCGTACCGATGCCCTTCACTGGGAGGGTTTTCCCCGTATCTTGTGGGAGACTCTCAGTGAGGTGGGCTACGTTACGCCGCCGCTGTACGAGGTGGTCTCTTTTTGGGACCAGGGTGTTCCCTACGCCCGCAAGACCGCTATGGTGCTTCCTCACCCCGAGCACCCGGAGTGGGCGGACTTGAGCATGGTGTTCTTTGCTCACTGCGGTGTTGAGTCGGTTGAGTCCGCGGCCATGCGGATCCTTCACACTTTCTGCGAGCAGCACCCGGACGAGGTGATGCTTACTGCGCTAGGTTTGTTCCCGACCATGGACCCACTCAACCCAGCTTGGCGTGAGCGTCTCTCACTCACCGACGTGTTACTCACGGCAGACCCTCCAGCAGTTGTTGTGCGTCAGCTTCCGAGGTTCTTGGAGGCGGTGTACAACATGCAGGTGTTTCGTCTTTCCACTCAGGGTATGCTCTCCGTTGTGTTGATGGACTCCACAGCGATGAGGGATATCCTTACTCTTGACCTTCGCACGAGCGCCGGACCGTTGCTCACCTCCGGCGGGAGATTGTTACGCTTCGGGACGAGTGCATTCGGTGGCACCGGGAGCGTGCCGAGCTCACGGAGCGCTTGTTTGCCCGAGAGCACGCTCTTGAGATGACTCAGGTGCAGCTCGCTCACACTGAGGCTCGGCGTTTTGCCTTGGTGCAGAACGTGATGGAGATGCAGAACCAGGTAGCAGAGATGGAGATTGAGGTAGAGGTGTGGCAGGCGATGGCCCAGTAGGGTCAGCAGCCGCTGATCACACCACCGGCCGCACCTGCCGCTCCAGACGAGTTACAGGAGTTTCAAGCTTGAGCGAGGATAGTACTGGTGGTCCACCACCTGACTCTCCGGACACTAGTACTGGCTCCGCTGCAGGTTACTAGTAGTTTTAGCAGTTGTCTTTAGAGGATGATCATGTACTCTTAGTTTAGCCTCCTCAGCTAGCTTTTGTGTAAGGGTAGAGGCTGCTCAGAGAGTATATTGGATGACCTTTTGTTTTACATAAGTGTGTAAGCAGTTCCAAGACTCCGCATCATGTAATGCGTAGATAGACATCTCGTGTTGTCATGTTTGATGAATAATTCAGGATTGTTGTGATCAAAATCTCGCTTTGTGTTGAATACCAATCTTGTGTGTTATGTTGTGGAGATCATGCTCACCGAAATTCACCACCATTGCATAAGAGTATCGAGAGTTATAGCAAAAATTTTTCAGTTCGGCCTACAGCAAAAACAGCTAGGCAGAACCCCGGTATTGGAATTTTTCGGGCATGTTAACGTTGGATTTAGACCTCGGGTTGAATACCAAGGTTGGAGCTCAGGAAATGTCACACTTGCTGACCAAAATGAGAGTTTTTGCTATTGCGGGCAGAGAGTTATGAATTTTCTAATAACTCCGCTGTGTTGTCCAGTTTTCCACCTAATTGGTGCTATGAGTTTCATTCTGCATATCCTTCTTGCGAATATGTGACTAATGAAAATCTCATGGATTTCAGATGGTGGGACAAACTCGTGCTTCTGCCAATGGCTTTGGTGCAAGCGGGAGTGACGCTCCGCCTCCTCCCCCCAACATGACCATTCAGGAGCAGTTTATGGTCACCCAAACCGAGGTGATGAGGAAGCTCTTGCAGACGCAGCAGCAGCTTGCTCGGCGGTACCGAGAATAACCCTCGTGGGGAAAACCTCGACGGCCAGCCTCGAGTCACAAAATATGAGCATTTCTATGCCATGAAGCCCCCGACTTTTGAAGAGGCCAAAGAGCCACTGGCGCCGATGCGTGGATCAAGGCTATTGAAGCCAAGTTCTCTGTGTTCACCTTGCCCCCGCTCCGAGGAGCGAAAGGCCAACTTCGCCGCTCTCCGGCTTCGTGGTGCGGCATTGATTTGGTGGGAGAACTTCGGGACCATGATTCTGCGCAGGACACCGCATCACATGGGCTGAATTCAAGCAGGCCTTCAAGGAACATCACATCCCTAAGGGTCTCATGGATAGGAAGATGAAGGAGTTGCTTGCTTTAAAGCAAGGATCTGACACGGTGTATGAGTATGCAAAGAAATTCAATGCCCTGTGTCAGTATGGTGGGCATCATGTTGACAACGATGCCAAGAAGATAGAGTGTTTCCGTGATGGGCTACACGGGGATCTCTATGAGAGGCTTAATCTTTATGAGCCTAACACCTATCAGGACCTTGTGAACAAGGCCATTTCTCAAGAAGATGCCATGTCCAAAGCCCAGAGGGATAGAAAGAGGCAGGCCGGATTCACCACTACTGGTGGGTCGAGCAAGAAATTCCGTTTCATCAAGAAAGGTACTCAGGGTCCTCCCCAGTCATCTTCAACTGGACACTGGAGGGTGACCCCGTCTTAGAACAAGCCATCTGGGAACTTTCAGTTCCTTAAGGCACAACAGCAGCCATTCAAGCCTAGTGCACCCCCGACTAACAACAACAACAGTGCTACCAAGGATCGCCGCTGCTATAATTGTGGGCAACCCAGACACTATGCCAATGAGTGCCCTAAGCCCAGGCAGAACAAGCAGGGTGAAAGCTTAGGCTTCCGTCAGGGGAGCCAAGTCAAGAAGCTAGTGCTGCAAGTCAAGCAGGGTAAACTCAACTTCACCACCCTGGCTGACGTTCCAGAGGGAGCAGCAGTGCTGACGGGTACATTCTCTATCCGTGATCACCCTATTAGAATATGTTCGATTCTGGATCGACTCATAGTTTCATCAGTGAAAGCCTAGTGAGCAAGTTAGGCTTACATTCTTGTCATACCAAAGATTCTTTCGTCGTAGCCACGGCGGGAGGAAGAATCCTCTCCAACACTATAACCAAAGCCGTTCCTTTGCAGCTCGGCAGCAAAACCTTCTTAACCAACCTAATTCATTTGGGATTGGGAGGTCTAGATGTGATTCTAGGAATGAATTGGTTGACCCAACATCAAGTGGTTTTGGATATTGCCACTAGAACGATAGAAATCCTTTCCCCTACCAGTGGTCATACGATCTTGTACCTACCCCAAGTGGAAAACACTCATTCGTGTTCCTATGCTGCCGTAACCACCCAACTAGAAGATATTCCTGTGGTGTGTGAATATCGTGACGTTTTTCCTGACGACTTGCCTGGTATGCCACCAGACAGGGACGTCGAATTTGTCATAGAACTTCAACCAGGTACCGCACTAATATCTAAAAGGCCCTACCGAATGCCACCCAAAGAACTGGCAGAGTTGAAGGTTCAGTTGCAAGAATTGGTTGATAAGGGATATATCCGCCCAAGTTCTTCTCCTTGGGGTAGTCCCGCTCTGTTTGTGAAAAAGAAGGATGGTAGTTTGCGGATGTGCGTTGACTATCGTCCACTCAATGCGGTGACAATTAAGAATAAATACTCGTTGCCCCGCATTGACGTTCTCTTTGATCAATTGGCTGGTGCCAAAGTCTTTTCCAAGATTGATCTTCGATCGGGCTATCATCAAATCAAAATTCGAGCAAGTGACGTACCAAAGACAGCCTTTTCCACCAGATACGGTCTCTATGAATTCCTAGTGATGTCTTTTGGTCTCACCAATGCACCTGCCTATTTCATGTACCTTATGAACTCAGTTTTCATGAATGAACTGGACAAGTTCGTAGTGGTCTTCATTGATGATATTCTTATATATTCCAAAAGCGAAGCCGAGCATGCGAAGCATCTTCATATTGTTTTGCAGCGATTGAGAGATCACAAACTCTATGCCAAATTCTCTAAATGTGAATTCTGGCTGAATAGTGTGAAGTTTTTGGGTCACACTATTTCCAAGGATGGTATCTCCGTGGATCCTAGCAAAGTGCAGGAGGTTATGGATTGGAAGCCACCCAAATCAGTACACCAAATCCGTAGCTTTCTGGGTCTAGCAGGCTATTATCGTCGGTTTATTCCGGATTTCTCCAGAATAGCGAAACCCATGACTGAACTTCTGAAGAAGGGTGTCAAGTTTGTGTGGAGCGAGGAGTGTGACCAAGCTTTTCACACCTTGAGGAAACACTTAACCTCAGCTCCCGTATTGACTCAACCGGATATGTCCAAACCGTTTGATGTGTTTTGTGACGCTTCGGGCACTGGCCTTGGTTGTGTGCTTATGCAAGAAAACCGAGTCATTGCCTATGGCTCACGGGCACTTCGACCTCATGAGAAGAACTATCCGACTCATGATCTTGAGTTAGCAGCAGTTGTGCATGCCTTGAAGCTTTGGCGGCACTACTTGATGGGTAATCATTGCAATATCTACACAGACCACAAGAGTCTCAAGTATATTTTCACTCAATCTGACTTGAACATGAGGCAACGAAGATGGTTGGAATTAATCAAGGATTATGATTTAGAAGTCCATTATCATTCTGGCAAGGCTAACGTGGTTGCAGATGCGCTTAGCCGCAAGCATTGCAACTATGTAACGTTAGAGCCGAAGAATGAAGCTCTATGCGCAGAAATGAGGAAGCTTAGCTTGGAAGTGGTCGAGCATGGCAAGCTTCATGCTGTTTCTATCGAATCCCCTCTCCATGAGAGAATCGCTGTAGCTCAACTCAGAGATGAAGAGGTTCAGAAAATCAACCAAAAATTAGAAGAAGGAGACCCCAAGTATGATTGTTTCCGAAAGGATGACAAGGGAGTTGTTTGGTTCGGACAAAGATTAGTGGTACCTCAGAATCAAGACTTGAAGAAGGAGATTTTAGATGAGGCTCATCTCTCTAAATTCACCATTCACCCCGAAAGTACCAAAATGTACCGAGATCTTAGGAAAAATTTTTGATGGTCAAAAATGAAGGGTGAAATAGCCGAGTATGTGTCCAGTTGTGACACATGCCAAAGAATCAAGGCTAGTCATCTAAAAACCGCAAGTCAAATGCAACCATTAACCATCCCTGCATGGAAGTGGGACGATATCAGCATGGATTTCATTGTCGGTTTACCTCTCACGCCTCGGAAGCATGATTCCATTTGGGTCATAGTGGACCGACTTACCAAGACCGCTCACTTCATCCCCGTCCACACCACCTATTCAGCTGAGCGATACGTGGAAATCTATATTGATCTCATAGTGCGCTTACATGGTGTTCCCAAGACTATCTTGTCAGATCGTGGTACTCAATTCGTTGCTCGCTTCTGGGCACAGGTGCACCAATCTTTGGGAACCAAGCTAATCCATAGCTCCAGTTATCATCCTCAGACTGATGGTCAGACAGAAAGAGTAAATCAAGTAGTAGAACATATGTTGAGGGCTTGTGTCATTCATTTTGACAAATCATGGGACAAATGCCTAGCTCTAGCAGAGTTTGCTTACAACAATAGCTATCAGGCTAGTCTAAAGATGGCTCCGTTTGAAGCCTTGTATGGAAGAAGGTGTCGTACCCCTTTGAATTGGTCTCAAGCAGATGAACGAACCTTGTTTGTCCCTAAGCTAGTGCAAGAAGCCGAAGAAAAAGTGAGTGTTATTAGAGAAAATCTGAGGGCAGCTCAGATGAGGCAAAAGAGCTACCATGATAAAGCTAGAGCTCCCCGAGAGTTTGAAGTTGGTAATTACGTATACCTAAAGGTATCTCCAACCAAAGGCGTACAATGCTTTGGAGTAAAGGGGAAATTAGCTCCACGCTATATTGGTCCTTATGAAGTCACCGAGAACTTTGGTACGACTGCCTATTGTATTCGACTTCCCGGCCAATTATCTGCAGTGCACGACGTGTTTCACGTCTCGCAATTGAAGAAGTGTGAGCAAGTCCCAGAGACACAAATAATTGAAGAGACCAATGCAGAAATAGAACCAGATCTATCGCTAGCAGAGTATCCAATGAGGGTATTGGATCATAAAGAAAGGCAGACTAGAAGACAAAAGGTGAAAATGTACAAGATACAATGGAGCCACCACACAGATGCCATTCTGGAACTTTGATCCCCTTAACCCTAGCTCAAAACCCCTTTGATCCCCTTAACCCCTTGATGCCATTCTGGAACTTTGGCACGTTCTCCAAAATTCCCCTAAACACTTCACAACCACACAAAGAGAAAAATGTGCAGAATGTTGAGGCACACAACTTTGCTATTGAGTGGCATTTGAAATTTGGAGGAATTCTTGGTGAAACAGGCCTTGGAAGGTGCCCTGTTCCTATTCATAGGCGCCGAGTTTTTAGCTGTGTTGGGAAGGTGTTCCTGCTCCATTGCTTGAACAAAACCGCTACAAGTCTTTGTGAAAGTTGTAGAGGGATCCCTAATCTCCAACTTTGCTTCAGACGCTAAGGTACAGTTTAGTTTGAAAAATTGGAGAAAAATGATTTTGAAAACAGATCAGTGAAATACATTTGACCCTGAGAACGCCGGGGCGCGTCCGGGCGCGACGTCGTGCGCGGCCATGTCGGCCACAGCCGTACGCGCCGTACCTGCTTCGAACGCGCACGCCGAGGCGCCGGTGTGACCGCCGGTCACCGCGTAGTGCCGGCGAGCACTCGTGCGTGCCGTCCGTGGCAAGTGGGCCGGGCCGGGTGGCGTTGATCCGCCGGCCGGCGCACCGCCCGCGGCGTGCCATTTGTCGCCGGAGCGGCGCACGTCGCCGGCCATGCCCTCGGCCTCCCTACGCGGGCTAGTGGCACCGGCACGTTCCTACCTACCCCAACCGACCTTCCCACGCGCTTATAAGCCAGTCCCCGCCGTCCCTGGCGCGCACGCGTTCCTACCGGAGTCGCTGCCGTCCGCCATTGCCGCCTCTCGGTGAGCACCATATTCCAGTCGCTTTCCTCACGCACCCAAGAGCTTCAGCCCTTCCCTGTGCATCACAACACCTCCCCGAACTGCGTGTTGTTCAAGCTGAGCCACCCATTCGCCGGAGCCCGAGTTCCCGCGGCCGCCGCCGGACCGCCGCCGTCGAGCTCGCTCCTCCGCCGCTTCTCCAAGCCCCGTGACCTGCCTGGCACCTTCTCTGGGTCACATGGGAGCTCCCCGTGCAGCTCGTGGTTGAGCCCAGGCCTTTCCCTCACCGTCGTCTAGCTTCCCGCGGGCGCGCCGCTGCCGCTCGCCGGAGCCCTCACCGGTCGATCCACCGCCACCAATCGGTCACAGGTGAGACCAATCGACGATCCCTGTCGCATGTTTGCGTGGCCGAGCCCCACCTCACCACCGGCGAGCTGGTTCCCGTCGTCGGGCCCGAGGGGGATGGACCGAGGGTATATCTGTGAAGATTTCAAAAGTTTTAGGGTCCCCAGTGCAAGAAGATTCTTCCTTGTTTTGTGAATTAGTCCAGCACCTTGTAAAATCGATTAAAATCGTAGAAAAATCCAAAAATAGCAAACCCAATTTTGATGTGCTCATGTAACAAGAACTACAACTTTGTCCAAATATGTATATACTTTTGAGTTTTAGTTTTTGCTTCAAAAATAGGAATGTGAAATACTTAGATTGGTGTTTCTGCAAAATCCACCCAAGCTCTTGAGCTGGATTTTGGATATGTTGTGGTAACTAGTATGCCTATACTCTGTGCCAAAATTTGCACATAGTTTCTGAAGGGATCTTCCTGAATAAATTATTTTGTGATATTGGTAATTCTGCCTAGATGATTTTTCTAGTTGGTTACATAATTATTTTTGAGCCCAACTTCTGGCTATGGTCATGTTATGCTAAAAAGCGCCTTTGGTGAATTTACCATGATTTTATCTCTGTTAGAGATATTATTTCCTTATTTATGCTTGTTTTTAATCATAAATAGGTGTAGCATGTTTCATAAAGGTTATATGTGTGTTTGTGGGTTCTTTGAGCTTGTTTTCGACTAGAGTGTATGTAGGAGAAAGATGGGACTCATTTCTATCCTATTTATTTCAACATGCATTATTTCCCTTTTATGCTACTAGGGATGTTCATATCTTGGTGTATTTTATTCAATGGTGAGAAACCTTTTGCTTGCTGGCCAGGAGTACGCCTTATTCGTTAGTAGGACCAATGAGTGCTGCTGGATCACCTGGTTTTGTTTGGTTATGCATAAGAAGCTCAAACTAGAGTAATCTAGAAAAGGGAAAAAGAGGAAAAGTCACCCTCTCTGGTGCATGACTTAAGGAGAAGTGTTAGGAAAGTAAAGGAGTGCTTGGAAAATGTATTCCTTGCTGTTTGTTCTTTAATTAAATGTTTCTTTAATAGATGTGCACACAATCACTTAAAAGGAAGGCTAAATAGGCTTTTAATCATTCTTTTAAAAAGGGAAAACGTTTAAATACTTTTGTTAAGGTGAATATGGCCAACCATATACTCCTTGCAACTGTTTGATACTGTTTGTGAATTAATTTAAAATAATTACACTCCTAACCCCTGCATTGCATTCCCCGTGTAGAAGTCCCCGACGGTAGCTATACGCTTGTGCCTGCTGACGAGGACGAGGGAGCAGGAGGAGACGTGCACTACGTGACCGTAGAGCAAGACCCGGGCCAAAGTCCGGAAGTTTGTGTGTCTGCTTGTACTGACGAAGGCAAGCCCCGGTTTATTCATTAACCCCAGTGTTTCTTTAAAACTTCTGAATTTACATTCTTGTTATTGTATGTGCATTTACGTTCAGGAGTTGAAATGAAACCCTAGTTGCATGATCCATAAGTACCTATGATCTTTTACTAGCATGTTAGGTCGCTAGTTGCTATGCTTAAGGATCCGGTACAAGTCGAGTGATGTTCGTCACTCGCGAGAGTAGGATCCCCTTTATGGAATCACCATATGTTAAATGGATTGCTCATGTGGTAAGAGCATGGGATTTGGGCTCCGGCCCAATGGCTTCGTGGGCTAAGTGTTTGAACGTACTAAACACTTGTCGGAAATGGGCACGATAAGCCTAGTACCAAAATGAGGCAGTACGGGGTTTTACTATCACTACTCTTAGGGTTGCGACCCCGGACTCACCACCCGAGTGCATGCGTGAGGCTGGGTGACCTTTGTAGAATAACCCAGATAAACCTTGTACTTAAGACTGTGAGCTATTATCCCCAAACCGAGGAATGACGGGAACCGCCTGGTTGGTGAACTCTTAGTGAGGGCACCTCCCGTGTGTTTAGGTCCGCCTTGCATGGTTATGAATCAATCGATTGTCGGCCTCTCACCGTTATCTGAGACTACTTACTCTGCTGGCCATGGTATCGCTTTATGATGGAACTTTGTGAAGATTATTACTTTGATTAATTGTTTGTACAACTTTGGTTGTAATAGTTGCTTATCTAGTAATGATAACTTAACTAGAACATGAGCTAAAATATGGAAAGTAAGGATTCACTACTTAGCAGCTTTTTGGCAAACAAACCCACTAGCCAAAAGTCTTGCATGACTAAGGGTAAAGTCTTTTTTTTAGACGGGTAAGTCTTGCTGAGTATTAGTATACTCAGCCTTGCTTTATAAATGTTGTTCCAGGTAATGCATCTGATGTTTGGCCCGGAGAACTTCCACCCGGCTGGGAGCTAGAATGGGTGGATGACGAAGAGTGATTGCATCATGGACAGGCCTCCTATGATGTGATCGTATCGTTTAGTTATCTTCCGCTGTTTTCAATAAACTCTGAACCATTTACTTTCATGTCAAAGAACTATGATTGTAATAATGACCCCTACGGGGATGTGACGGATAATTTGTAAGGCACTCTGGACTCTCCTTCGTGGGGTTTTTAATGCATTCATTCGATCCTCTCTGTGTTTCCAAGTGATTTACCGGGTGTAAACCCGGCAATACTCAACGGGATGCTTCTTTATTATCGCTTAATGACCAAATGGAGTGGTTTAGGCGATAGTACGGGATTATCTCGGGTGGGGTTGTCACAGTTGTAGGGCATGCCGCGATCACATGTAAGAGGGGTAGTGTAGCAACAGTGGCTTCTGGCAAGAGCATGAGCATGTATGATTCCCAATCACTGTTTTCTATATTGTTATTTCACCATTTGCCTTTTGTGATTTGAACTGACCACTTATCTGATATTTCCACTGCACTTCATCGCCAGGATCACGACGTAGAGGTTGTGGGTAAGCTCTGTGACAGAGAGCAGCCTTCTGTTTTTTGTTCAAGTACTCAGTCATCCATGTTGAATAGACCTTCTGAGGGTCTTGCATTGCTGCATGTGCTGCATTAGCATGGTCAAGAAAGTACTTCATTGTGCGGTACAAGAAGAACTCAATGATACCAACAAGAGGTTGAGCTCTGGCACCACGCAAAACAGCATTGTAGACCTCAGCAAAATTTGTTGTCATTATCCCATGCCTCACACCTCCCTTATCAAACAGGAGGGACCATTTCTCCTTAGGCTCATTCTGAATCCACTAGCTGAAGGTCTTCACAGCATGTCCCCTTCTCCTTCTGACATTTGGAGCATCTAGCCCCACGTCCTCCAGAGAAACTGGCTCTTCCCCGGGTTCAGTACTTACAGGCTTCTTAGCTATCTCTTTTGATTCTTTCTTCATAAGATCATCTAATTTTTTCCATAGGTCAAAGAATTTTTTCTCCTGATTGGTCGAACATAGGCGCTTGAACAATTTTGTAAGTTCTTTGTTCTTGAACTGGCTATGAAAGTTTGCTCCCATATGCCTCATGCACCACCTGCTATGCACATCTGGCCGTTGTGCTGCTCTGTTACGCTCTTCACTACCTTCTTTGATGTCACTAATGGCCTGCAAAATACCTTTGTGTCTATCGTGTATCACACACATGTCTGACACATCTCCCACCACCATCTGCTTCAATCTCTCCAGAAACCAATACCAACTGTCACCATTCTTCCCCTCTGCAAAAGCAATTGCCAATGGCAACAACTGATTGTTGCCATCTGCAGCCACAGCTGTAAGGATTGTTCCCTTGTATTTTCCTATTAGGAATGTGCCATCTATGCAAATAACTGGTCGACACTGTTTGAATGCAGCAATAGCAGGACCCAATGCTAAGAATGCCTGCTGCAAGACTTGCTTCCCTGGCCTTGATACAAGATTATAAGTCTTGATACCATAATAACTACCAGGATTTAGCGTGGTAATTGTGTTCAGCAATTGAGGTAGATTGTCATAGGATGCTTCATAAGTTCCCCACTTCATCTCCATTACCTTCTTCTTTGCCATGTATGCCTTGCCATAACTTATCTGAACCTAAATTTCTCCTCAATTGTCAAGATAATGGACTTAGGTTCAAAAGCAGGATTTTCCACAATCTTAGCAAACATCTGGCTAGCCACAAAACCAGATGACAAATTACGATGGCTTGCATCCAGCTGCTCAAGTACACAAGTGTGATCCACAACAGATTTGATCTCCCAATAATTTTCCACTTGCCCTTGGACGCATACACTCGAAAAGGACAGTTGGGCTTCAGACAATGTACATCATATATATGTGGAGAACTCTTCACTACCCTGAACTCTCTCTGCAGAGTAAGGGTGGACCACCTCTTCACTGCATTCTTCACCTCTACTGCACTCTTATACATGGCGCCAACAGAAACTGCATTTTCCCTATACTCCCAGGCCACATTCTCGCCAGGATTGACAGATAGCTGTGAAAAATTGTAACTATCCCAATCTCTTGGAACTAGCGGGTCATCCTCATCATATGAGGAGTCCTCTTCTAACCCACGTTCATCCCCATTGGCCTCCCTTTCGTACCACCTGAGTAGTTCTTCATTAACTTCTCCCTTGTCAATTGCACCCTCAAAGTGTGTGTGACCATCTCCTTCTTCTTCCTCACTGGAACCACCATCTCCTTCTTATTGCATTGTGGCTCAGTTGCAGGACCATCTCCTGCTTGTAGTTCAGCCTCACCCTGGTGAGCAGCACTACTACCCTCCTCATGCACTTGACTACTAGACCCAGCCTTATGAACAACTTGGATAAACAGCATCACAGGAAAACCAATATCACATGCTGTTTTGATATAACTCCTCCAATGTTCAGTGCCCTGAAGTGGCATAAGCTCCCAATATAATGACTCACTCCTGTTGATTAGAGCCATAATGGACAAGTCATGTTGCTCTGCATCTACATGAAATGCCCTAAAAAACTGGGTAATGGACCCCCCAAGTTCTTGATGCTGCTCTTTTAATCACATGGTCAACCGAATTAAATTATGACAAGTCAACTCCATGTTCACTATATCTAATATGCCCATTACCGAAATACAACTTGACACTGAGACCATCTGACATGTCTGACAGCATGAAAAAATAAAACACTATTAACAAGTGGATCTACAACTACAAAATATATCTACTCAGATCTACACTACAACTATAATTTTACTAAACAGATCTACACTAAACTATGTATTTACTAAGCATATCTACACTAAAACTATGTATTTACTGAGCAGATCTACACTAAAACTTATATCTACTAAGCAGATCTACACCACGAAAACTATTAAGTTTGAGAGTATTACCTCTGACAAGACAAAAAGAGCTTCGCACCTTGACCACCTCCTCCTCACTCCCTTCTCCTCTTCCCCCTCTCTTTTTTTCGAATTATTATGACATTTTCGGCTGAATTTCAGTGTTATATAGACAGCCGGACCCTAGCGCCATGGCCCACGGCGCTAGCAGCCTTGCTGACGCTGTGGGCCCGACGCTAGGACCTGACGCCGCGGCCCAGGGCGTTAGACCCCTAACGCCATGGCCTACGACGCTAGGTCTGGGCCACGCTCAGGGCCCACTCCTGGCGGCACCTAGCGCCGCGGCCCACGGCGTTATGTCCCTGACGTCGTGGGCGACATCGTCAGATGTATATTTTTGCAAAATTTTTGGTGGACCATATTTTTTGCAAAATCGCGATAAAATATATATAAAAAAATTCGAGGGCGTACCCATGCTTATACATGGTGGACATTTGGTAAATAAAATTGAGTGAGCTTGTGCCCTCACTCAGGTCTACATCAGTCTGCCCCTAGGTCCATGTCGGGAGGAGATAATCTACAATTTCCTCAGAGGAACTTGTCCCATTGTGGGAAAAACTAAGTGACATTACAAAATAATTTTTGATTGAGAGTGGAGATTGATCCACAGGGACTCACTGAGAGGTACTCCTACTTAAAGGAAAAAAGAACTCGGATAAAGGAACCATGGTAATAGAATTTTGGATTTCGGAGTTTCTCACCGATAACTACCAACAGAAAGATCAAAAGAATACTTTAGGAATGAAGGAGATTATGGCGCTTTTAAAAAAAACATAGATAGGGGACTGGTGGAGAGTTTGAGCAGTAATGGGGTGGAATGGGTGGCTGAAGGTCGAAGTAGAAAGTTTGGTGGTGTTTTATTGAGGGTCGCAAGTTGGAAGTTGCCGCAAAACACATGATCATAGATGGAGGACAAAGGTGAAGAGAAGAAGAGACGAGGAGGAAGAAGGAGAGACAATAGTAGATTAAACAAGGTGCTCATCCATATCTCTACCTAATATTAAGTAAGGATTGTTTCTGCCATAATTTCGTCTGTCTACAGTAACTGAAACGAATTCGAAGAAAACCCCCATGTGAACCAATGCAACGGAGTGAAAACCGAGCAAAAAAAACACCGCAGAAAAAAGAAAATTCGATACCATCCGCGTGAACCGTCGCAGAAAAAGAAAAACTAGCCTCGGCCGCATGGCACGCCCTCGCCTCGGGCAGGATTCGAACCCTGAGTCACCTCATTGCTTGACTATCTCGTTTGTTTTTCAGAGGCATATATTGTATATTATTTGACCAATTAAAACTAAGATATGAGCATACTCGGACTGTTAATTGTGCCTTAGGGTATAGTACTCTGACCGTTACAAGGATAGAATTAGTGCATATTGAACAACGTGCAGACATGTCATGGGCTATACGCTACTTGCTACATGCACGAAGAAATAAGTCCACGCCTACAACCCTATAATTAGGCATAAATGATGCTCACTAAACCATACAGTGCCTGAAATATAGTCTCACTAACTCGAGTAAAAGAATACAATTAAGGATGTGGTTTCCTTCTATGGTACAATATGGTTTGTACTTATTTTTGTACATAGGAACTCCTCCTAAATAAAAAAGGTAGAAATATAATTTGTTATTTTTGAATGTACCGGATAGCAGAGCTATCAATTGTGATAGAAAAAAGAATAAACTCAGATTGGATAAAGTAAAAACAACATTCGGTCAGCTGGCTTGGGACCTCAATACGTGTGGTATCATGCCAATGCACCACTCAAACTCAACTCATACACAACATCATCCGATTGCCATGCAGCCATGCCAGGTCACACCTTGCGGGAAGCCGTAGACGACCTTAAGCTAGACAAGGCACATGGGCACCGTTGCCATGCACTGGCCACACTACCATCGGGCTCTGCCACCACTAGCGCCGCAAGGACGGTCACTGCCACATATCCCGGTACATCGAGAGCTCGGGGTACTAGATCCATATGCCTAGGTGGTGGGCCAACTGTTAGTCGGATCTAGCTGCGGACGGCCGGAGGAAGCCGCTGTCGCCATGTCCTTTGCCATCCTCCAAAGAGCTAGAGTGTGAGGGGGGTGAAATTAAAGGAGAGGATGAGGTATGCAGTGGAGTCTTGCCGCCGCCTTTGTTGCAACCGCGCGGGCTTCTAGTGACCGCTCTGACAACGACGAATGGGCTGGAAGGGCAATCGGTAGTGGCGGGTGTTTGGGTTCCGCCCGAGCCATTCTGAGGAGGAGCGACTTAGGACAGTGTAATGTGTGAAAAAGGTAAAAATATAATGAGTGTTCGAGTAAAATGATATGGTTAGGTCAAAATATGTCGGTTTTCTAAGTAAATGTGTACTGATCCATTGAGTGCAAAAAAAAATAGTGGTACACAATTTAAAGACTTTGAGTTTAAAAGACATAATTGATATTTACCGTAGCAACGCACGGGCATTTTGCTAGTATCTATCTATACTATAAGGAGCGAAGACAATTGAAAACTTTTCTCACCCAATTCGGGTCCGCCTTACCCCTCACGTTGGACCCACCCATCATGATGTGTGACGACCAAAGGGGAACGACTATAAAAATCACAATTTGGGAAGTGTTTCTACCAAAATCGTAATTGCCTTACCCACCCCGTGTACCCACGTTGGGCCCACCCAGCTGCGTCGGACTCACCCTGACCACGCGACAACACCCCGTGACCCGCAACCCGGGCCACGCTCACCCCACGCGCTGCCGCACCACGGTCCTCAGTTCCTCACGCATGCTCCACGTCCTCGCGATAGATCGTCGTAGCTCTTGCCACAAACCATGTCGTCGCCTGTAGGCTGTAGCTTCTTCCTCTGTCGCCTGTGCCGTGACAAAGCAGCTGTTAAGATCGATCGTCGACGCCGTGTGCAGTGACGGGATCACGCTCGCGGAGCACAGCTACATGTACATTATATGATTCATCCGATGACCTTAGGACGTGCTCACCGACGTTTTTTGGGTGCGGCAGGAACTTCGTGGTGCCGCACGTGAGCCTGTCGAGGCAGAAGCCCAGCAGCTATGTGGTGCAAGGGTGCCTGGACCCTGGAGCACTTCTCACCGAAGTGGGCCGGTGAGATCGTCAGGGAGCTGCTCGTCGGGTGCATGTTTCGCTATTCTGGCACCTCATCACCGTACCGTTAGCGACCCCTTATGCCAACTATGTGTCTTCTAGTCCGTCATGAAACGCAGAGAGTCAATACCGGAATCTGGGGCTGTGCTGAGAGCGAGCTCCTCTCGGCACAGGCCCGAGTATTCTCGGCACAGCCCTATGCCAAGTGGATCCCACTCGGCACACGTGTACCGAGAGTAGAAATAGCTCTCGGCAAAGACTTTTGAAAAACAATAAAAAACCCAAAACCCACGACGCGGGCCCACCGGCCGTACGTCGTGGCCCACCACCGCCGGACCTACGCGGCAGTGGCCAAAACCGCCGCCACCACCACGTCGTCGCCGCCGCCACCACCAAAACCACCAGCACCACCAGAACCCACCACCAGTGTCACACCCGATTTCCGGAGGGAAACCAGATGCATCACATACGTGTGCCAGGATTTAGTTCCACACATATATTAGATAAAATGAGTGTAATATCATAGACAGTAAAAACGTAACAAGGGGTTTAACAACTTACTACACTCATTCGGAAGACACGAAGGCCTTTAACATCGGAAAACGATAACTACACATCGAGTCTTCGTCTTCCGCTTCGACATGCACTAGACTGGGGGAGACGCATGCCTCAGAACTCCTCAAGGTCGCAGTAGAACTCTTCACCATTGTTCTCTTCTGAACAGCGGTAAGCAAGGCTGAGTACACTTATGGTTGGTACTCAACAAGTGGGGGAAGATGCAAGGCTACCAAGGATAGGCTATGGTTTTGCAGCGGTTAGCATTTTAATGTTGGTCAAACTTTTAATTAAAAAACGCCTAATTACTAGATGTAAGTATATACCAACCCACATAAGAAACTTTTAAGCAAAACAACCCAAAGCTCATCGAGCTTCACCAAAGCACGATTTATTCTCATCTTCAAGTTTATTAATCATGTGAGGGTCCAAGCCGCTCATGACCGTGAGCACGGCTGATCGATCAGTTTTACACTCTGCAGAGGTTTGCACACTTTACCCACAGCTCGCGTAAAAGTTCCGAAGAACTTTGAACCCAACCATGCGATGCTGATCAAGCATCATACCACACTTCCGAGGTGTGATTGCATAGGGACGCTACGAAGCCTGTACAAAGGTATACAAAAGACTAACGACCCGCATAGTTACAGATCAGGGCGGGCCATAACCCTCCCTAGTGGTCAGCACCTTAGCAAAGGCTGCTACCCCAAAAGGACCGGGCTATACCCTGCAACCCAGATCCCCCTATGCTCCTTTCGGAAAAGGGCCATCAGATCAATCGCACACCTAATTAATTGGCTAAGGTCAGAGCCATGTAACACTGTGGTTGCGCTTGTTTTCTTGGGTGGTTCTCCATGTTCCGATTAAATCATATGATCTTGTATTACCAAAAGCATCATCGACATAAAACATATAAGCATTTATCTTCAAAAACCACTTTTATCCAACCCAAGTTGAGCAACTAGCATATTCTACCCAAAAACATTTATTAAACAGGGTTGATCCAAGGATTGTGGGTAAAAGTCTAGGTAAGTCCTTAAAAAGGGTGTTCCCATCAATTTAATGCAATGTCAATAAATATAAACTTAGTTGTCATGCAATTACATAGGATAAAATGGAATCATGCAGGGGGAGAAAACCACTTGCCTTCCTTGCTTAAACACTAAGGTTCTTCTTCTTCAAACACTTGCTCTTGATCTACTTCAACTGGTTGCTCGCTTGAAACTGGCACGATGTCTACGAGCACACAAGAATACATTCAATAAACAAAACAATACACCAAGTATGAAAAGCTTAAAGAGAAAACAAGGTTTGGGTCTAGGAATGCGAACACAAGGAACACTCGGAACTATCGGGAGATTTGGATGATCACAAACAAGAGCTAGCTATGCGTTTGATATCTTTTAATTAAGTAAAATCATGCGTATAGGTTATTTCAGAGAAATACCCTATTTACAATTAAGCCAGTTATATTTGTATTTAAAATACGATGTAGGCCTAGTCCAATTTTACTTATAAATATTCAAGTATGATTTATGCAAATTAAACATTTAATTTTAAAAGAAGCATGTAAAAGCATCTAGGCGTTTATCTTTATATTTCGAGTTATTCTCATCAAATTATAATTTAAAAATACATTTATATTGATTTTAATCAAATTAACATTTAATTAAGAAAACCCGAGATATAGCCTATGTTACATTTTAGTAGAAAGCAAATTGCATAATCATTAATCAAATTAAGTTTGATTATAAAACCGAGGTATACATCTAATTAACTTTTAATTAAAAGAAATGTTCATTTAATATTAATCATATTAACTTTCTTATGAAAACACGTGTTAAACTTCTAATTAGATTTTAATTAGAAAAGCATGTGTAATGGGATTTAATCATATTTAATATTTAAATAAATTATAAAACATTGAACATGTACATCATTGCTCCTAACGTGTACTTTGAGTTGATATGATCCTAACGCAACTTGAAACGGTGAAATCGGAGCTACAACGCAAAAGATGCGGCCAAAACAAGGTTCTAAAGCTGACGGGCTTGAAAAGACGGTCGCATGGACACCAAGAACGCTTAAAACGGAGCTAGGACGGAAAAGATATGGCTAAAACAAGATTCAGGGACTAATTTGTGAATATCTGTAAGTTTAGGGGGTTTTCTGCAAGATTTCAGGTACCTAAACATAATTATGTGAAACTAGGAGGTCTAACATGTAAAAAGTTAAGGGTGGGCTGCTGAACATGAAAACTATGGAGTTCAGGGTTCAAAACATAAAAACAAGGACCTGCTTGGAAGGCTTTTATATAGGTGGAAGGGTATATTTGTGAATTCTGGAATCTCGGGGTCCTTTTTGCAAAACTGCCTGGGCAGCTGGCTGAGGGGCTACGGTGGCGCCACGTGGCAAGCCGCGATTGGCTGGCTGACGCGATGCTGACGCAAGCGGTGACGAGGCTCGTGGACCGGTGCGGTGAACTCGGTCCACCGGTCCACCGTGGACCGGATCATAGGGGTACGCCCCCTTTCTGATCTGGGCCGTCCGTGCCGATCGGACGGCCCCGATCGCACGCGGCGACGGGCGGCCGGAGACCGGCGGCGCCGGCGGGGAGGCGGCGGCGGAGCTCGCCGGCGATGGCCAGATCGGCCATCCGAGCACCTAATTGCGCGGAAATAAGTCCAGGAGGAAGAGGGGAAGATAAGGAAGCTCACCAGGGGCTCGGAGGGGAGGGAAACACGGCAGAGAAGGAGATCGGGGCGGCGCGGCGGAGCTCCGGCGGCTCCTCCGGTGCGGCAGCGCTGCACACGAGGGAAAGGGAGGGGGATTGGTGCGGGGTGAAGAGGAGGTGGTGCTCATTCTTTATAGGGCGGAGGGGGAAAGGGAGGAGGCGCGGTGAGGCGGTGGTGGTTGCTCGCCGGCGGTGGCCATTAATGGCGGCGGCGGCGGCTCTGGATCGGGCGACGCCTGTGGGGGCGAGGAGGGGGTGCAAGGGACCTCGAGCTCACCCTTTATAGGCCGAGAGAAAGAGCGGAGGCGGCACTGGTGGGAGACGAGATGGCAGCGGTGGCCGGCTTTCAATGGCCTTATTGGAGCCCGATTAATGGCATTCAAGAGAGGGAGCCTTGATTAGGGAGAAACAGAAGGGAGATTAAGGAGGGCGAGTGAAGCCGGCGCTTCATTGCCTCTTGATGGCAGCGATTGAAGGAGGGGAGGTGCGGGAGACGCGGGGCAACGCCGGCGGGCGCGGTCAGATGCGGTGTAGGGGAGGGGAAAGGGGTGCTGGAGGTAGGAGGCAAGCCCGACAGGTGGGCCCCACCTGTCGGCGAGAGGGAGAGAGAGAGGAGAGGAGGCGGCGGGCGGGGGGCCGTTGGGCCGGAAGTGGAGAGGCCGACGGGGTTTGGATGGGCCGGCGGTTTGTGTTTGTTTTTTTTCTTTTTTTTTTCAAATCCATTTCAAACCAATTTCAAACCCTTTTAAATTCAAATCTTTTACATCTTTTCAAATTCAAATTTTAACACAAACTTCTCCAACTATTTTAAAGGCTTTTCACAAACCATTTTAACAACTTTTCAAACATATTTTAAATTCAACCTTTACACAAATTTTCACAAACTATTTCACAATTAGTTTTAAGAATTTTCACAAGTATTTTAACACTTTTAAAACCACACCACAGCTAAAACTCATGCATTCAAATCATGATGCACAAGCACTTATCGCTTCTAAATTATTAAAATGATATTTAAATATTTTTAAGGCCAAATTTATTTGATAATTTAATTAATCCTTAGAAAATAAAATCTAAACACCATGTTGCTCACATTAATTTGGTGATGGAATTTTAGGGTGTTACAACCAGCACCGCCGCCACCAATACCACATGCCACCACCAGCACCACCTGCCACCATCAGCAGCAGCAGCGCCACCGCCCGCCGCCGCCCACGACCACCACCACCGCGGCCACCTGCGGGAAGAAACATAGAGAAGGGATATGATCGAGAGTTGAGAGAGTGAGGGACCGGCCATCTCCTCGCTCCGCCGCCGACGAGTCCCACCTGCACCGGATCTCCTCGATCCCGCCGTCGTTGAGGCCGCCACCTCCACGCTCGGATCCGCGAAGATCCTCTAAGCAGTGGACGTGTTCATGTGTTCAAAACATTCTCAATTTTTTTTCATAACCTCCTCATATGGTATCATGAGTACTTAACAAATTTCGTGATTTTCAAACTTCATTTGAATTTATACAATTTTTTTACCGTTCTACCTTACAATCTTCATCAGGATCGGAGAACCAAATGTCGGAAATTTAGCTTGATTTCATGTACATGGTCTTAGAGATGTCTCATGAACATGAATATCATGTTTTCACCAACTTTACTATATAATTTCATGCATTTGCAGTTCATATCGGACAGTTCATATCGGACATATGCGTAAAAATTCCTAGAAAGAAGTAAAATTGTTAAATATAGCTAACAAAGTTAAAATTGTGCCAAATTTGAGCATAATTTTTATATAAGTGTATGTTGAGGATAGAAAAAAATTTGAGGTAAAAAAGTGATTTCTTAAAATTTCTTTGCCGAGAGCAAAAAAAATTTGCTCTTGGCCAAGAAATCTTTGCCCAATGTTTTTTTTCTTTGCCGAGAGTTTTTAATTTGGCTCTCGGCAAAGAAGCCTCTGTGCCGAGTGTTTTTTCTGTGCTGGGAGTTTTTTATTTCACTCTCGGCAAAGCCTTCTTTGCCGAGAGTTTTTTATTTAGCTCTCGGCACAGAAACGACTCTAGGCAAAGCCTCGGATTCTGGTAGTGAGTGAGAGAGGTGAGGAATTCCTCCAACAAACTCACGTTATATTGTTGCTCATATACTATGAGTTCTAGCTAGCTTTCAGCTTTAGAGGTAAAATGTTGATGCAGGACACTAAATTTCTCTCTTCGTATTTTCTCAAGCAAATCAAATTAAATTGTTTCAAACTTTCTTGGTCAGGAAACATATTCTCTATTGTTTGCAATGTTTTTTTTAATAAAAGCCTTTAGTGTGAATGTATTTAGCCATGCATTGTACTACCTCTGTTTGAAATCATAGGCCAATTCAATCTTTAAAAAAACCATAGATTCGACTTTTATAGATTCATAGAAACTATTAGTATTCATCTACTAGACATGCACTACATGTAAGTGCATAGCAAAAAAATATGCACCTAGAAAAGTTAAAACATCCTACAATTAAGAATGGATGAGGTAGTAGTTATCTTGTGACTTACTTACCGTGGAGCAATATTACTATTTGGCTCTCTTATATGTCTAGAAAATTTAACAAGATGTCAAGGGGTTGGTTATTAAACATTTAAGCAGTGTGCATCATCTCTTTAGTTGCTACGGTTCATAGATGCAACTGTGTCCACTTCGAATTGAACTGTCAATGAAATTGTATATTTGTTCTTGAACAGTTATATCTGACCATGGGTTTAACCATTTGATATTTAATATTTAAATAAACATGAAGTTTCTTATTCATGCAGTCAAAACTGTTTTAGATTACAGTGAGTTGGTTGCACTCTACTCAAAAATTGTTTTGTAAGTGTTTAATAGAAATTATCAGGAAAACATCATTCTCCGATAGGATATGTGGAGTGACATGATTTTGTTATTTCAGGAAATGTAGAGTGCGGAGATATCATTAAGGATAGATTGCGGTCTCATCATAAATTGTTACAAGAAAGCCTCAGTTCAACAATTCAGGTTATCCTTCAACAAAGACATGAAGGTCAGATCATAAAAGAGTTCATGGATGTACTTACACTATTGCATTTTTTATTCTAAATATAGGCATCATGGTGGCTTCTCATATTTTCCAAGATACCACGTTTGACCTCACTACGGGAGAAGCAATATTCCCCGAGTGCCACGTACTTCCCCGAGTGCCAAAAATCGGGCACTCGGGGAAGACAATCTTCCCCGAGTGTTGCACTCGGGGAAGAATTGCACTCGGGGAAGATGGCCTTCCCCGAGTGCCTAAAAGGGCAAAGCACTCGGGGAAGAAAGGCACTCGGGGAAGGCCATCTTCCCCAAGCGCAACACTCGGGGAAGAAAGGCACACGAAAAAGAAAAGTTGCATTTGACGGCGCAAATAGACGGAGCCGTTTAAAAAAAATTGGAAAAGCTCTTCCCCGAGTGCCTAGACCTAGCACTCGGGGAAGGTTACTCTTCCCCGAGTGCCTTGTCCCTGGCACTCGGGGAAGGGCCTCTTCCCCGAGTGCCTAGTCACTGGCACTCGGGGAAATATTTATTTTTTTGTTTTTTTGCCCCAATTTTTTGTGAGGCCTTCAAACAATATTTAAGACCCTCTGCCCAAATTTGGCTTACTTTTGAAGTTTTTTGTTATATTTCGTTAGTTTTTTCTTTTTCTTGAATTTTTAGGAAAAGTTCAAATTTGAACTACAGGTACATGAAATCATATAATTTGGCGATTCAAAAAATGATATCCATGATATTTGGTGTATATTGAGGCCTTTTCCAACAACTCACATGAAATATCGAGCATCTTGTTGTCGTGACATGACTAACAACATACGGGAAAAGTGTTTCTGAATTACAGAAAATCCGGACGAAATCCGAAAAACACGAAACTTGTCGGGACATCGTGTTATCACATGTAGAGGTTGTGTGCAACAGTTGAGAAGATTTCGAGCAAGTTGCGATGTGTGATACCTGAAACCCAGACATCTCCACATGTGATCCATGTGATAACACACCAGGAGATGTGTGAGTTGGAGGCATCAAACGTCGCAGACTTACTCGAAATCTTCTCAACTGTTGTACACAACCTCTACATGTGATAACACGATGTCCCGACAAGTTTCGTGTTTTTCGGACTTCGTCCGGATTTTTTGTAATTTAGAAACACTTTTTCCGTATGTTGTTAGTCATGTCACGACAACAAGATGCCCGATATTTCATGTGAGTTGGTGGATAAGGCCTCAATATACACCAAATATCATGAATATCATTTTTTGAATCGCTAAATTATATGATTTCATGTACATGTAGTTTAAATTTGAACTTTTCCAAAAAATTCAAGAAAAAGAAAAAACTAACGAAATATAACAAACAAATTCAAAAGTAAGCCAAATTTGGGCTAAGGGTCTTAAATAATGTGGGAAGGCATCACAAAAAAATTGGGGCAAAAAAACAAAAAAAAATAAATATTTCCCCGAGTGCCTTGTCCCTGGCACTCGGGGAAGGGCCTCTTCCCCGAGTGCCTAGTCAATGGCACTCGGGGAAATATTTTTTTTTTGTTTTTTTGCGCCAATTTTTTTGTGAGGCCTTCAAACAATATTTAAGACCCTCTGCCCAAATTTGGCTTACTTTTGAAGTTTTTTGTTATATTTCGTTAGTTTTTTCTTTTTCTTGAATTTTTAGGAAAAGTTCAAATTTGAACCACAGGTACATGAAATCATATAATTTGGCGATTCAAAAAATGATATCCATGATATTTGGTGTATATTGAGGCCTTTTCCAACAACTCACATGAAATATCGAGCATCTTGTTGTCGTGACATGAATAACAACATACGGGAAAAGTGTTTCTGAATTACAGAAAATCCGGACGAAGTCCGAAAAACACGAAACTTGTCGGGACATCATGTTATCACATGTAGAGGTTGTGTGCAACAGTTGAGAAGATTTCGAGCAAGTTGCGATGTGTGATGCCTGAAACCCAGACATCTCCACATGTAATCCATGTGATAACACACCAGGAGATGTGTGAGTTGGAGGCATCAAACGTCGCAGACTTACTCGAAATCTTCTCAACTGTTGTACACAACCTCTACATGTGATAACACGATGTCCCGACAAGTTTCGTGTTTTTCGGACTTCGTCCGGATTTTTTGTAATTTAGAAACACTTTTTCCATATGTTGTTAGTCATGTCACGACAACAAGATGCCCGATATTTCATGTGAGTTGGTGGATAAGGCCTCAATATACACCAAATATCATGAATATCATTCTCTGAATCGCTAAATTATATGATTTCATGTACATGTAGTTTAATTTGAGCTTTTCCAAAAAATTCAAGAAAAAGAAAAAACTAAGGAAATATAACAAACAAATTCAAAAGTAAGCCAAATTTGGGCTAAGAGTTTTAAATAATGTGGGAAGGGCTCACAAAAAAATTGGTGAAAAAAAACAAAAAAATATATATGTCCCCGAGTGCCGTGTTTGTGGCACTCGGGGAAGAGAAGTTTCCCCGAGTGTTGCTCGTGGGAGCTCTCGGGGAAGAGTTTTTTGGAAAAAAACCGCCAGTTTTTCCCTCCCTATAGCCGGCCCCGCGCCCCCACGAGAAAAACGAAAAAAAAGCCAAACGCCCCCGCGTCGCGCCCCCCCCCGCGACCCCCGCGCCCCCCGCGCCCCCGCCGCCGCCCCGCGCCCGCCGCCGCCGCCCCCGCGCGCCGCCGCCGTCCACCCTCCCCGTCGCGCGCCCCCCCCCCGCCCCCGCCGCCGGCCCTTCCCCGTCCACCGCCCGCCGCCGGCGCGCCCCCGGCCTCCGCCCGCCCGCCGGCCGACGCGCGCACCCCGCCCGCCCCGCCCCGGCCACTCCCGGCGCGCGGCGGCGGCCGCCGGATCCGGGCCGCCCCGCCCGGCCCCTCCTCGACGCCCCGGCCCCGGCCCCGCCGCCCGGCGCGGCGTCCCCCCCCCCCCCCGCCCTCGCCCCGGCCACTCCGGCGCGGCCGGGCCGCCCCGCCCGACCTCTCCTCGACGCCCCCGCCCCGGCCCCCGTCTTGTGCGAGTGCGGTTTTTTTTCTCGTTTCGATGGCATTGAGATGTGTGGTTACAACTACGATTAGGTCCGAAAACGGTTGTTAGCTAGGTTGCTCAAGCCGGCAACGAGGCAAATTCTTAAAAAAAAAGCCAGGGCGGCAGGCCTAATCAACAATCGCCGGGGCTACTCGTGCCCCGACCTATCCGTTAGCAAACATCTTTGTTATATATAATATCTGTGCATTAGCAAACAAATTCTTTAAAAAAAAGCCAGGCAGCAGATGGCATTGAGATTTTGTTATATATAATATGTGTGCATTAGCAAGAGGTTATGTTAATGGAGGAGATAGGGATGGAACAGTTCAAGGTTGTCTCATTGTGGATGTGTGGCCTTCGTGCCGGAATTGTGGATGCGTGGCCTTCGTGCCCGAATTGTGGATGCGTGGCCTTCGTGTCTTATATGTGTTGTCGGTCATTGAGCCAACATCTTTCTTGCAGGTTTTGGAAACCTCCCCGTGAAGGGGAGGTTCTGCCGAAATTTTGTACTTATAGTGCTCTTTTTTTTGTTTTGCAGAGCAGGACCTGTCGGAGGGAACCCGGAGCACCTCGGCTTGTCTCCACCGCCACCCTAGGTATAATTGAGCTCTTTCCTTACCGTTGTCATACGTCGATCGGTGTAGCCCAGTTAGGCGTCTCCCGTCCGAAACGGATACGATTGGAGATATGCGAATCTTTGTATATCTTTATGAGCGTATCTGTTTCGGATTGTCCACATTTTTTGGACAGCCCACGGATGCGTAGATGTGTTAGTTTCCATGCTCGCTCGGATCCGAGATGGAGTTTCGGCACCACCTCCTCGTTGTTCTCCGGATACACACTCTCCCTTCCAGGACGTGTATCGGGAGAGCAGCGGGGAGGTGCTGCCGAAATTTCATCTCGGATCAGAGTAGAGCATGGAAACTAACCTCATCTATGCATCCGCGGGTGGGATTAGGACCTATCCTTACCTATTAGACAATAGGCACGCCATGCAGATGCGATTGATGGTTATGTTACTACATTATGTGTATATGCTAGAGAATGGATAACCGTGACTGGATGTACACGGGACGCCCAAGTCAGGCTCAAGTAACTCGTGAATGGATGGATAAGACCGAGAAATTCTTGGACCATGCGTTTAAGGAAGCCAAGGGAGCGGGGGTCACGTTTTGTCCATGTAGCCAATGTAAAAACAAGAAGAAAAAAAAAGGGAAGTCATGTTGAAGGATCTTTGCAAGTATGGATTTATGTCAAACTATACCCGGTGGGTGTGCCATGGTGAAGCCTATCGTCCCAGAGAGGAGGCCGTGAGACAACGCTTGGAGGCATTTGATGGTGATGGTGGGGTAGCAGGATGGTTAGGTGACTATGAGGATGCGACGTTTGCTGAAAGGCCTACGGAGGACGAGGGGGATGATAAGGAGGAGGAGCCAGAGCCGAGTGCTAAGGCGTTCTTGGCCATGATGGAGTCCGCACAGAAGCTCCTACATGAGAAGACAACGGTTTCTCAACTTGATGCCATTGGGCACTTACTGGGGTTGAAGTCCCAGTACAACATGACTCGAGCCTGCTTCGATGCTATGATGGCAATTATTGGGGGACTGCTTCCGGAGGGTCATCATCTTCCGAGCAACTTGTACGAGTCAACGAGACTCCTTCGGGCACTGAAGATGCCGTATGATCAGATACATTGTTGTCCGAAGGGGTGCGTCCTATTTAGGGAAGAACACAAGGATGCAAAGTATTGTCCCAAGTGTAAATCCTCTAGGCATGTGGAGGTAGACAAGGGTGATGGAACGAAGGAGCAGAATGAGAACATCCCCATGAAAGTCCTAAGACATCTTCCGATCGTACCGAGGCTCCAACGACTATTCATGCCCGAGGAGTCTGCGAAACAAATGACATGGCACAAGGAAGGGGTTCGATACAATCATGACAAGATGGTACATCCAGCAGATGGTCAAGCATGGAAAACGTTTAATGACAAACATCATCTAAAACATTTAGAGGCTCGTAATGTACGTGTTGCGCTGGCAACGGATGGATTCAATCCTTATGGACTGATGTCGGCCCCATACACTTGTTGGCCCGTGTTCGCTATCCCCCTAAATCTCCCTCCCGGGGTCCTACTTCAACGGCAAAACATATTCTTGACGTTGATAATTCCTGGACACCCGGGAAACAAAATGGGTGTGTACATGCAACCTGTCTATGATGAATTGATCAAGGCTTGGAATGAAGGCGTATTGACTTACGACCGAGCTACAAAGAAGAACTTCAGAATGTATGTTTGGTACCGAGACTCCATGCATGACTTCCCGGCATATGGGATATTCGCCGGCTGGTGTGTCCACGGGAAGTTTCCATGCCCGGTATGCAAGGCAGGTGTAGAGTTCATGTGGTTGAAGAAGGGTGGCAAGTTCTCGTCGTTCGACAAGCATCGACAGTTCCTCCCTATTGACCATGCATTCAGACGAGATACCAAGAACTTCAAAAAAGGTGTCACAGTGACCAGCCCTGCACCTCAGAAGATGACTATTGCTCAGGTTCATGCTCAAATAGATGCTCTTGTGCTATCGACACAGAAAGATAATCCAAAGAAGGGTAAAAGAAGGAAACTTAATCCAAAGAAAGATAAGCCAAAGAAAAACCACTTTGTGGGCTATGGTGAGAAACATATGTGGTCTCATAAGCCGGGATTAGAGAGGCTTCCCTACTTTGATGACCTTCTCCTTCCACATAGCATAGATGTAATGCACACTGAGAAGAATATCACCGAAGCACTTTGGGCAACACTCATGGACATTCCTGAAATGACAAAGGACAACCCTAAGGCCAGAGTAGACCTGGCAACACTATGTGACAGACCAAAGCTACACATGATGCCTCCAAGAGATAGCAAACCATGGAAAAGGCCTAAGGCCGATTACGTCTTGGAAAAGCAGCAGAGGACGGAAGTGATAGAATGGATGCAGACATTAAGTTTCCCTGATGGGTTTGCAGCGAATCTGAGGAGGGGAGCAAACCCAAGTACTGGTCGAGTCTTAGGGATGAAGAGTCATGACTTCCACATATGGATTGAGCGGCTTCTTCCGTTGATGGTTAGAGGCTATGTCCCTGAGCATATCTGGAAGGTGCTGGCAGAGTTGAGCTTTTTCTTTTGCCAGCTTTGTGCCAAAGAGATATCTCTAAAAGTGGTTGAGGAGTTGGAAAAAATGGCACCCGAGTTGGTCTGTAAGTTGGAGAAGATCTTTCCCCCTGGCTTTTTCTTGTCGATGCAGCATTTGATTTTGCACCTTCCGACGAGGTACGATTGGGGGGGGGGGCGTGCAGAACCGTTGGTGCTATCCAATCGAGAGAGTGCTAAAGACTGTTCGCCGAAATGTGGAAACAAAGGCGGGATTGAGGCTTCCATAGCGAGAGGCATTCCTTCGTGAGGAGGTGTCAAACTTTACAACAACATACTATAGTGACAACCTTCCAAGTGTGCATAATCCATCCACTCGTTACAACGACGAAGAAAATCAATCGACCCTCAGCCTATTCAAAGGGCAATATGGGAGATCAAGTGGAGCGGCCACAAAGTTCTTGACCAATCCAGAGTGGTGCAAGATCATGCTGTACTTGTTGACGAACCTTGACGAAGTCGACAAGTTTCAGAGGTAAATTCTCAACGAACTTTTTACATACTTCATAAATTTTCCGCATCCAACACCCTTGTTGCTTGTATGTGCAGGGAATTTTTTGATCAATACTGGCATGATCCAAGGCCACCTACTGAACATGAACGAGAAAACCTTCTTCATGAACATGATTTCATTACAGGATTTCAAAAAAAGGTACCTTCTGGCCAACTTAGGTCGTTCCAAGTTTGGTGTTGATAGTTGCCTAATTTCATCTCTCTCCTTGAGCTTGCAGTGCAAAAGCGATTTGTCTATAAATGTCGAATTACGACAACTGGCTAGAGGATTTGACTACAAGGTCTTGTCATTTAACGCTTATGACGTGAATGGATATCGCTTTCACACAACAAGCTACGAGAAGAGTCGGCCCAATCCAAGGACCACCAATACCGGAGTATTTACGCCTGGAGTAGTTGAGGAGCATGAGGAGCACGAGGACTATTATGGCATAGTTGAAGAAATATACGAGCTCGAATTCCATGGTGAAAATGCACCTAAGCCGGTCATATTAAAATGCAAGTGGTTTGATCCCGGAGTATCGAAAAGGTCTCCTAAATTTGGGATAGTCGAAATTAGACAGGATTCCTTCTATCTAGGTGAGGATGTCTATATTGTGGCTCAGCAAGCCAGACAAGTTTATTATTGTCCATATGCTTGCAAAACCGACCCACGTCTCCAGGGTTGGTATATTGTGCACAAGGTGTCACCACATGGTAAATGTGCTCGCCCAAACGATGACGATTACAACTTGAACCCACCCACGGATAACGAGGAGTTTTATCAACAAGACGAGGGGCTATCAGGGATGCTTGAGATAGACTTAACTGAAGATATTGAAATGGAAGTAGACGAGGAATGGATTGTTGACGAGGAAGGCTGCGATGAGGTGCATGATCCGAGAGACTTGAAAATGCTTGATGGACTACAACTAGACAATGACAGCGATGAGGATGAGGCTGTTGACGATTTGGAGGCTCTTGATAGTGATGACGAGACCTATCGTCGAAATAATCCCGATCATGAAGAATATTAGAAATACATGTAATACTTCTCATTTTAATACTTGTAAATATTAGAAAAACATGTGATACTTCTCGTTTTAATACTTGTAAATACATTTTTTTGTTTTGCTTCCTTGCTAATTACTTCTCGTTTACAAAGACTAATACTGGTTTATTTGTTTTAATTGCAGGTGATGGGGCCCACTAGGAGGTGTCGCTCGACTTACTCGAGACAGCGGGAGCCGGAGCCGGAGCCGGCGGCGGGGAGCGCCGGAGCCCTCACGGAGGCGGAGAGGAGGGCTAGGGGCACAGCCGGGGACGACCTTGGCTCCTCTCGCTCTTCTAGGGGCGAGGACCTCCCTCCGCAGATGTACGACGAGGGGGGCCCACACGCATCCGAGGAGGCGGATCCGCACGCGTCTGAGGGGGCAGGGGGTTCGACTTCCTCTACAGCCTCGATACCATATAAGCGAGGTCCCAGCCAGCTCCCGAAGCGACCGATTCCTGTTGACCGCCGCCCACTGATTGCACCCCAGGCGGATAGGTAATTAAGTAACTTCATATGTTCTTCATTTGATATATAGAAAAATCAGAATAAGAACTAATAATAACTATTGTTAACCACTTGTGCAGGAACTGGATACTTGTTGAGGAGGGGGTGGAGGCTCGCAATGTCAATGGGATCTTGGGACTTCTGTGTAGGGAACACTTCCCTGGCCTGGTGTACAAGTCAGAGGAGGATGTGGAGGGAGAGTTACCCTCGTTTGACCAGTACGCTCTCTTCCCCGCAGATGAACCGCACAGAAACTTAGCGGATCAGGTGATTTCGGAGTTATGGGTAAGCCTTTCTCGCTCTACGGCCCTCATTTCATTGCTTTCATTGTTCAAATAAAATAATGGATACCTCGTGTCTTTATGCAGGACTTCTTCAGATGCCGACCCGGACGGGGAGGAAAGGGCGTATCGGTGTCTTACGCTTCTGTAAAAGACGTGTCTCGGAATTGTATTATGAGGCCCGCTGCGCAGCGCACATTGACTACAACGCCACCTACCGTAATAGAAGAATCAACAGAAAGCAGGCAAGAAGTGACACAGAGATTCTGACAAGGGAGCAGTACCTCCTGGTAAATACAAAACATCTCCTATTGATCTCTTTTTAGATTATTACCTATGGCAATTTGATCTTCTGATGGCTTGTAGGTGATTCCGAGCCGGTGCGCAACCTTGCGAATGCGGGCTGCTATTGTGGAGAAATGGTTGGACGCGGATCGCGAGAAGATGCACCAAGAGAAAAAAGACCACCGTATGCGATGCCGGTGCACCTCACCACCGGGCGGCGCCGGCCTCGGCAAATACAAAAAGACATATGTAAGTCGACACCACTTGTCTAATATAGCCGCGTTCAATTCTAATTGATTCCTAACCACATGTTGGCTTTTTTGTAGGAGGCGGCGCACGGTGGCCGGCCAATTACCCAACTCGAGGCGTATGCTCGGCCCACATGGGCCGGCAAAGTCCAACATCGAGTACAACCCCGATGCGGGCCCGCAGGCGTACACAAACTCCGGCGTCCACACCCGCCTTAGTTCGTACACGGAGGCATTAAGGTTAGTCCACGGGCCGGACTACGACCCGAGGTCCGAGGAACACCTTGATCTCGAGCTAGTGATGAGGATTGGGCAAGGCAAGAAGCATGGACGGTTCTACATTGGCGACGACATCCTCGACACGGCCTCTACTCCTCCCTCTCGACCGCCTACGAGCGGCGAGCACGAGCTCTAGTGTGCCCATAAGCCGGCGGCCGACGGCGATAATGTCACTCCGGGTAAGTATTCTCACTTTCATTAGTCGTTCTTTGACTTTGACTTTTACCTTCCTTAGCTCGCATTATTGGAACATTGGTGTCAAATATTGCGAAGCCGAGATGCGGCGTCTTCGGCGGCGACGGAGGCCTTGCTTGCCGAGCGGGAGGCCGAGCGGGCCGAGCGGGAGGCCGAGCGGGAGACGATGCAAGGTTTGCTCGCGTTCGTGCAACAACTTGGGCAGCAGCAAGGTTTGCGGATCCCGGCCAATCGCTTGCACCACCACGACCACCTCCACCACCTCGTCGAGAGTCCACCCGGGTCACCCCGGTGAGTATAAGCACAATTGTTTTACTTTTTGTGCTAATGCTTAGTCTCAAACCTAGTGTCGGCCTTCGTGCCTGATGTGTTGATTTGTCGGCCTTCGTGCCGGAGTTGTTGATTTGTCGGCCTTCGTGCTGGAAATGTGTTTGTCGGCCTTCGTGTCGACCTTCTTGCAGGTTTTGGAAACCTCCCCATGTAGGGGAGGTGCTTCCGAAATTTTCAACTTTTCTTTACAACTTGGATTTTTATCTTGTTACTCACGTGCAATTTTTTTTATTCAGCGGCTCTCGGGGGCGTCGTCGAACCATGTCGGAGGGTCGCCGGGGACGCACGTCGGGGCATCCCCGGCGAGCATCGCCGGGGTCGCACGTCGGGGCAGCCCCCGGCCGGAGCATCGCCGGGATCCCAGTTGCCGTGAGCCACCCGCGGACTCGTTTATATGTATTGCACTTGTGAACATGGAATAATGTGTACTTTTAGATATGTGGTTTGTATGTGTACTTTTGGATATGTGGTTTGTATGTGTACTTTTCGATACGTGGTTTGTACTTTTGTGCACTCATTTTTATGTATTCCGGATATATTTGGCCACACTTTTGGATGTGTCGTTTTTCATTTATAAATGTGGTTTGTGAGATATTGAAGTTGAATTGTGATTTATATAAATATATGTTTTATTTGTCACACGGTAAAGCAAAAGAAAAAAAACAAAAAACAAAAAAAAGGGAAGGGGTCTTCCCCGAGTGCCTGGGCACCTGGCACTCGGGGAAGAGGAAATTAAAAAAAATGGCCCCGGGCCTTCCCCGAGTGCCCTGGCACCTGGCACTCGGGGAAGACAAAAAAAACCCAGAGCCTTCCCCGAGTGCCTTGGCAACTGGCACTCGGGGAAGAATTTTCAAAAAAAAAAACGAATTTCTTCCCCGAGTGTTGCACTCGGGGAAGAGGTTAAAAAAAAGAAAATTCTTCCCCGAGTGTTGCACTCGGGGAAGAGTAAAAAAACCATCGATGGCGTTAAATCTTCCCCGAGTGCTACCGTGGCACTCGGGGAAGTCTTCCCCGAGTGTACGATTTTTGGCACTCGGGGAAGAGCTCTTCCCCGTGAGCAGCATCCCCGGAAGCTCTTCCCCGAGTGTTGCACTCGGGGAAGGCTTCCCCGAGTGCTTTTTGGCTCTTCCCCAAGTGCTTGAGGCACTCGAGGAAGCAGCTGGCTCCTGTAGTGCCTCTACCTCACGACCTGTGTAGCTATGCTAGCATTCAGGTTCTTTGTCCCTATCCAATTACTATTCTTCATTCATTTATTTTTATTTTACTACACTACATGATGAAAAGGTTGTGATTTCTTATTTAAAGTGTTCTGACTTAGAGGAGTGTAATTACTTGCCTACAGATGAATTATAGTTTTATATTTTTTATGAACCACTTCACTGACATAATTGACAATTAATCAGATGGTTTAATTTTCATTAGCTACTACATGGATGTCACAAACAATGGCAGGACTTTCATGGGAAATTTGCCAAACATTATATTGAATTTTCTCAGAGGAATTATAATAAAAATAAATGCACAACTTGCTCTTTCTTTCATGAGATTGCAGCCAAAAATCTTGGTAGATAACTCCGTCAGCAACTTTTCATATGCTTCTATCATACATAAAAGTTAAATTTTATAATTGGAGCAAGAAAAATTGGAGAGGTGAACCCAATACTTTTATTTCATCATGCTAATATGAGCTATGAACACTATAAGCCACAGTTAAAAAAACAAAAAATGTACTGACTCGATCAAGCTTGGGGTTTGAGTAATACATATAGTTGCACTAATAACATATCAAACTACAGCACATGCAATGTTACTAGTACATGTAAAGCACACAATTGCAATTTATATTTGTGAACTTTGGTGACAGAGAAATATGGTACACAAGGAATACTAACTTGAAGGGATCAATATTAACTCTTACTACTTAAGATAAATCCATGTATCATATGGCTAGGCGTGTAGAATCATGGCAATTTCAAATAATCTATGGCATCTAGAGGTTAACCCATGCATGAAACACGCATGCCAGACAAAACAGATGAAATAATGCCAAGCGAAATAATTAACAATTCATAGGATGCCCCAAAAGATCAATAGAGATCTGGAAATGTCAACATCTTTCTTCGAGACACCGGCCAAGGTTAAAACTCCTCCTGGTGGCACACGCATATATAACCCAATCCCTTGCAACCCACAAAATAAATGGTAATTCAGTGGTCTTATGCACCAATGGGATCGGAACTTTTAGTTGAGCGAGCCTAAAAAAACATTAAAATATATATATACACAGATTGTAATTCTGGAAGCGCGCGCGCATATCACAAGTTGAGCAAATTAAACATCGATCATTATTGGCCATATATATAATTTGACTGGAAAGAAAAACATCATCCGGAACATATATTTAACAGCAAATTAAATAAAAGCAGAGATGAGCAACATGAGGAATTACACAGGTAAAGCTACATTACGACATGAATAATAATGCCTAAACACAAGGCTTTGCGTTAAGCATTACTACTAGATGATGCCCTGTTGCTCCATGCTTGGAAGGATAAGAAGACGAAGACAAAGATAGCTACTACTCAGCACTTCGTTCTAGGGTGCTCGATCACTTGTGAGCACCGATGACTCCAAGGAATAGCTCCGACAAGTACGGAACATAAGGAGTAATCGCAAGGCCATGTCGAAAGTTGGTGTCGGTGTCGAGAGCACGAACCTCCTGGCGATCAATATCGTATGATATCATTTTGCTATCCCAGCACTGGAAGAAGAAGACCAGATTGCGATCCGGATGGATAGCGGCCACACGGTATCCAAGGTCTCCATCCAAGCTACTCCTCCCAAACAGTCGCAGAAAGTTCACCCTGCCTTTGAGGACCCATTCCTGCGTCTCACGGTCCTGAAGAACCCAGATTGACAGTCCATGGTTCGTCCACCGCACGGCATCGGTATCCAGGAGTTCATCATCAGGATCACTCGTCTGCATCAACTTCTTCCGTGGGAATAGCTCCTCACGGCCTTCCTGCACGATGCAGCGCAGGCGCCCCTGGGACTCGCCGATGAAGAGCACGCTGTTGCTGAAGAAAGCGAGCACAGTATGGTGCTCAACCCCCGGCGCCGGGATTATGGCTCTCGTCTTCCCCTGCGCATCCACCTCGAGGATCCACTTCCTCGCGCAGATCAAGTAGAGCATGCCGTTCACCATGGCGCCTTGAGCCTCACGATGGATGTGGTATGTGAAGTAGTCATGGATATGGCGCAAGCGCCATGTTTCCAATGGCGATAACCTCTCTTCTTCGCTCCAATCGCTCTCGCTGCTCCACGCCCCGGCTTCCGACGAGTAGGCCTGCGCCGTCGTCGTCTCCAGGCCGTCGTGGTACACAGGATCCTGCCAGAAGAGCACTACGTGGAAGTGGGAGGAGACCGCCGGGTCGAACATGAGGTAGGGCTGCATCACGTTAGGCCCGCGGTGACGGTGGTTGTCGGTCCGGCCGCAGCTCGGCACCGCCGCCCACTGCTCCGTCGCCGGGTTGCAGACGATGAAGCAGGTCTCCAGCGTGTTGAAGGCGTCGCGGAGGTGCCCGAATAGGAGCAGCCCGTTGCGGGAGTCGAGGAGGTAGATGAAGTCGGTCGCCGGCAGCGCCCTTGTGATGAATTGAAGGAGAAGGACGGGTCGACGTCGACGAAGGGGCGGCGGGCTTCGGCAACAGGTTGGCGTACTGCCCGTAGTTTTCCAGAGGCAGCATCGGGTAACAGGGCGGCAGCAGCAAGTCATCGTTCTCGGTGTCATCGTCGCCGCCGACACCGGCCCAGAAGAAGGAGCCCATTAAGCTCGGGGGCAGCCCCCCCGTGCGGTGGAGCGGATCGCCACGGATCTCGCGCTGGGCCGTGGAGACGGCTAAGCTAGTGCTGAGGCGGAGGAACTTGTTGTTGCCACGGACTTCCACGGGCGCGCCGTCGTCGTCGTTGGGGAGGACGAAGACGAACCGGCGGTCCTTCATGCCTGCGCTGCTCTCTGGGAGAATGGAAGGGGGAAGCGGTGAGCGGAGGAGCATAAGAGGAGAAAGCCGTCTAGGAAATGCAGCAGCCGACATGATGGTACCTGCTGGAGACGACGGCCGGAGATAGATCGCTCGTTCGCCGTGTGCCTGCGCGCCGCCGTGCGTGAATTGCTTGGCGGCTGTGCGAAAGGGGATTCCGGAGGGAGAAAGTATTTAATGATGAAAATTTTCCAGCCCGCGCCGCTCCTGTGTTGCATAGCCCTAACGGCTAGCTAGCAGCTCCGTTCAGATTTCAGAGACCGAGAGACGCGTGAAAATTACCGCGCCAGCTTGGCAATGAGGTGGATAATTAAGGAGCATGCCAGGAATTTATCGGTTACAAAAAAAGCAATTCCCGTGCAGGCAGCAATGCTGATAAAATGATTCGATCACCGTTTATACTTTTTTTTTCTCAAATCATTCCAACACACATTCTCTTTGCTACGAACACACAACCTCATCTCTACAAGCACCTTCGAAAGACTCAGTCAACCAATCGACAAAATCACCATCACCACGGGAGAACGGAAATTCCCCGAGTGCCAAATATCGGGCACTCGGGGAAGAAGCTCTTCCCCGAGTGTTGCACTCGGGGAACAAATGCACTCGGGGAAGAGAGTCTTCCCCGAGTGCCTAATACTCCATGACACTCGGGGAAGAGTGGCACTCGGGGAAGACCCCCCTTCCCCGAGTGCATTTCTTTAGCACTCGGGGAAGCCAACCTCTTCCCCGAGTGCCTCACCCTAGCACTCGGGGAAGCAAGCCTCTTCCCCGAGTGCCTCATCCTAGCACTCGGGGAAGGGTCTCTTCCCCGAGTGCTTGGTTGAGGCACTCGGGGAAGAATTTTTTTTGTTTTTTGTTTTTTTTTGCCTCATTTTTTTGAAGTCATCCCACATTATTTGAAACTCCTTGATCAAATTTGGGGTTATTTTGATTTTGTTCTCAAACCCAACTTGCTCGAAATCTTCACAAAAATTAATCACATTATTTGATCAAGGAATTTCAAATAATGTGGGATGGCTTCAAAAAAAATGAGGCAAAAAAATAAAAAAACAAAAATTAATTTCCCGAGTGTCGTTTGTATGGCACTCGGGGAAGAGACGCTTCCCCGAGTGCCAGGAATACGGCTCTCGGGGAAGGCCCCTGTCGGCCCATTTAATCTGGCCGGCCCATTTATTCCGGCCGGCCCAGCTCAAGGAAACCCTAGCTAATAAAAGCTACCCCCCCACATCCGTGCGCCCCGCAGCCCCAACCCACCCGGCCACCTCCTCAGACCCCCCACCCCCTCCTCGGATCCGCCGCCGCCCCGCTCTCCCCGGGTCCGCCGCCGCACCCCGGCCCCCTCTCCCTAGATCCGTCGCCGCCCCTCTCTCCCCGGACGGCCGGACCTCCGCCGCACCCCAGATCCGACGCTGCGCAACCTCCACCCTCTCCCCGGCGACCTCCACTCCCTACCAACGGTGGGCTCCTACTCCGGGCGCGGCGGCAGCCTCCTCCACTACCTCCCCGACGGCGGCCTCCACTTCCTCCCGGTGCGACGGCGGGCTCCTACTCCAAGCGCAATGGCGGCAGCCTCCACTCCCCTCCCCCGACGGCGGCCTCCACTCCCTCCCCGGTGCGGCCGACGGCGGGCTCCTACACCGGGCGCGGCGGCGGCCTCCTCCACGCCCTCCCGACGACGGCCCGCACTCCCTCCCGGTGCGGCCGACGGCGGGCTCCTACACCGGGCGCGACGGCGACCCCTCCGCCCTCCTCCGGCGCGGCGGGGATGTACGAGGCCACGAGGCGACGGCGTCGGCCAACCGCGACGGCGACCTGCGACGGCCACGGAGACGACGCGGGCGGGCGGTGGCGACCTACGGCGGCGATGGCAATGGCGCGGGCGGGCGGCGGGCCGGAGGGGGCCACAGTGCCGGGCGGGGGACATAGTGCCGATTTTTGGGTTTTTTTTAAAAAAAACAAATTCTCTTCCCCGAGTGCTTCCACGCCTCTCGGTGAATCCTTCCCCGAGTGTGCGATTTCCGGCTCTCGGGGAAGGCGGCTTCCCCGTGGAGCTCTTTCCCGGACCCTCTTCCCCGAGAGTTGCACTCGGGGAAGGATTCCCCGAGTGCATCTTGCACCCGGGGAAGACCCGTATCCCGTAGTGCATTAACATCTCACTAAAGAATTTTTTTATTCGAACAACATCAAGGGGGAAGATCCCCCACCTACATTTATTCCATTGATCGAAACAGTACGGGCATGTTTGGCACAACTCAGCTTCACCTGTAGAGCTGTTTTTTAGAAAACAACTCCATTAGCAACTTCATTAGCGGGGGAGAGAGCCATGTTTTGGCAGCTTCACCATGTGCTTAACTCTGTGAGAGTGGGCAGAGAGTTGGTTGTTTGGCTATTGAAGTTGTGAAACTGCTCGTGAAGATGCTCATGAAGCTGTACCAAACGGGCCCTACATATTGTACAAATTAAGCTGAGTAGGTCAGCTTACCGAAGGAGAGAAGAGAAGAGAAGAACATACAGGGGGAGGAACCACATGTTACAACTTACAACCGAGATCGAAGATAAGCAGCCCAGGCCTGCCAAAGGTGGAACGTTTTCTTGTAGCGGCAGCTCCAACTGTCCATGTCGTGCAACACCCGTCTGAGAATTGCAGTAGCTGAGGAAACAGTGTGGTCGAAGATGAGTGTATTTCAAGAAATAGGATCACCACATCAGCATGAACTGCTGCTAGTAGTTGCAGCTCGCGCCCCAGAAGCCATGGCATTCAGAATTCCTCTAGGTGAGGTTTGTGACCCCGACGAGGTGCCAAACTGCAACAGGGACAGAACATTTAGAGATGATACTGTGTGTATCAGTCTCAAGGACCAGGGGACAGGTCTCACAGTATGATTCTTCTAGGACGCGAATGTGTCAGTGGTAAAGGTAGGCTCTGTTGTTGATCCTCCTGCGATGAAGGAGCCCACTGAATTAAGTTGACTTTTGTGGGGAGTTTTGTGTGCCCCACTTTCAGCCTGTCCGGATCAAGCTGTCCTCCGGATTGCAGCGCCCGGTAAGCTTCCCGGGAACTAAAAGAAGCAGTCGAGCATTGTATAAACGAACGAGAGTCCAGGGTGGTGTCACTAAGAGTCACCAGCGCCAGACAATCTAAGGGCACTTTGGGAGCCCAGAATCCCGCCGGATTCCTCCCATTTTTCCTGGGCCAACATCCCACGTCGATTTTAACCCAGGCCGAAATTGCCCCGCCATTTGGAAGCCAGCAAACCCGGGACATCTCAGCCCTACCCACCCCTTTCCCCCGGGGCGTTCGCTCCCCACCTCCAGACTCATGGCGCCGCCACCCCGTCCTTTCCTCGCGAGTCGCTCGGTCGCTCCACTGCGCACGCCGCCTCCCCGTCGACTCCACCACGCCGCCTCCCCGTCCGTTTCACCACGTCGCCGCCGCTCATTGTCGTCATCCAGGACAACGCCAGCGCCGCAACTTGGGACTCGAGGGAGAGCAGGGAGCAAGGTCAGCACCGCTGCCGCAGTGTTCTCCGCCAGATCCGAGCCACCGCCACCCTCATGCTCGTCAACAGATCTTCGGCAGGAACCGTCGCCGCTAGCACCTCCTACAGGAGATCCCTCGCCGGCGGAACCCACGACTCGCAAGTCTGCATGCGCTTCCTCACCCTAGCTCTCCTCGCGGAACCCACGACTCACAGGTTGTTGACGGCTCAAAACCGTGCTCAAGTTCACCGCAAGCCTACGGGTGACTTGGTGCCTTTTTCAACAAGGAGGGTTCTCCCTAGATTTGCCAATCCAAGGATCGGAAGCAAACTCCTAGGATTCTCCATCTAACCTATTGATCTAGCCTAACATGAAGCATTGATTGCATAAGAAGATAAACCTTAAAGATGTATGAATTATAGCATAAGGTTGATCGCATCCATGAACGTAGACAAAGTAAAGAGCAAGCGAGGGAAACTAAGGCATATCATCTTCTAGTCATAGTTCCAGCCAAAAGAGCAAGCGCGACATGCATCTCATCCAAAGCCATCTTTAAACTACTATCCTCCGGTCCGATTCCGAAAACACCTGCCTTTCGGAACCCCCATTCTGTCACAACGTATTCCTATTCATGCGGGTAGTCTAGGGCGAGTTCGATAGAACAAGTTGAAATCACTTGGTCGGTCCGGTATGCACCTCTAGCCACCGCGGCTACAAGAGCACCCTATGCAATCTAGCTATAGACTAGATTGGGGAAGAATCATAACCAAGAAGGAAACAAAATCATCGAGGGAGGAATCGAGTCGCTAAAGGATCGGATGACATGAAGTACGTAACTCACATAATAAATGCGTTTAGATCATCTCCACCGAGTACATACCATTGATGACCTCAACTAGCTTCGGAACTCCGCCATGGCTCAACCGTGCAAGGCGGCCATGGCGGCTAGGGTAGGCCTAGGCCATATCCTAGACGACTTCAAGGACTCGCGGCGGTCGTCGTCGCTCTCTCCTAGATTTCGCTGAGTTCTTGTGGATGGATGGATGTGGCGGCCGGCGGAGGCAGAGACAATTTATAGACAAGCACCTAGGGCAAAAAGGGGGCGCGAACCGGGCCAGGAGTGGGCTGGGCCGGTCGGCCCAGGCCGGCCGGCCCAGGCCTATTTCGGCCCGGTTCGGCCCCGGTTTTCTCCCCGGTTGCTTATCGCGTGATCCCTTATTTGTGTGCACTTGCATGTGGGCCTTTGACGTCATTTCCTTCACGGTTTAGTCTTGAATCCTTGCCATGCAAGCTTCGCTGTTTTCTGGTTCAGTCCCTGAAGACTTGCACGTTGACGCTTCGGTCCTCGGGTCATTTGGAGTCACGTTCATCGCGTGTCTTTACTTGTGACGGGCTTCATGATCTTCTCTTGAAGTGCTTGGTGAACTTATCCGAAAGTCTCCTCTTTAAAGTTAATTTCCTGCGTAAACAACAAACTCCAAAATCGACATGCAAGTGTGAACTTGTTACATCATTAGTATGCCTAGTGGCGGGGTAGTTGCAAATCATAATCGAAACCAATGTATAACAAGTACTCTAGGTTGACGGAAATTCACCGTCAACATCTCCCCCATGCTTAAACCTTGCTCGTCCTCGAGTAAGTTTTCAATGGATATCAACATTGCCTTTCATTGTTCATACCCTACACTTGATCACACATGAGAAAGCATAATGTTCTCCAAGTTTATATTTGTTAAATTTCATAATGTAACTAGCTTTCATCTCTATGGAGGCTAGATATAATTTAAGCTCTTTCCACAAGTAATCAATCATGCTCCACAAAATTCGAATAGGTCTTAGAAACTTTAGAAGTGAAGAATGAGGTGAATAAAAGAGCTAAACCAAGTACAAAAATTTAAACCTTCTTGCATCTTGCTCATGAACTCTCTCATCTCACAACACTCTCAAGACTACATGATCTATATCCTTTCCCTCTCATGTTTGTAGGTGGAAGGGTTTTATTTGGAGCTCATAGAAAAGTTTTTATCCAAACGAGGCAAGCTTCTCATGGACTTATCATGACTCGTCAAAAAGGTCATTGGAAAAATAATGTTCAGAAGAAGGGGGAAGAGAAAGAACTCACACTTTTAGATAGGTGGACATGTGCAAATGGCAAAGAATGATCCCGAGGCCCCAACGAAGTCCTCGTTATCGGATTGCACATGGTTGCAAAAATGAGTATGGGTCTTGATCTTGAAGTCCTTGGAAAATCCTTAAGCAACTAGAGAACCGGGGGGAGATTATTATTACTCTATTTTTTCCTTTTTCTTTTTCTTATTTTCCTCCTTTTTCCTTCTTTTTTCTTTTTGACATGTGAGGTACTTTAAATTTTTTTGTTTCGTCCTCTTATCTTATTCATTTTTTTAATTTCTTTTGTTGCTAGCCTCGTCATGCATATCTCCATCTTTCGTCATTTATCTCGCCTTGAACTCTAATTTGCATAGTACCTACCTCCTCCCCCATTCTTAGACGTTTGCTCATCCCCGAGCAAAGAGGAAGTGGTGTTAAGATAGGTACCGGATGTCTTGATGAGATGGAACTTGAATCTTCCCTTTGAAGCACCTTCTTGTGACGTGTCGTCTCCATACTCAAGTGATAGGTAGGTAGGTCAAGGAGGTTAACACAAAAGATGATATTGGTTTAAAGGGTGGATATCCGGCGAGATTTGCAAAGCTTCCGATGTGGGAGCTCACAATGGACGGATAGAATAGGCTAGCAAAAGATAAGTTACGCAAAACACGGAATGACCAACTTCTTAGTCACAAGCCAAAGAATCGAGCCTTGAATCAATTCACCCAACAATAACTCTTGTAATCTATGGTTGCACTCAATATATAAGGCTTTGGATGGGTAGAGCAAAATGCAAGAGGTATTAATGACAAGGTTAGCATGACTTTTAGCAAAAAGTAATATGTTCTTCGACCCATCCAAAGCTGAGAGCATAAAAGAAACCATGGGTCTTTATTTTTATCATGACCTCCACAAAAGATTAAGCTAGTATTTAATTAATTTCAGATTTGTATTAGAGAGAGCAATAGTTTAATCATACATAAACATGCACAAAGTTTAAACAAAGTGGCAACGGTCATCATATATCAACAAGCAAGATCAAGCTAAAATTATTTCATCATGGTGAGCATAGGTGATGACAATAAACAAAAACTAAAACTAGGTTGTACTCCTAGAAGCCATGTTATTTAACGAGAGAGACATACAAAAGTTGCATCTAAGGTTGTTGAAGGCATATACAAATATACAAGCATTTAGAAAGACAAGGACAAAGAGAGAATTGAGGAATTGTTACCGTCCTTTGGTGCTTGTGATGTAGCGCGCCCTCCCCCATGCTTAAGCATCGTGCCTAGCATGGAAGAAGGAAGATCGGCATCCGTAGCAACCGTGATCCTTGAACTCCATGCGGTCTTCTTTCGTCCACCAAGTCTTCCCCCATGCTTAGCATGTTGCTAGGCACGGAAGATGATGAACCATCTTAAAATTCTTGAAGTCCTACCGTCATGCAAGGAGATCATCATCACATTGTTGCCTTTGTTCATCCTTCAATGTCCGCCCTTTGCCACGAGCCTTGATCCCAATTGTTTCTCATCTCATCTTCTCCTCCTTCCATGTTGTCCCTTACCGCTGGTTCATCTTCCACGAGTTTTTCTTCTAAATCCAGAACTGAGTATGTACTTAACCATCACTCCATTGCAAAGTGCTTGAAATTATCTTTCCAATGAGTGGTCATTCATCCCGATCGGACTCCGAACAAGAGAGTTACGCCCTTTTTACTTTGGTGGTGCAAACTGTCCCAGGCTGATTTCAGAATGTGTGACGCCCAAAGATTTGGTTGTAACTTCTTGCACAGGTCTCCTAAAATGTTGATTCTTGATGCATTGGAAAGTAGACTTAATGGAGCACTTGAATATCCAATTTTTCCCTTTTGTACATCTCTGAACATGTGCTTAATCTTGATGAAAACAGCAGTGCTCCCTTCGGGATTTTGGAGGTGTTGATGATCTTGATTTCAGCTTTTATCACGAACTCATGGGAGTGATTCACCATGCTTGCAAAATAACTATAAAGCACAAAGTACCCCCGAGGTGACGGTCGGGAATACTCACCTATGCCAACAAACCATGACATCCCTACGATTTTCACTCGTGGCATAATTAATCTAGCGAAAATATTAATGGGTGTACGTGAGTGCAAGTGTGTATGCAAATGAAAGGATGGTACAAAAACAAAACAATGTTTACACCAAATTCTAAGCTCCATGCTTACAAAGTGGTTGCCAAACTTTCTATTCCCATGGAGATTTGTTAACCAAGGTCAAAACACCATGTTCATCCCAAGATCAATAATTCTTTATAGTGCAAGAAAAGTATGGCGCATTGCTAAGTTTATAAACCAACTAATGCATCATGATAGCTCAGGATATAAGACTAAATGATGGTGGTCTCCAATCATGTCTAAACACCATGTTTACACAAGATTGCAAAAAGTAGTAACGCATGCCGGCAAGCATTAACATGGATATGAAAGCATTCATTATAAAGTTTCACAAAAGGTCCCAAGCTAACATAAAGTGGATGATGACAAAGAGGTGGATGTAAAATACAAATGCAGAAAGTTAGCTCAAACAAACATTAGCAAGGTTTGAAAAACACTTTCGATGTGGTCTATAATAATCAAAGGACATAGCTTGATTTCACACTTCATACAAAGTAAGCATTGTCAACAAGGAAGTCACCCATCGAAAAGAATCAATCAACCAAACTAACAAGGTTTAAGGGTAGGTTATAGGTAGGATTTTGAAGAGAGGAAGTCAAGTGTAGAAATTCTAACTAAGGTGGTCCTAGAGTCTTTCTACAAACCTATGGTTTTAGGATGTCTATATCTAGGGGAAGTTTTCCTAAGGATTTTATGGGGAGACTAGTCAAAGTTTTTAATTAATAAAGAGGAAAGGGATAGACTTGTTCAACCCCGAGGGTGAGAGCCCTCGGTCAACTCAAAAAATCCTACCTCTATAGGCTATGGTTTTTGGTGGGGGTTATAGGAAGGCTTAGGTTGGTTGGACAAAAAGTTAGATTAACACAACATGCAATGCAATATGACATGGATGAACAAAACAACACGATATGGAGGTTGTCTAAAACAAAAGTTAGCCTAAATTAACTAGCCACAAATTTAGAATCAAAGGATGGTGCCAACTTCATATATCTCTTCTAAAAAGACACAAAAGAAAAAGACTCTAAACTCTAATAGGCACAAAAAGGTCTACAAGGTTTTTGACATCAAATAACAAAGCGCTCCCTCAATAGCAATTAGATCATACAACATGGTGTTGTGGTTTTTATTAGAGCAATGGTACAATGTTACTTGATGGTTCGATTAAAGAGCACAACGTAGATGGTCATATATATATATATATATATATATATATATATATATATATATATATATATATATATATATATATATATTGCCTCCCGCTTCATTTAAAGTCATAGAGCTCGACTTTGCGAAACCATGATCCTTCATGCAAGATTTGAAGGTGTTCATGCAGCCTTGATCCACTCTCCATGCTTGACATGATCACTTATGCTCGATGAAAGGCTTGCCCAATCGTCTTCTTGCATCATCATCATCACCTTCTCCTTCACACTTTATCGTTGCCTCTTCTTTCACAAATTTTCCTCTCTGTCCAGATCAGATCATGTAGAGAACAATAGATTCCATGCGTGGTGCATGAAATTATCTTTACATCAAGTATTTATTCACCCCCAACGGACTTCGATCGAGTGAGTTATGTCCGTTCTACTCCGGCGCTGCAATCTGTCCAAAGCTGATTTCAGACTGCACATCGCTCAATGTTTTTGCCATATCTCCTTGTACTGGTCTTCAAATTCATCGATCTTGGATGCGTTGGAACTGGCACTTGATGGAGCTTCTGATTTTCAACTTTTTCTTCCTTGAACATGTCTGACCAGGTCCTCAACAGCGACGTCCATTTTTGAGGTTGGGTGACGGTGATGCACGGGTTTGCAATTCCCTAGGGTATGACTTCTCTCATCTTAATTTATATTTAATGCCCTGCATGGTTAGTGAAACTTGGGATTTCTCCCACAATTTGCTCTTTTAAGGTCACTAGCTTGACCGAGCACAAAGCAAGTCCAAGATTTACAAGTCATATTGCAAACAAACGCTTCCATAACCACAATTTATGACAAAGTAAGTTGTGATTAATTATAGCATAAGTTTTCTTGCTCAGCACTAAGCTCTCATTAGGCAAAGGTTCATTAGGTATGTAGCAAATTTTAAGCACAACAAAGCCTCTTTATCACTCTCAAGAAATTCTAGCCTATCATGATTATCAAAAAAACAAGGCATAGAATTGAATCAACCTCGCTAATGGATATGAATCATAGATATATCAAAGGAATATTATCAGTTCCAAAAGTGTCTTGAGAGGTTAATTTGTACCTTGGCCTTCGAGCTTTTCATCGTGAGTGGTCTCTCGGAGTTGAAAGCAAACAATCTTTAATGATCGGTGGCTTGTATCGTTTTTTCGCAATTTCTTCGTTCGTGCCACACATCATCAAGGTTGCCTTGTGTGGACTCACTCTTCTCATTGATTTGTGGGACTTCACACATGTCTCAAATATCTTCTAGTAACTCCATGATCCTTCTAGCGAGAGCCCAGAGTATCCGCGCCATTGGATGCCACCATTTGTGTGTAATCCATCGTGATTTGCTTCTAACATCTCCTAGCGTCGCATGTTGCCAACTTGTGCCTTCTTTTGTCAATGCTATTGGAGTCTTTGTTTTGTTCCAAACTTCTGAATTTCATCTCATGTGGTCTAATGGAAGTGTTGCCCAAGCTTCTCTTTGTTGTCGTCGTCCTCATCTCCACTATCTTGTTCTCATCATGTTGTTGCTTTCTCTTTTTCGTGGATTTTCCCCTGTGTACATAACAGAACATATACCAAAATATTGTTCTATTGAAAACTTTATAAAATTACCTTTCCAATGGGTACTCATTCATCTTAATCGGAGCCCAAATGAGGGAGTTATGGCCGTTTTGTTTCCGCTCTTGCATGCTGTCCAGAAATTTCAGAACGTGCAACCTTCGGTAATTCGGCCATACCCGCTTGTAGGAACCTCCGATTGATTTGATTCTTGATTCGTTAGAAGCGTAACTTCATGGGGCTTATAAATATCCAAAGATATCCTGTTATTCTCCCTTGAGGTTGTACAGAAATTGATGGGAACAAAAACTTCTTGTGAATTGATCCGAATATGACGACCTTGATCTTGTGGTCTTCGGGGTGTTACATCGCGTCTCCTTTGGCTTTAAGTCGTCACTATTGCTGGACCAGCGGGTAGCATGATGGCAATGGTGTGTATTCTTGATTTTGCTTTAGCCAAAGTGACGGGTGCTTCTCTCACAACGTGATTGCTTCCAACACATATTGCTTGGACAAACAAACCTCCACAAAACATTAGTCTTAAAACTTTAATTGACACATTGACATACCTTGTTCAACATCACTCGTGTAGGGTGTGGAGTCAATAGCGGATGATGGGACGCTAACAAAAGTTAGCACCTGCCACTAAAGAGTGAATCTTGATGTAGTCATCATCTTGTCGGAGTGGATGTGAACGTCTTGTGTCTAGCTTTTCACCTACTTTCAAGGACACAAACAAGAAAGCAAGCATATATGAAATAATAAAAATTAGGGTTAGTCAAAGAGATAGATGGATCGCCCTAGGGTTCGAGTTGCCGATCCCCGGCAATGGCGCCAGAAAAAGGGGCTTGTTGACGGCTCAAAACCGTGCTCAAGTTCACCGCAAGCCTACGGGTGACTTGGTGCCTTTTTCACCAAGGAGAGTTCTCCCTAGATTTGTCAATCCAAGGATCGGAAGCAAACTCCTAAGATTCTCCATCTAACCTATTGATCTAGCCTAACATGAAACATTGATTGCATAAGAAGATAAACCTTAAAGATGTATGAATTATAGCATAAGGTTGATCGCATCCATGAACGTAGACAAAGTAAAGAGCAAGCGAGGGAAACTAAGGCCTATCATCTTCTAGTCATAGTTCTAGCCAAAAGAGCAAGCACGACATGCATCTCATCCAAAGCCATCTTTAAACTACTATCCTCCGGTCTGATTCCGAAAACGCCTGCCTTTCAGAACCCCCGTTCTGTCACAACATATTCCTATTCATGCGGGTAGTCTAGGGCGAGTTCGATAGAAGAAGTTGAAATCACTTGGTCGGTCCGGTATGCACCTCTAGCCACCGCGGCTACAAGAGCACCCTATGCAATCTAGCTATAGACTAGATTGTGGAAGAAGCATAACCAAGAAGGAAACAAAATCATCGAGGGAGGAATCGAGTCGCTAAAAGATCGGATGACATGAAGTACTTAACTCACATAATAAATGCGTTTAGATCATCTCCACCGAGTACATACCATTGATGACCTCAACTGGCTTCGGAACTCCGCCATGGCTCAACCGTGCAAGGCGGCCATGGCGGCTAGGGTAGGCCTAGGCCATCTCCTAGACGACTTCGAGGACTCGCGACGGTCGTCGTCCTCTCTCCTAGATTTCGCCGAGTTCCTGTGGATGGATGGATGTGGCGGCCGGTGGAGGCAGAGACAATTTATAGACAAGCACCTAGGGCAAAAGGGGGGCGAACCGGGCCCGGAGTGGGCTGGGCCAGTCGGACCAGGCCGGCCGACCCAGGCCCATTTAGGCCCGGTTCGGCCCCGATTTGCTCCCCGGTTGCTTGTCGCGTGATCCCTTATTTGTGTGCACTTGCATGTGGGCCTTTGACGTCGTTTCCTTCACGGTTTAGGCTTGAATCCTTACCATGCAAGCTTCGTTGTTTTCTGGTTGAGTCCCTGAAGACTTGTACATTGACGCTTCGGTCCTCGGGTCATTTTGGAGTCATGTTCGTCGCGTGTCTTGACTTGTGACGGGCTTTATGATCTTCTCTTGAAGTGCTTGGTGAACTTATCCTGAAAGTCTCCTCTTTAACGTTAGTTTTCTGCGTGAACAACAAACTCCAAAATCGACATGCAAGTGTGAACTTGTTACATCATTAGTATGCCTAGTGGCGGGTTAGTTGCAAATCATAATCGAAACCAATGTATAACAAGTAATCTAGGTTGACGGAAATTCACCGTCAACACAGGTCTGCGTGTGATTCCTTACCCTAGCTCCTCTGCTTCCCTTCGATGCAGTTTCCATGCAGTGATCGGCTCGTATATGCACGCATTAATTGATTCATATCATTCTTATGCAGCAGGCATCATATCGGTTGCTTCAACTGCTAGTTGCTAGGAGTACTTGTTAATTAGTACCATGATCTCTTATCTGTACACGCAACAAAAAATAAACATGTTTTCCTTTCTGTACATTGTGCAGTATATTGCATTGCTCTATCAGAATGTTGCAAAGAAGTGATATGCCTCTAATCATGTACTGTATGCACTATCCTGTCATCTATATATCTTCATAGTATATAAGTATGACTTGGTTATTTTTAATTCTGTTAGGTACTAGTTAAAATATCTTTAATTTACTAAATCATCTGCATTTGAGTGACACACATCCCGGTGCATACCCCGCGGGCGTGACTCACCCCTGGTTTTGAGAGCAAATCGATGAAATCCTCTTGCACACCCTGCACGGCATGACTCACCCCGGTTTTGAGGCCAAACCGGTCAAATCGTCTTGCACGGCACACGTGATTAGAGCGATTCGGACATCAAGTGATCTAGCTAATGAAAGTATAAAATGATTATAACGCTAGTGTTGTGCAATCAAATAGGTGAGAGTGCTCTTAACTAGCATTGAATATAAGATATTGTTGAAGTTAGAAACTAGCAAATTTACATAATAGCAAACCAAATCTTACTTTCTCCGTTTAAAATTGTAGTTGTTTTGACAAAAATATAGATTTATAATTGTTATTATGTATCTAGTCAGAGTATATATAGTATCTATTTATATGCATTAAAGAATTATGAACTTAAAATGTTGAAATAACCTACAATTTCAAATGAAAGAAGTTTCTTTAAATGGAGATGGAGGAAGTATATAGTTTAAAAATGATGCAAAAACATCACCAACAATTTGCGAGTAGGGTCTCTAGGGCCACGGTCCTAGTCTTGGCCCAACAATTTCTAGTACCCACGACTACACTATGGGTCAAAATTGTTGGGGGGATTCAGAATCAAGCCTTTCGCGCACCAAAAACAAAAGAGTGTTTTAGTCGTCCAGATTTTTGTACGAAGGACCCGGAGGCAAAATCTCTAAAACCCTTGAATCTTTCCTCATCTTTCAGAAGTCGCTTTTCGGCCTGAACCCTTCGTCGCTAGCAAGTGCTGCAAAATGAGCTCAGAAAGACCTAAGGCGTTGGGGTTTTCATTCAGGCTAATCGTTTACTCCCGCGACGAAGCCCCAGGAGCGAATCCTGCTCACCCGGGTATTCTCAGCCGGGGATTCGCTCAGCAGGTTTCGTCGTATCTAACACCTAACGTTTTAGTGTTTGAACGTGATTCTCTGTTTCAGGTGACGAAAGGTACCAGGCGAAAGGGAAGTCTCCAAAAGATTGAAGGTCTTCTCCTGACAAGCGCACGTGATGACAACAAGAAAGGCGCCGCGATTTGCGGCGTGACATCATGAAGCGTCGATTACGTGGAGGCCTAATCGGAGACTTTCCAGAAGTAGCCTAGTACATTCTGTTTAGATCCTTTTCGCACGAGGGTATCCTCGGGATGTAAAAAGTCCGTCCACCTCCCTATAAAAGGAGACAGATCGGCGCATGTAAAGGGGATCGACTTTTGAGAAATCAACTGTTGAGTAAAGAGATTTTGATTGTCCTTTGTTCTGTGTTTCGGTTCTTGAGCTTTTGTTTTCCCTCATTGTTTGTGTGTGGTAGCTTCGGCTATCCCCACAACAATTGGCGCCCACCGTTTGTGTTTGGCTCGAGTATCAAACCCAGAATGTCTACAAGGAAGAAGAGAACTACTGCCAACTCTACCAAAGGGGCGTCGTCATCCGTGGACGAGGAGCCGAACCTTTCTACTCTGCTCACTCAGGGAGAGGCGCTCCCAGAATCTAACCCAGCGCACGAGGCGGAGCTGGCCAAACTGCGCAAAGAGGCTGAAGAATTGGCCAGAACCAAGAAGAGGCTCCTGGCAATACAGCACGAAGCTGAGATCCAAAAACAAAAAGCCGAAATCGCTAGCTTAAAGGAAGAACTGCGCGCTCTAAAAGCAAAGCAATCCTTAAGCTTCATCCAACCTTCACCTGAATACACAGTTCCCAGCCAGCCTAACTTCAATGAGCGCACTGAGTTTTTCACCCAGCCCCCTCCGCACACCACCTTCAGTCGCAACCCTTTCGTGAGCCCTTTTGAATCAAGCCCCTCGCACCAGGATGTTCATACCATTCGCACGAGACCGTGGGACCCCAAATCCCCCTTGTCTCAGGAGATTCAGATCACTCCATGGCCAAAAATGTATAGGCCAGTTCCATTGCCCAGATTCTCGGGCCAATCTGACCCAAGGCAATTCCTAATGAGCTACGAAGCCACCATCCTTTCGGCCGGCGGTGACGACTCTGTACTGGTAAAATCTTTCATCATCGCTGATGACGACGCGGCAGCACAGTGGTATTCTTTGTTAAGCCCAGGCGTAATTCACGGATGGGACGATCTGAAACAGTGAATCCTCTCAAACTTCCAAGGCTTCCAACGTCCAGAACTTACAGAGAGCGACCTTTTCTCGTGTAAGCAGAAGGACAAGGAGCCTCTCCAAAACTATTTCAGGAGATTCGTGCATCTCAGAGCCCAAGCACCAAATGTCTTGGATGCTGTCGCCATCAACGCTGCAATTGTGGGTTTGAGAGCTGGCCAATTTCGTTCGCATCTCATGCGCGAAAGGCCCAAAACCATCCAGCGTCTATATGAAGAGTTCGAGAAGTATTGTCGCTCAGACAATGACTTTAGGATGTGCATGGAAGAGCAATCCCAGCAGAAAAAGTCTGCGAAAGCTATTCAACCCAACGACAGGGAATGGCCCAATCCCAGAAACGCCTCACACACTAATCCTCGGGGCGTTTTCGGCCTGGATGGCGAAAACACCCAGGAAAATCCCAATCCGCAGGCTGATTCACAGAGCATGGTCCCAAGCCCACCTAGTCCCCCTCATTCCAATCAGGGGGAGGCCGCAGGGGCGGAAGAGGTGGAGGCAGGGGTAGGGGTCGAGGCAGAGGCCGAGGCCACAACGAGAAAAGAAAATGGTACTGCATTTTCCACAAGGAAAACGATGACCATAGCTCAAACTATTGCCCAGACAAGAAAAGGTTCGAAGCTATCCTCGAGGAAGAGAGGAAGGAAAAGGAGAGAGCGAGTGCCGTAATCCATTCTGCTCCGGCCTGGCAAAATCCTAGTTTTGGGAGAAACTCTTTCGCAAACCCATTCCAGCCACCCCAATTCCAGCTATCCCAATACCAGCCGTCACCTTCCAATTACCCACAGCCTCCGCCCTGGCAATCACAAACTTTCCAAGCTCAAAACATTGAGCGTAGGCCCGTCGAGCAACATCCCATTCCCCCTCCACCTCCTCCTTACAAAGGTCCCTCAGCTCCGCCACTGCCAGCCAAGCTTGAGGGCCAGAGCGATCCCTTGCCATCCGTCGGAACCATAATGCCTATTTCAGGGGGTTCCGCGTTGGAGTTCGACACCAAGAAGGAACGGAAACACTACTTTCGTGAGGTGCGAAACATCTGTGTGGAGGGGAGAGTTGAGAAAACAAGATGGTCTCATATCCCAATCACCTTCTCAGAAGAAGACGTGAGGTTGCAAGGTTTCCCTCACAACGACGCTCTAGTGATAGAAGCGAACATAGCAAGCTGGACCCTGGGGAAGTTATTGGTGGACAATGGCTCGTCAGCAGACATTATCTTTGCTGATGCCTTCGACAAGATGGGGCTCAACAGAAATCTGCTACAACCACCAGATACACCTCTATATGGTTTCGGAGGGCGTGTCATCCATGCACTGGGAAAAGTGGTTCTCCCGGTATCCTTCGGCACAGTCCAAAACGCCAGAACTGAGTATCTATCCTTCGACGTTGTGGAGATGTATTATCCCTACAATGGCATCCTGGGCAGAGGTTTCCTCAACAAGTTCAAGGCAGTCATTCACCAGGCATATCTATGCATCAAAATATCGGCGACGCTGGGGGTCATCACAATCTGGGGCCATCAAAACGATGGCCACAACCTAGAAAGAGGCCGCACCCCAGGTCAGCGAAACGTACATGCCCTCGACGAAGAAGTTGAGTGCAATGAGGTGGAAAAGAAGCCGAAGGCAGACAGAGAAAAAATCAACATCCAGCCAGACTGCGAAACCAAATGAGTCCTATTAGATGCGATGGTTCTTGATCAGACCGTCGTCATCGGCTCCGACCTCTCGGCTGACGAGGAAGCGAGTTTAGTCCAATTCCTCCAGAAGAACAATGATGTGTTCGCCTGATCCGCCAAGGATCTCACAGGCGTCGATCGAAGCTTCATCGAGCATAAACTGAACATTGACCCTTCGGTCAAGCCATGAAAGCAGAAGTTAAGAAAGATGTCTGATGACAAGGTGGTAGCTGTCAAGTCAGAGGTCCAAAGGCTGCTTGACGCCACCGTCATCTGCGAAGTCATGTACCCCAAATGGCTGGCCAACACGGTGTCGGTCAAGAAAAAGAACGGCAAGTGGCGCATGTGTATCGATTTCACTGATCTCAACAAAGCCACACCAAAAGACAACTATCCACTGCCACGAATGGATCAGGTTGTGGATTCTGCGGCCAACGCCACGATCATGTCCCTGCTGGACTGTTTCTCTGGATATCACCAGTGTTGGATGGCGAAGGAGGATGAGGAGAAAACCAGTTTCATTACACCCTTCGGAACCTTCTGCTTTGTTCGTATGCCAGAAGGATTGAAAAACTCTGGCTCAACATTCACCAGAATGACTGGGATAGTGTTTAAGCCGCAGATTGGCAAGAACATCCAGGCCTACGTCGATGACCTCGTCCTCAAAAGTTCCAACCGAGCCAGTCATGTAAGTGATTTGGCTGAGACCTTCGCCAACATGAGGCGGGCCGGCTTGAAGCTAAACCCAGAGAAGTGCGTGTTCGGGGTCACGAAAGGAAAAATTTTGGGGTGCCTTATTTCCGGCAAAAGAATCGAAGCCAACCCCGACAAGATAAAGCTATTAGAGAAATGGAGGAGCCCAAGACGAAGAAGGACATTCAGAAACTGAATGGTCGAGTGGCAGCCTTGAACAGATTCATTTCAAGATCTGCAGAGCGAAGCCTTCCATTCTTCAAGGCACTGAAGGGCAAAGGCGCGATCGAATGGGGCCCTGAGCAAAGCAAGGCCTTCGCCGAGCTCAAGGACTACATCGAGAAGATGGCAATATTGTCCCCACCTTCGCCGTCGGAACCACTCCTCCTTTACGTGGCCGCCTCAAAGGCCGCGGTCAGCGCTGCTCTGGTCCGAGAGGTCGAGACTGAAAAAGGCAAACTCCAATCCCCAGTTTATTTCGTCTCCGAGGCCCTGGCAGGGTCAAAGCTGCTCTACTCAGAGCTAGAGAAAATTGCCTACGCAGTGATCATGGCCACACGGAAGCTCAGGCATTACTTTGAGGCTCACAAAGTCACCGTGCTCACAGATCAACCTCTAAATGATCTGTTCATCAACAAGGAGGCTTCGTCTAGAATCGCCAAATGGGCAACTGAGTTATCAGAGTACACAATAGATTTTGGAAAGAAGTCGGCAATCAAATCCCAAGTCCTAGCAGACTTCATCGTAGACTGGACTTCACCTAGCAATGTTACCATTGACGAAGAGCTGGTGCCAATCTGGGAGATCAGATGTGACGGAGCCTGGGGGCGCAAGGGTACTAGCATTGCAGCCATTGTCACTTCTCCGACGGGTATCAAGCTAAGATACGCCGCGAGGCTAGATTACAAGGACCCATCGGACAGGTGCACCAACAATACCACAGAGTACGAAGCCTTACTGTTGGGCCTTCGCAAAGTGAGAGCCCTGGGGGCCAGCAACTTCTTAGTCAAGTGCGACGCCAAGGTCATCAAAGACCATGTGGAGAAGGAAAGTGAGGCCAAGGAGCCGGAGCTAGTCAAGTACCTCGCGGAGGTGCGCAAAATGGAAAGGCACTTCTGGGGATTCACTGTCGAGTATTTGCCTAGAAAGAACAACAGCGAAGCCGACGAGCTCGCAAAGAAAGCTGCAAGGGGGGAGGCGATGCCTCCAGGCGTATTCTTTGAAGTCCTGACCACCCCGTCCACAAAACCAGACAAGCAGCCGCTCAGCACAGTCAACGCAATTGCTAGTTTGGACTGGAGAGCCCCCATAATCGCTTTCCTCCGCGGACATTACGAGCTGGTCGAAACCCATGACCTCAAAAGGATGCAGGCACGGGCCAAGGGCTACATCCTCAAGGACGATGTCCTGTTCAAACTGGGAGTGTGTGCACCATTACTCAAATGCATCTCTCAAGACCAAGGCATTGAGCTCATGAGGGAAATTTATGGAGGGATGTGCGGTTCGCACATAGCAGCGAGAGCTCTGGCCGGGAAAGCTTTCAGGCAGGGTTTCTATTGGCCAATGGCCATAAAGGATGCGGAACACATCGTCAAAACTTGCAAAGCCTGCCAGTTTGCAGCAAAGCATCAGCGAAGGCCTGGCGCGCCATCGCAACTTATCACACCTACCTGGCCGCTACAGCGCTGGGGAATGGACATCGTTGGACCGCTTCCCACTTCCCAAGGCAACTTCAAGTTTGCAGTTGTAGTAGTCGAGTATTTCACCAAGTGGATTGAGGCAAGACCTCTCGCTACCATCACCTCAGCAACCATCAGAAAATTCTTTTGGCAGCAAATCATATGTAGATTTGGAGTGCCCAAAGAGCTAACTGTTGACAATGGAAAGCAATTCGATTGCCAAGATTTCAAGGAGTACTGTCGATCAATTGGGACGAAGCTCTGCTTCGCATCGTGTACCACCCCCAGTCCAATAGCGCAGTAGAAAGGGCCAATGGACAAATCTTCTCATCCATAAAGAAGTGCCTCCTTGAGCAGAAGAAAGGGAAATGGGCGGATGAGCTTTCGAGAGCATCTGGTTGCATAATACCACGAAATCGAGAACCACTAAATTCACCCCATTCAAGCTGTTGTATGGGGCCGAAGCAATGTGCCCTGAAGAACTCACCAACGAAAGCGCCAGAGTTCTGGCCGGAAGCTCTCGCGAGAGCGAGGAAGCCGACAAAGACCTCGTGGAAATTGATAGACTTGACGCAGTCCAGAATTTGTTGAAGTATCAAGAAGAAACCAGAAGGTGGAGAAACAAGAAAGTATCCCTCGAAGACATTAAGGTGGGAGATTTCGTCCTAAAAAGAAAGAAGAATGCCGACGCCATAGGCAAGTTCCAATTTGCTTGGGAGGGACCATACGTGGTCTCAAGCTCTGTTCGAGATGGGGCCTTTCGTCTCAAAGATGAGGCAGGCGTGGAGTTGCCACATTCGTGGAATGTGGACAACTTGTGTAAGTTTTTCCCGTAGTTCGTTTCAGTAGGAGCCCTTCGCACGGAACTATAAGTGCGGAGGATTCACCTTAGATTTACATTTCCCAGTCTTTACTTTCGCGCATTTTAAATTCAATAACAAGGCGGGTACTCTTTTCCTCACATAGGGAGGACTCCATTCTAGAGCGTGAGGTTTTTAACGAGGCAGCCTTGATGTAAAATTTATTTCCAAGTGAATGGAATACTTCCTCCCTAAAGTTTTGTCGTGCTTCTTCTACATAGTTCAAAGTGCTATCTTTAGATAGCCCATCCCGAAAGAGGATGAATTGAAGTGCTATTCTAGAATAGCCCTCTCCGAAAGCGAGAGCATTAAAGTGCTACCCATGGGTAGCCCACCAACAAGTGGTGCAATCGAAACGATTCAGAAGAATCAATCCTTTAAAGAGCTGTTTTCCCGGCAGCCCGTCCATAAAGGACGTACAAAAGCAATTCTACCCCGAGTCGAAAAACCCCAAACGGGGACACCGCAATCGCTAATTTTTGCAGAAACGTCGTCGCAAGCGACACCTAACGCCTCAAAGGCGAACCTGCTCTAAACCGGAAATGAGTGCATGTCGTTAAAAAAACAGCTCAAAAGCTGTAAAATTTGACAAGTGTAGTCAGCCTCTAGTCCTACGATGCATTTCACGCCTAGGCGTCGCATCGCAGGCTAGTTTCGTTCCTAACGAAAGACAGCAAGGGAAAAACGAACGAATTCAGCACACAGCATCACTCAAGGTCTAATAGATCAACAAAATCGAAACCATAATAATTTGACAGTCTCAAGCAAAACCAAAGAACTGAAGTTATCCCCGCTTCCGAACGGGGGGAAGATGTTTTCTTCCGAAAACAACAAGTCGAAAGCGGCGAAAAATTCAGTTCGAAACATTCAAAAGTCTTAAGTGTGGTAAAGAATTTCGGGTGACACATTCAACGCCATGCTCTCGCATCCAGTTTGTCAAACACAGCACACACAAATTTACATCACAACTTTCAAAAGTTTAAATGGCCAGCATGCCATTTTTAGTCTTAGCCTAGCACTACTCGGTCGGATTAGAAGCAGAGCTTCGGGCAATCATTCGTGACGAAGGGGAGCCAGAGCTTCACCAGTGACGGGATCCACTAAGCCACCTTCGTCCCGAGGTTCTTCGCGAGTAGGGGCTCTAGGGACTCCTTGTTCAGTGGCGTCGTCGCTTGCCTTCGGCGGCCAATCTCTAGGGGGTCCGTAAGGCCCTAGAGTCGCGTCGGGACCACGCATCACGCGATGCTCACGAAGTTCCAAAGCTTATTTCGCCTGCCCAAAATAGAACTATGAGAAGGAAGAAGGCATTAAGTATCATCGCAAATGATCGCTCAACAAAAATAATCGATCTCAAAGTAAACCGAAAGGGCTCACCTTCGCCAACCGGTCCACGGCCTTTTTCTGACCGTGCGCTCGTCCACTTTTAGCCCAAAAGTTGCGAAGAATAATCTTATTGATTATCTCCACTGTCTTGCTCGGGGCTGGAACCTCATCGGGAGAAGGGAACGCGAAGCCTCGACTCCCGAAGGCTTTGAAGTGGTCGCAACCTTGGCGTTCGAGAAGGTGAAGCAACATTTCCGAACAGGTTGTCGTCCCATAATCTCCAATTTTACCCATAGTGTCGGGCAGGAGTTTCAATTCACTGTGCAACCACTCCACGAAGCTTGAAATATTGTCAGTAATTTTGAAGTCATGGGCTTCGGCTCCAAAACTCTCCAAAGCCCGACGATACTCTGTCGCCAAATATGCCCCCCATTGGTGGCAATATGCCTCGTTCTTTTCTAGAGTATCCTCAAGCTCGCCCTTCACCTTTTTCAATTTCGCGATGAGATTGGCATTAGCCTCCAAGAGAATGTTCTACGCGTCGTACTGTGTAACCATGTCCTTCAATTCCTTACGACACTCTTCTAGCATTTCAAACTCAATTCAAGTTCTTTTTTCAAAGCATCCAGGGCTTCCTGTTGCTTAGCGCGCTGGTCCGCTTGCAGACGAAACTCTCACTTCAGTTTCTCATTTTCTTCTCTTAGGCGTCGGTTCTCGTCTTCTAAAAATTTTTGCTTGTCAAGAGAGGTCTTGGCCTCTACATACGCCTTCTCGAAGCCTTTCTGGCAAGCGACAATGCCCCTCGAAAGATAAGCGCGTACAATTTTCATCAAATCATCAGCGCCTAAGTCTTCCAAGGTGCGCTCAAAATCTGCAAAGAGGTTAGCAATCATGTTATTCGCCTGTATCCCTTCGCATAGCCAACATGGCGAAGGCACTAAGTCAAAACACCAAAAACAGAGCGGTAAGCAGAGTTTCATACCAGGCTCTCCCAGCATAGATGCGAGACTTGTCCTTGAAGCGGAGGGGTCCATCTCGGTTTGAGGAGTATCCTTCTCCCGATCCTTGACGCTCAGGGTGACTAGAGTTTTCGCCGCTAAAATTAGCACGAAAACGAGAGGCTTAAGCAAACGAAGTGCATGGTTCATAGGAAGGACACAAAAACCATCTCTGAGTAAAAACATCATACCGTCATCTTCAGGCTGGAGGGTTTCGGGCGTTGTCGTCGGCTCCAGCGCGACGATATCAGCAGGTTTCGCAGCCACCGGGTCAAAATCATCTGACGCCGGCGACGACGAACGAGACGCAAGCGCCGTAGACTCCCCAGCTTCCGGAGCATCCAAGTCGATCGGATCCTGGGCCTTCGCACCCAAATCTTCGCCCAGATTCGCCGCAACAACCACTGAATCGCATTGGGGCTGCGGAAGGGGAGCATCTGAACTCTTCGCCACTTGAGTAGTGTCGTCATCAATATAGCAAAGATCTTCTGATTCATCTACGACATCTACAAGGCCGGCCACTCATTCCTTCGGGGCTGCGTCGGCCATGGCAATCTCTTTCTGAATCAACTCCGCCACGCGCTTGCCCCTGGCCTCGCGCGCCTCCAACTCCTCTGCATCAGCTAGGCCCGCCGACGACGGCTCTTCCATTAATCTCTGTGCCGACCCTTTCAGAGGATAGTTAGTGCAGGGCTGGATCTGAGGCGTCGGCATGATATCAACACCCTCATCAGTCTCCGCGACTGGATCAGTCCGCGCTCTCTTTCCGGAGGTCTCGTCCTCATCGGGTTCCTTCTCCTTAACCGCAACCCGCTTCGCCTTTTCCTTAACAGGCTGGGTCTCCAAAGGCCTCTTCTTCAAAGCCAGCCTTTTATCTGCATCAGCGGCGAGGGCGGTGTCATGGGTTTTCTTCTTCTCCCTATCGGCCGCGGCCACCTTCGCCGCCTCAACCTTGCGGCGAGCCAAAGTTTCATTAACTTTCAACAACTTAGTAGATTTTTCTGCAAGCGGAGGCAGGGTAGCTTTAGCAGCATCCGCCTTTCGCTTGGCCAAGATGTCTTGGGCTTTGGTATTCTTCGCAGCACTATCCACAACTACGGTAGTCGTGCCTGACTTAGTTCTTCGAGAGGTCTCGACGGCCTCGGACCCAATATTGCCCGGTGGCTGCATTTTCTTGCCGGCTGTCGGAGGCACCGGTCGAGGGGAATATGTAACACCCATCTCGTCAAAAACTCGATTGACACGGCCTTGATGCTTCAGAATCCTCTGGGCACATTCCCACTCCTTGTGGGTAAAATTTCCAATCATCTGCACAACTTTCTTTTCCACCTCGGCCACAATCTCATCGTCGGACATGTCCGCGGGCCGCTTGACATTGAATATGGGGCTTCGCACATTGTCGTCCAACTCTGGCAGCCACTGCATTTTAAATAACTACGACCCCCCATCGAGGCTGGCACGGCCAGACGTCGGCAGCTACGAATTCCTCAAGGGCGTCTCGAGTAGTGATCACGCGTGTTGCTTGGTAAAATGCGGCTGTGCTTGCTGAAGACCCGCTGGCTTTCATCAGTTCCGGCGATAGCTCAACTTCCAAATCAACCATACGGCTCGCCAGGTCGAACGTCGTCACCTCTTCTTTCTTTGAGTTTCGCCCTACCACGGCGATGGGAGCATAAAACCAGTATGAAGTCCACCGGTTAGCCCATTTGTTCTTGTACGCTGGGGCTAGCTCCACCGGAGCCTGATTCTTGCCAGGGCGGCACGTTTGAAATGTGCAACATCCATACTGAGCTTCTTTTTCCTCGTCGTCGACAGTTACAAGTTTCCTCGCCCAGTGAATCTCAAAATGACGAACGAATGTATCCACATCATTATCACCGACAAAAGTGCGACATGCCCACAGAAACTTCAGCACTTGCGGAATAGAGTTAGGGATCAACTGGTGGATCTGAACATTATAAGCCGCCAAGATATCCGCAAACTTCTTAGATACTGGCAACCGAAGCCCAGCGGTAAAGAAATCCGGAAAGACCACACTCTCATTTTTTCGAGGCTTCGGCATGGTTTCCTTCCCAGGTAACCGACAGATCCCGGGCTCAAAACAGCCTTCCAAACGAAGTGCGTCCAGATCTGCCTGGGTCATTAAAGACCGACCAATAAAACAAGTTCGAGCCTTCGCTAAATTAGCCTTCTCTCCAGACCCTTCCGCAGCTGCATCAGCATCCTCTCCAATTTCGCCCTCCTCCACGTCGGCATCATGTTTCCCAGCATCTGTGTCGCTAGGCATTATTTCGACATAACTCCCATCCCCCGAACTGTTATTGTCATCGCTACTAGAGGTGGACGAAGTACTGCCACTCTCGCGAGAGCTGGCAGACCAATCCAGGCCAGAGATCTTACCAGACTCCGTGCTAGACAACGAGGTGGAAGATATCGCGTTGACCTCCGCAGCTTCCGGCGGCACCTCCTGCTTGATGCGATTCGAGGATGACCCTTCGTCCTCCATGATTATATCAGTGCGCCTATCGCGAACCGCATAAGTTCGTTAGAAAATCGGATTCGAACAAGTAACACCGACGGCCAAAGGTCGAAAGTCTACATTCAAGCCGGAAGGAAAACTAACCTCTTAAGTCGACCAAGGTTTCCGCTGAGGCGACCAGGGCGCAAACGCAGCAAGAGCAGGCGAAAAAACCTAAAGAGAGAAGTGTGAATGAAAATGACAGCGGGCTCGCACCGGCGTCGATCCCATCTATTTATAGGGAGTAAAACCCAACGGTCGAAAATTTTGAACCTAACGGTAAAACGCAGCGCCTCAGGGGCATTTGAGGTATTTGAAGCAGGGCCCTTGGGAACCGACGCCTCGGAAGACGTTTTCTTGTGCCTCGATTCTCGATCCCCAGGTTTCGCTGGCTTAGGTTTGCGCGGAGGCAAAAACGCTTCGCCATCGAGGGGCTTCTGTTGGGGGGATTCGGAATCAAGCCTTTCGCGCACCAAAAACAAAAGAGTGTTTTAGTCGTCCAGATTTTTGTACGAAGGACCCGGAGGAAAAATCTCTAAAACCCTTGAATCTTTCCTCATCTTTCAGAAGTCGCTTTTCGGCCTGGACCCTTCATCGCTAGCAAGTGCTGCAAAATGAGCTCAGAAAGACCTAAGGCGTTGGGGTTTTCGTTCAGGCTAATCGTTTACTCCCGCGACGAATCCCCAGGAGCGAATCCTGCTCACCCGGGTATTCATAGCCGGGGATTCGCTCAGCGGGTTTCATCGTATCTAACACCTAACATTTTAGTGTTTGAACGTGATTCTCTGTTTCAGGTGACGAAAGGTACCAGGCAAAAGGGAAGTCTCCAAAAGATTGAAGGTCTTCTCCTGACAGGCGCACATGATGACAACAAGAAAGGCGCCGCGATTTGCGGCGTGACATCATGAAGCGTCGATTACGTGGAGGCCTAATCGGAGACTTTCCAGAAGTAGCCTAGTACATTCTGTTTAGATCCTTTTTGCACGAGGGTATCCTCGGGATGTAAAAAGTCCGTCCACCTCCCTATAAAAGGAGATGGATCGGCACATGTAAAGGGGATCGACTTTTGAGAAATCAACGGTTGAGTAAAGAGCTTTTGATTGTCCTTTGTTCTGTGTTTCGGTTCTTGAGCTTTTGTTTTCCCTCATTGTTTGTGTGCGGTAGCTTCGGCTATCCCCACAACAAAAATCAAGGGAAAATTAGATGTAGGACACTGCTCAGCGTTGGCTTTTGCCACATGCCACTAAAATAACAGGTCTTTGCTACAAGATACTACTGAACTACACCAGGACTAAACCTTATATTCTATTCAGATTAAATAGAACCTGAGGATAAATGACCAAAGTACCCCGGCTACATCTCCCTTCCTCTTCTTTTGCATCGCACCGGGTCAGCGGCCTTCCTCCTAGCGACGACGCCCTCTCGCCGTCCGCCCCTGCAGGTTGCGCCGAGCTGCCACCCGCCGCCCCCCCGCACGTCGTGGCCTCTGCGCCGGGCTTCCCCCGTAGGCCGTCTCCGCACGCCGGCCGGTCTGCAGCCGCGCGCGAGCCGCCACCCCGTCCGTCCCCTGCGGGTCGGCCACTGGAGATCCCGCGCTGTGCTTCCACCCGCCCCTGCTGGTCGGCCGTCTGAGCTCCCACGCTGAGCTGCCACCCGTCGTCTGCCCCTGCACGCCACATCAAGGCTCCCATGTCGTGCGTAAGGATGGCAGTTTTACCCATGGGTAAGGGTAACCGCGGGTACCCTACCCTGTTGGGTAAGGGTACGGGTATAGAATTCTACCCGCTGGTAAGGGTACGGGTATAGAATTCTACCCGCGGGTAAGGGTAAGGGTATGAAACTCTACCCAAGGGTACCCGCACTAAAGAAGCCCGTAGAAATATTTGACCCAAGTAGGCCCATATATCCTAACCCTAGCAGAACTTCTCTTCCACCATTGGTATGTACTAACTTCACATGTTCCACTTTTTTCCAATGTATAACTTGAATTGATCTAATGTCTATTATTTTGTATTCTCGGGATGATGTTGAGTCTGACATCATTGATCCATGACTCATTGACTCGCAAGAATGCATCACAATTTGATCTTATTTCTTATGTTGGGATGTTGTAATTTCTTATTTGACTTTTTTATGTATCGATAAGTGTGTGATTTTGAAGTTTGAGACTTATTTAACTATCAAATGATTATTGTACTCTTATATATGAACTTAATGACATGTTTATGTTAATACCCATCGGGTATCCATTTACCCTGCAGGTAAGGGTAAGAGTAAGGATTTTTACACGTTACGTTTGGCGGGTAAGAGTACAAAAGAGATAGATGGGTATGCCAACGGGCGGGTAAATGCTTTACCCTTACCCTACCCTACCCATTGCCATCCCTAGTCGTGCGCCCCATGTGAGGACTTCAACGGTAAGATTGAAGGAATAAGGGGCAAAGCTGTCCAAATTTTTGTGTTAGTTAACTCCTTGAGTTATAGGGCGCATTTGTGAGGGCGGCCCACGGGCTCGGCTGCGCTCGTGGGCTGCAACTTCCTGTGTTTGTGGCATTGGCCCGCGAGGTGGCCTGGCTCCCAAGAGTCAAAAATGCCCTCTCAGCCTGGTTCTCTGCAAACGCCCAAAACCTCCGTTTTCTTCCAAGTCGTGCTCGTGGCGGCGCATGCGGATGATTTTGTGCGCCGGAGGGGTGGTTATTGGGGGGCCTCCTATATGGCTTCCGGAAGATGGATAAGCCTGCGAACTTCCAACCCACTAAAGCCCATATAAGTACTGAAGCCCATCTTGGTGATGTTTTTTATTTTTCCATCAGCCCACCTCATGACTATTAAATTAGAAATGTTTCAACATTTTTCAAAAATGTTACAACAATTTTTTCTTCAACATTTATAGTAATTATTCGTCAACATTTTACAAAATGTTCCAACATTTTTGTATTCAACATTCTTTTTTTTCTTCCAACATTTTTAAAAAATGATCAAACATTTCTTATGAACATTTCTATTAATTTTTCGTCAACATTTTACAAAATGTTGCAACATTTTTTGCCAACATTTTTGTAATCAACATTTTTTTACTTCTTTCCAACATTTTCAGAAATGTTCCAACATTTTTCAGAAATGTTAGTTTCGTCAACTATTTTTTTTGTCAATATTTTGCAAAATGTTGCAACATTTTTCAAAAATGTTGGATTTTTTTGAAAAAAAACAAATTGCCGACTGTAGGGCAGGGGAGGGTGGTCGGCTGTGGGTGAGTGCGCGAGGCAGGGGAGGTCGGCCACGGCGGAGTTCGACGCACGCGGCCTGGGCCGGCGCGGCGGAGCTCGGCGCCGCGGCCATGGCCGGCGGCATGAGGAGCTCACCCGGTCCTAGGCGGCGGCGCGCGGGGCTTCGGCGCGACCCGCGGTGGCGCGCGGGGGGCCTCCGGCCCCCGGCTCCGGCGGTGCGCGCGGGACGCGGCGCGCGCGCGCGGGGGGAGCGGCGGGCGGCGACGGACCGGAGGGGAGAGGAGTGGATGATGGTGGGCTAGGGTTGTTGTTGCTGGGCAGTTGTTGGGCTTCTAGTGAGTTATAGATGGTTAAGAAAAAATCTTCTGGAAGGTATATAGGATTTCCAGGCTCGTGTGGGGGAGCGGCGGAGGCGGCGGTGGACAGGAGGTGGGAGAGGAGTGGATGATGGTGGGCTAGGGTTGCTGTTGCTGGGTTATTGTTGGGTTATAGATGGTTAAGAAAAAATCTTCATATAGGATTTCCGGGTTATTGGAATTTTTTATATTTATTTTGTCATGATTTTCGAAAAATAAATGGTCAAATCAAAATTTTCGAGAAATGTACATCTGGCGCCGTACCCCACGGCGGCAGGAGTTCCTGCCGCCGTGGGGCACGACGTTAGGGGAGACGTCAACGGTCGGCAATACTGGCCGGTGGGGTCAGGTTCCTGACGCCGCAGGGCACGGCGGCAGGATTCCTACCGCGGCGGCTCACGGCCGCATTACCAGCCTATAAAAGGGGTTGAGCCCCTGCCGCCGGCCCCCTCACTCCTCCCTCACTCCTCCCTCCAAACCTTCGGCTTTCAACCCTTCATAGCACTTTTGAGGTATGTTTCTAAATTTAGTCCAGTTTAGTTAGTATAGTTAGTTAGTTTAGTTAGTTTAGTTAACTTAGATTAGTTAGTTAGTTTAGTTAAATTAGTTTAGTTTAGAAATTTATTTTTATTAACCTAGTTTAGTTAAATTTAGTTTAGAAATTTAGTTAACTTAGGTATGTTTAAATTCACATAATTTGTTTTAACTCATTTTAAATTTGTGGAAAATGGTTATAATTGACATAATTAGATTAAATTGCTATCAAATTTGTAGAAAACTATTTAAATTCACATAATTCATTTAAATTTGTTTTAAACTTCTAGGAAATGATTATAATTGACATAATTTGATTAAATTTCTATAAAATTCGTAGAAAATTATTTACATTCACATAATTCGTTTAAATTTGTTTTAAACTTCTAGGAAATAGTTGTAATTGACATAATTTTATTAAATTGCTATTCTTATAACATTATTTGAATTCACATAATTCATTTAAATTTGTTTTAAACTTCTAGGAAATAGTTATATTGACATAATTTAATTAAATTTCTATAAAATTCGTACAAAATTATTTAAATTCACATAAGTGAGGACCATGTGTGGTTCGAGGACTGGTGGATGGTCGCTTCCTTGTGTGATGAGTGATTGACAACGTTGTGTGGACTGATTCTTGGCTAAGTATTGCAGGTGCAGGTTGCGGCTTGACTGGTGTTGGTGCAGGTGAAGAACAAGCGCGAAAGGTCGTCGCCGGTGAGGCCTCCAGGTGTGGAGAAGACAAGTAGGCTTCGTTCGAGGGACCGGGTGGCCGGCGGGGGTCAAGTGCGGGCCGCATGGTGGCATGAACGGCAAGATGAAGTCGTGGACGGTTTCTTGGTTGAGCCTCAAAACCAAGGTCGAGCGGGACTACGTGGGAGCCGAGTCATGAGTGGAGATTGGCGGAGGCTACACCGAGTTCGCGGGGTTTCCGGTGGTTCACCGAGAAAACCACCGGGTTCCTTGATTGCTCCATAAAGCCAAGGCCGAAGAACCGAAGACGGTCTTTGCGGCGAGCGCGGAGCCGGTCGACCGGTGGGTCGGCCGGTCGGCCGGTGGGGACCGGTCGGCCGGTGTGCGACGACGCAGTCCGGAATCTTCGAAGCGGAGGACACGCGTCGGGATCGCATGGCTTGCGTCGAGGCTACGCAGGGTGCGGTCGCCGGGCATCCGTCCGATGGTGAAGACATCAAGAATTCCAAATCCGCCCTTGAGGGGCTTGTATCCCTAGTTGTTAGAGAAGGGCATTTTAGACATTCGGTTGCCTCCATATAACCCAAAGGGTGAGAGGATGGCAGCCAACTCTTGGAACCCTAACTCATTAGTTTTCCCATTTTCCACCTATTTTCCTTAGGTTTTCTCTAGGACTAGCAAGAGAGCTTCACGGAGAGATCTTGTAGAGAGGGATGGATGATCGGGCGGCTTGCTAGACCTTGTCGAACCTTTGTTTCATGTATAGATGATTCGGCGTGGTTCCTCAAGGCTTGGATGTGTTTTCCCCGGTTGTTCTTGGTGGTGATTTTCGGAGCCCTCTCTCAGTGATTTCTTTGGGTTGTTTTCGGGACTTTTCTCTTGGGGATTTGATGGGGGAAATTTGTGGGAACCCTTCGTGGTTCTTTGGGCTGTGATTCCCCTCGCAAATCCGTGAGAAAAGGTGCTCGATTTTGGGGTTTCTTGTGTTCTTGGGTTGGAAGTGCTTTCGGCGGGATTTCTTCGATTCCTCCTTTTTGGACGAGATTTGGTGGGATTAAACTTGGCTATGGACTCCTCATGAGGTGTTCCTGATATCCCCAAAGTCTTGTTCAAGTCCGTGGAGTGATTCGGGAGATCGAGATTTGGATTTGGGGGGAGTTGACCGCGGGTCTTTGTTCATCCCGAGCGCCCGAGCTACACCGGTCGGCCGGTGCTCTTGACCGGTCGGCCGGTGCGAGCCCTTGTGGGTTTTTGCTCGGGTGAACGTCTTGGTGTGTTCGTTGTTGTCCCGTGGTGCTACTTTTTTGAGTTTGGGTCAGTTTGGTGGTCGGTTGGCTTTGTTTGGTGCCTTGGGGGCTTTCGGTCGCCATCGGTCCGACCGGTGTGTCTCACCGGTCGACCGGCCAGGTGTAGAGCCACTTAGTGAAAGTTGCTCGGTTTCACCGGCGGGGACCGGTCGGCCGGTGGTGCTCACCGGTCCCCGGCCGGTGTGGGTCTGTAGACTCGAGGTTTGGTTTTTCCTTGCGTTTCTCGGGTCGGAAGGTGGTGTGTTGGTTCCTAGGTCCGGTGGCACTCCGGTGGCTACGTGGGCTTGACCAACCTTGGTAGTGAGTCGGAGACGTGTGTTGGAAGCCGTGTTCATCTTGTTGGAGTTTCGATCTCCTTCGAGAAGAATTTTTATCGGCTCCCATTCACTCCCCCCCTCTCCGGTTCGCCGTATCGGTCCTTCAAGTGGTATCAGAGCCGGTTTGGGTCTTTGTTGACTCTAACCAGTCTAAGATCCAAGGATGGCGTACCAGGAACGGGGTTCGGGACCTCCACACTTCGATGGCAAGAACTACCAGATGTGGAGCAAGCGGATGGGTGCGTTCCTCCGCGGAAAGGGTCAGCTTCTTTGGGATGTCACGGTGGACACTAGCTATGTCCAGCCGATGGATTTCCTTGCTCCAGGGTCAAGGGATAGATTCGACGCCAACAATAAGGCGGTCGACTACTTGTTTCGTGCTTTGTGTCAGCCTGAGTTCGATCGGGTGCACACCGAGCACTTGGCTTGTAGGATTTGGGCGGTGTTGAAGGAGGCTCATGTTGGGAACGCCCAGGTTCAGGCACGGATGTATGCGACCTACGGAGAGAGTACGAGAACTTCACTCATCTCCCCGGTGAGTCCATCGATGCCTTGTTTCGAGAGGTTCACGGTGGTTGTGAACAACATGAGGGCCAATGTGGACGTGCTCCCGTACGATGATCATGATAGAGCGGTCAAGCTCTTACACTCTTTGGATCGTACGATATGGGGCGGAAAGTTCGAGGCCATAGTCGAGTCGGAGAGGTATGATACTGCGACGGTGAACGAGTGTTCTCAAAGCTCAAGTCGGTCCGAGGTGGATAGGGGCATGATTGCCAAGCTCGAGGGACCGGCCCGATTCCCATAGTCTTGCCCTCGTTGGTGGTTCCAAAGGAAAGACTAACTCTAACCCATCCACCGGGATGTTCTCGTTTTCCTCTTTGATGTCTATGCCGGATGAGGAGTTTGATGACCTTGGAGAGGACGAGCGGCGGCGCCGTTGACGAGGCGGTTCGAGAGGCTGCACGAGAACCGCGTGAACATGAGGAGGAACACGAGGACTTGCTTCCGGTGCGGCAAGCGGGACACTTCGTCGCCGACGCCGGAGAAGGCCGAGAACAAGGACAGCTACAAGCACAAGCCGAGGATGGACGGCAAGTACCGTTCGAGGCGCGACCACAAGAGCAAGCACAAGAACAAGTACAAGGACGAGCGACGATCAAGGAAGAAGGAGAGCCGAGGCAAGGCACGAGCGATGGTTGGAGCGAGCGACGTCGACTCCAGTTCCGCGTACTCCACCTCGAGCTCGAGCAGCAGTGAAGACGAGGGAGATCGCCGCAAGAACAAGAAGTCGTCCAAGAACACGAGCGGTGGAGCCGCCGCGAGAGATGGCTTCCGCACCATGGTGCCGAGCTCCGGCGACAAGAAGAGCACACGGAGCGACTCGGACTGCGAGTCCGACGACGAGGTGCGTGATGAACTTCCCTTCTTGCGCCAGGAGAATGAGAGGCTTGGCTCTTTGCTTGATATCCGTGATGACATGCTTAGAGAGGCCAAGAAAATGAGGAAAGAGCTTAGGGCTTCACTCGAGGATGCTAGGACTAGAGTGGCTGAGCTAGAGACACAGGTGCTTGATAGCAAGCTTGAGATTGATTCACTTAAGGCTCGCCCTGTTGTTTCCGATGAGAATGATTGTGCTGATTGCTCCATATTCCTTGCTGATCTTGCTTTGTTTAAGGAGAAGCATGCCTCCAAGTGTGAGGAACTAGATGTGCTTAGGGTTGAAGTGGCTGAGATTAAGTCTAGATCTGCTTTGCTAGGTGCTTGCACTTCTTGCCCTGTTTTGCATGCTAAGATTGATGAGATGCATGCCTACACTAGTTCGCTCGAGGCTAAATTGAAGGAACCCATGCCTACATCTTGCTCTACCTGTGAATTGCATGCATTGAAAAATTTGGAGCTTGCACATTATGTTGATCGTTTGCAGGATGAGAATGATGACTTGAGGAAGTTGATGGGTTGGTTGTCCGGTCATGAGCCTCAGTTGAGGATGATGATCGAGGCCTTTAAGAGGCAAGATGGTGAGGGGCTTGGGGCAAACAAGGTTGGTGAAGGAAGTGGAGAGAATATCCCGGCGCCACCAAAAACCCACCACAAAAATGATTTCCCTCCAAAACCTAACCATCTAAGGAACCGACTAGACACAACCCCAGCTCCACCCGTGTTTCCTACACCCACAAATGACCTACAAAAGCCTATCAAGTTTGTGAGCACTTCGGGGAAAGTGTTCTTTGGGAAGGAGAGTGAGAAGGCTAGTGGTGAGAAACCGGTGGAAGGTTTGAGTGGGGAGAAACCAAGTGAGCAGCCACATCCCAAGCCTAAGCCTAAGCTCGTGAGGTTCCATTGCGGCTATTGTGGGAGAAATGGCCATAAGGAGGAGTTTTGCTTCAAGAGGAAGCGGAGGAGAGAATGGAGAAGGAGTGGGCTAACAAGGACAAGTACCACCCTTCCGATGGTGTACTTGAGCCTCGTATGCAGATGCCTAGGGGCAAGGCGAGTGTGAGGACAGTTCGGGCTTGGGGAGAGCGGAAGGGCTGGTGGTGGTGTTGCTTTGCCCGGAGTCACACCGGTCGGACCGGTGTGGAGCACGGTCGGAGCCGGTGCGGGCACAGACGGAGCAAATGTTTCGGTTTCGTGCTCGTACGAGGTGCGAGGGTTGTTTCGGAGGTCGTGGTTACGGTGGTTGGGGTGGAAAGGGTGCGGGTGGTCGGTTGCTAGGCGTCCTCCTCCTCGTGCTCAATACGGGGATCGGAGGAGTCGTGGCTTTGAGTTGGAGAGGAAGGACGTTCCACGGGCTTTCTTGCGTGGATTTGGTCCTCCTCCGGGCGAGAGGGGTGGTTCCCTCGGGGTGGTTACCGTGGTGGTGTTCGTGGAGGTAGCTTTGGTAGGAGAGGTGCTTTGGTTGGTGCTAACCCCACTTTCGAGCAAATGGCTCGGCCTTTGGTTTTACTCTTTTGGTACTAACCCAAGTCTTTGAGTCGTTTGTTCGCTCACATGCTCATTTTTGAATTTCGAGGTGGGAGACTTGAAGAACATTTGGTTGATTGACTCCGGTTGCTCGAGGCATATGACCGGAGACGGGGGGTGGTTCTCAAGTCTCGTCCGGTGGTGACAAGGAGGTACATCACTTTTGGGGACAATGGGCGTGGGCATGTGCTTTCGAAAGGTGAGATCAAAGTGAGTGACAAGATCACTGCGAGGCGTGTTGCTCTTGTTCAATCGGCGGGGTACAATTTGCTTTACGTGTCCCGAGTTTGTTGGATGAGGGTTCTGAGGTGTTGTTTCGGCCAGGTGGTTCTCGGATTGTGGACTCTCGAGGGGACCTTGTTTGTATGGTCGTTCCCGAGGGTCAGGTGTTTCGTGCTGATTTTTCTCAGTCTTCGGGTGTGGAGCGTTGTTTCTTGGCTGGTTCTTTGAGTGAGTTGTGGAAGTGGCATAGGAAGTTGGGTTACTTGAGCTTTGACCTTTTTTCACGCTTGAGTAAACTCAATTTGGTCCGAGGATTGCCACGGTTGAGGCTTGAGAAAGAGTTGGTTTGTGCGCCGTGTAGGCATGCCAAGATGGTAGCCTCTTCTCAGCCGCCTCTCACCGATGTGATGACTGAGCGTCCATGCGAGCTGCTCCATATGGACCTTGTTGACCCAGCTCGTGTGCGATGCGGGTGGGAAGTGGTATGTCCTTGTTGTGGTGGACGACTATTCTCGGTATGCGTGGGTGTTCTTTCTTGAGGATAAGGGGGAGACGTTTGGTTTTGTTCGAGATCTAGTCTTGAGGTTGAGGAACGAGAGGCACGGAGATGCCATACGAGCTATCCGCAGTGATAATGGCTCGGAATTCAGGAACTCTCGTTTTGAAACCTTTTGCCATGACTTGGGTCTTGAGCATAAGTTTTCGAGTCCGTATACGCCTCCCCAGAATGGTGTTGTGGAAAGGAAGAATAGGACCTTGTGCGAGATGGCTCGGACGATGCTTGATGAGCATAGGACTCCGAGGAGGTATTGGGGCGAGGGCGGTGAATACCGCGTGCTATGTGTCGAACGGGATATACCTCGAGTGCACAAGAAGAAGACATGCTATGAGTTGATGCATGGTCGCACACCCAAGGTGAGTCACTTCCATGTCTTTGGTTGCAAGTGTTTCATTCGAAGAAAGGCGGGAAGTTGGATAAGTTTGAGGCTAGGTCCGTCGATGGCATTTTCTTTGGTTATGCATCTCATTCTAGAGCATATCGTGTGCTCAATCTTGAAACTAACCAAATCGTGGAGACTTGCGAGGTAACCTTCGACGAGACGAGCCACGTAGTCGGCTTGTCTTTGAGTGTGCGGGTGATGATGAGCTTGGCGAGGAGATCTTTCAGGAGGAGGAGCATGAACATGGTGATGATGAGGATGGCGGTGCGGTGCCCCCGGCTGAACATGTACCCACTACTTCGACTACGATGATGGATGGACCCTCTGCTACACCTACAACGACAAATCAAGAACGAGGAGAAGCTGATGTTGAGGGGAGGTAGCTTCGAGGCGAGAACCTCCCCGGCGAGTTCAAGTGGATCACCCAGCTTCAAGGATCATCGGTGACATGAATGAACGCACTACACGGTCGAGGGTTCGAAACAATTCCCATTTCGTTCATGCTGCGTTTGTTGCTTCTTTTGAGCCCAAAGACATTGGACACACACTATCTGATCACAATTGGGTTAACTCGATGCATGAGGAGTTGGAGAACTTTGAGAGGAATCAAGTGTGGGAGTTGGTTGACCCTCCCCCAGGGTGTAAGCGGATTGGTACAAAGTGGGTGTGGAAAAACAAAGACGGAGAGAAGGGTGAGGTTGTGAGGAACAAGTCGAGACTTGTTGCTCAGGGGTTCAGTCAGAAGGAAGGGATCGACTACGAGGAGACCTTTGCTCTCGTAGCCCGTTTGGAGGCGATTAGGATCCTTCTAGCCTTTTCCGTGGCTAAAGGGTTCAAGTTGCACCAAATGGATGTGAAGAGTGCTTTTCTGAATGGTGTCTTGGAGGAAGAAGTGTATGTGAGGCGACCTCCGGGGTTTGAGAGTGAGAAGTACCCCCACCACGGGTGTACAAGTTGAGGAAGGCGCGGCGTATGGGTTGAAGCGGCGCCTAGAGCTTGGTATGGCGAGGTTGAGGGGGTTCTTGTTTGAGAGAGGTTTTGAGATGGGGAAGGTCGACCGGACCTTGTTTTTGCTTGAGGGCGGGCGGAGATATCATGATTGTGCGGGTGTACGTGGATGATATTGTCTTTGGTGGCTCGTCTAACTCTCTTGTTGCGAGGTTTGCGGATGATATGAGCGGGGAGTTTGAGATGAGCATGATGGGCGAGTTGCGGTTCTTCCTCGGGCTACAAATCAAGCAATCAAAGGAAGGAACATTTGTGCACCGGGCTAAGTACACCAAGGACATTGTGAGGAAGTTCAAGATGGAGGACTCCAAGGCTATGACGACGCCGATGAGTATGACTACGGCTCTTGATGCGGACGAGGAAGGTGAACACGTGGATCGGAAGGAGTACGGAGCATGATCGGGTCACTCCTCTACTTGACGGCGACGAGGCCGGACATACGGTTCTCGGTGTGTACGTGCGCTCGTTTTCAAGCATCTCCGAGGACTTCGCATCGGCAAGCGGTGAAGAGAATTTTCGGTACTTGCGTCACACTCCCGACTTCGGCCTTTGGTACTCCGCGTCCTCTTCTTTGGCGCTTCATGGTTTTTCGGACGTGGATTTTGCCGGGTGTCGGTTGGATAGGAAGTCCACTTCGGGACTTGCCGATTTTGGGTTCTTCTTTGGTGTCTTGGTCTTCCCGCAAGCGGTCGAGTGTTGCTCAATCCACGACCGAGGCCGAGTATGTTGCCGCCGCTAGTTGTTGCTCTCGGCTCCTTTGGATCACCTACACCATGAGTGACTTTGGTGAGGAGTATACCCATGTCCCACTTCAATGTGATAGCACCGGTGCCATAAGTGTTGCAAAGAACCCGGTGCTCCATTCCAAAACTAAACACATAGAAGTGAGGTACCATTTTCGAGAGACAATGTCGAGAAAGGGAAGATAGCTTTGATCCATGTACCCACACATGACCAACTAGCCGATATTTTCACCAAACCCCTAGATCAAGCAACTTTCACTCGTTTGCGGGGGGAACTTGGTGTGTGTTTGATTTCTTGAGTTGGGTGTGTGGGAGCTCTCTTTTCTTTGGTGGTGTCGAGCCCGTTTTGCCTCTCCTCGAGGAGCCGGTGGTAGCATATGTATAGTTTTTCTTTGTGCATTTCTTGCATTTGGCATGGCATATGTAACATGATGTATAGGCATCCTTGTATCTTAGATTGCATGCATTTTGTATCATATGCATTGGTTAGGAAAAGCTTCTCTCATATACATTGTTCACCATGGAATGAGATATATGTCTTTGTGAGCTTGTTTGGTATGCTACGGTTAGTTTGGCTTAGCTCTTGATGATCTTGATGAATAATCCATGGTTGATAGCTATGCTTTTGAAAAATGTCACATGCATGCTCTCTCATATGTAAATGCCTTTACATGCTCTTGACATGTTTGTGTGGCCTTGCTATGCTTAATTTGTGGTTGGATAGCTAGTTTATTGATCATATGGGGCCAAAGGCTCATTTGCCATCATGAATGTTTAGCCCTCTTGATTTATCTTGTGGAGGAGCATAAGTTCCTTTTTGTCTCAAAGACATTTCATGTACCATTTACAAATCTGAAAATGAAATGAAAAATGCTTGGAAAATATGCTCCCATGTCATATGTGCTGAATTTAATTTGCTTTGGGTGCTAAACCATTGCATGATGCCTACCAATGAGAAGTCTCATACATAGAAGTAGGCACATGGCTCGGTGGCTTTGACATGACATGAGGTGCTTGTGGGTGTTTATGATGGTCTTATGATTAGAATGGCTGTCCTAGCATGAAGTTTGTGTGGCTTTGCCATTTTGATATGATTTGATCATGTTTAGGACTTTGCTCAAAAGAGGCAAGTTTTTCGCAAAATTGCCAAAATCCATCTTAGCTTCGTCCAATGGTTGTGAAACTTGGTGATCATGTAGTTGAGATCGATACGAAGCCGTGGAGTATCTAACTTGCTCATTTGGACATGTGTAGCATTCTTTGTTGAATTTTGTCTATTTGAGAAGCTCTAGGTTGAAAGTTTTGCATTTTTGGCTTGATTCATGCATTGCCAACAAGGGGGAGAAGTTTGAGCTTGAAATGGCTTGCTGGACGTGTTTGGAAGGTTTTCAGGTGGTTTTGAGCCATTTCTGGGCTCTGTTGTGCACCGGTCAGACCGGTGTGAGTGCTAGTCCTGTACACATGTTAGGCACCGGTCTGACCGGTGGTGATGACCGGTCTGACCGGTGTGAGCTGAAATTCTTTGCAGCCGCCCTATTTTCGATCGGTTTGCATGCATTTGTCCAGGGGGAGGTGCATTGGTTTAGGGGGAGCTTGCATGTGTGCAGGGGGAGCTCTTTGTGGTGTTCGAGCTTTGTTTTGGTGGTTTGCGCTCTTTGATTGAGTTTTGCTTTTGTCTCGGATGTGTCGAGCCGTTGCCCTTGCCTAAGGGGTCCGAGACTTGTTTCCTTCAAGTGATCTTGCTCCTTGCCTTTGTTTGGCTTTCGATCGCTTATTGAAGTTTCTTTTTGTTCGTTTCTTTTTTTCTTTTCTCTCTTGTTACTTTCGTGTGGGTGTTGTCAATGCACTCATCAAGGGGGAGATTGAGGACCATGTGTGGTTCGAGGACCGGTGGATGGTCGCTTCCTTGTGTGATGAGTGATTGACAACGTTGTGTGGACTGATTCTTGGCTAAGTATTGCGGGTGCGAGGTTGCGGCTTGACCGGTGTTGGTGCAGGTGAAGAATAAGCGCGAAAGGTCGTCGCCGGTGAGGCCTCCAGGTGTGGAGAAGACAAGTAGGCTTCGTTCGAGGGACCCGGTGGCCAGCGGGGTCAAATGCGGGCCGCATGGTGGCATGAACAGCAAGATGAAGTCGTGGACGGTTTCCTGGTTGAGCCTCAAAACCAAGGTCGAGCTGGGACTACGTGGGAGCCGAGTCATGAGTGGAGATTGGCGGAGGCTACACCGAGTTTGCGGGGTTTCCGGTGGTTCACCAGAAAACCACTGGGTTCCTTGGTTGATCCACAAAGCCAAGACCGAAGAACCGAAGACGGTGCTTTGCAGCGGCGCGGACCGTCCCCGGCCGGTGGGTCCGACCGGTGGGGACCGATCCCGACCGGTGAGGAGCAACGGTCGACCGGTGTGCGACGACGCGCGGTCCGGAATCTTCGAAGCGGAGGACACGCGTCGGGATCGCATGGCTTGCGTCGAGGCTACGCAAGGTGCGGTCGCCGGGCATCCATCCGATGGTGAAGACATCAAGAATTCCAAATCCGCCCTTGAGGGGCTTGTATCCCTAGTTGTTAGAGAAGGGCATTTTAGACATTCGGTTGCCTCCATATAACCCAAAGGGTGAAAGGATGGCAGCCAACTCTTGGAACCCTAGCTCATTAGTTTTCCCATTTTCCACCTATTTTCCTTAGGTTTTCTCTAGGACTAGCAAGAGAGCTTCACGGAGAGATCTTGTAGAGAGGGATGGATGATCGAGCGGCTTGCTAGACCTTGTCGAACCTTTGTTTCATGTATAGATGATTCGGCGTGGTTCCTCAAGGCTTGGATGTGTTTTCCCGGGTTGTTCTTGGTGGTGATTTTCGGAGCCCTCTCTCAGTGATTTCTTTGGGTTGTTTTCGGGACTTTTCTCTTGGGGATTTGATGGGAGAAATTTGTGGCAACCCTTCGTGGTTCTTTGGGCTGTGATTCCCCTCCCAAATCCGTGAGAAAAGGTGCTCGATTTTGGGGTTTCTTGTGTTCTTGGGTTGGAAGTGCTTTCGGCGGGATTTCTTCGATTCCTCCTTTTTGGACGAGATTTGGTGGGATTAAACTTGGCTATGGACTCCTCATGAGGTGTTCCTGATATCCCCAAAGTCTTGTTCAAGTCCGTGGAGTGATTCGGGAGATCGAGATTTGGATTTGGGGGAGTTGACCCGCGGGTGCTGTTCATCCCGAGCCGCCCGATGCTACACCGGTCTGACCGGTGCTCTTGACCGGTCTGACCGGTGCGAGCCCTTGTGGGTTTTTTCTCGGGGTGAACGTCTTGGTGTGTTCGTTGTTGTCCCGTGGTGCTACTGTTTTGAGTTTGGGTCTGTTTGGTGGTTGGTTGGCCTGTTTGGTGCCTTGGGGGCTTTCAGGCTGCCATCGGTCTGACCGGTGTGTCTCACCGGTCTGACCGGTGTAGAGCCACTTAGTGAAAGTTGCTCGGTTTCACCGGCGGGGACCGGTCGGCCGGTGGTGCTCACCGGTCGACCGGTGTGGGTCTCGTAGACTCGAGGTTTGGTTTTTCCGTTGCGTTTCTCGGGTCGGAAGGTGGTGTGTTGGTTCCTAGGTCCAGTGGCACTCCAGTGGCTACGTGGGCTTGACCAACCTTGGTAGTGAGTCGGAGACGTGTGTTGGAAGCCGTGTTCATCTTGTTGGAGTTTCGATCTCCTTCGAGAAGAATTTTTATCTGCTCCCATTCACTCCCCCCCTCTCTGGTTCGCCGTATCGGTCCTTCAATAAGTCGTTTAAATTTGTTTTAAACTACTAAGAAATAGTTATAATTGACATAATTTGATTAAATTGCTATAAAATTCGTAGAAATTTATTTAAATTCACATAATTTATTTAAATTTGTTTTAAACTTCTAGGAAATGGTTATAATTGACATAATTAAATTAAATTGCTATAAAATTCGTAGAAAATTACTCAAATTCACATAATTCGATGGAATTTGTTTTAAACTTCTAGGAAATAGTTATAATTGAGATAATTTGATTAAATTAATATAAAATTTGTAGAAAACTATTGAAATTCACATAATTTGTTTTAAAGTTCTAGGAAATGGTTCTAATTCACATAATTAGTATAATTGGAAACTTTGATTAAATTATGTTTTTTTGCGGTTATGGCTGCACCGCTGGAGTACGTACGGCCGAAGTTGTTCGATGAGGTGGTGGACAGGCACCACCGCTCGTACGTGTCGGCTGTTCTCGGAGGTCCGCTCGGCACGATACGTTGCCGGATGACCCGCACGTTGATGCCGATACACCAGTGGTGGATTCCGAAGTACGTAATTCATATTTATTATTTATTTCTGTTTCTTTACAATAGTTACTGCGTTAAGTAAATTAATATTTTTTCAAGCTACGCGCTGCAGGACTTCTCCCTGTTGCACGGTTGGTCGAGGGGGACAGGCTACGAGCTGAGGTTCCCCTGGCGGGGCGGTTGACGCGGTTCAACTACGACGCCCTATTGATCGCCGCCTTCATGGACCGGTGGCGACCAGAGATGCACACGTTCCACTTCCCCGTCGGCGAGATGACTCTCAGTTTCGAGGCCGCGATGTTGGAAGGACTGTCGTGTGCTGGGAAGGCGATGGGGCCGATCGACCTCCCCGCGACATGGCAGGCTGACTTCCTTGCTCGGTTCGCGAACAATCCTCACAACGATCGCGCGCCGGCGCGGTACGTGCCCTTCGTCGACACCCACGGGCCCACCTGGACTTGGATCCAGCAGTTCAGCGTATGTGATTCTAACTCTTATTTTCAACATTTGTATGCATTTTAAACGAATGTGATGACGGACCTTTGTGTGTGTGCAGGCTGACTACATGGAGGACAATGCCGACGACCAGACGGCAGACAGTTTTTTGGAGGTCTACCTGCTCTGGCTATTCGGGTGGGTGCTATTCTGCGAGTCAGCGGGAGACTCCGTGTCGCGGTGCATGATCCCCTGGGCTCAGAGGATCGCCGACGCGCCCCTCGAGCAGATGCCCCAGATCAGCTGGGGCAGCACTGTTCTGGCAGCTACCTATAGGGGGCTGTGTGCAGTGACGAGGCCGACAAGTAGGAAGGCGATCCTCCTGGGGTGTCCTCTCCTGCTCTAGATGTGGATCCATGAGCGGTTCGACATAGGTCGGCCCAGAACGGACCTCTCGGAGTACGAGCCGGCGGCCGACGGCACCGACCTAGCAGACCTCCCCACCATGGGTTCTCTATGGTGTCTCTGGAAGGTAATGACCTCCCTTTACGTGATTATTCGCGTTATGACTTTTGTAGTTCCATTGACTTAACTTTTCTCGTTCTTTGCAGCACGTTTGGGCTGGGGAGTAGCCGAAGAAGGCCTACAAGAACTTCGTTGGTTAGATGGACCGGATGGTCGATGCCCAGGTCCGGTGGACGCCGTACGCTCCTGCCATGGTCGCTGCCTGCGCACCACAGGGGCTCTCGTCCCTGTGCTCCCGAGACCAAGCGTACTGGATGACGTGGCGACGACTGGTCTTCGACGTCTACGTCGAGGAGTACACCGTCCACTGGGTGATGAGGTAGTTCGGCCTCTTCCAGGCTGCGCCAGTACCAGTTGCGCCACGTCTGCTGCCTACTGCGCACAGGTGAGCTACCATTCGACAGTTCTAAGTATTTTCCATTACAAATATTCAGTTGCCAATAATTTTATGTTTCATGTTCTATGCTAGGTGGACACGTAAGGGCGTGCCTGCAGCGACGTCGTTCGTTGACAGGCTGCAGCCGTACGTGGTAGAGTGGGCGTCCGCGGCACACGAGCAGAATGTCGTCACTGAGCACCGCCTTCACGACGGCACCGCCTAGGTAGCGTAACTTCAGTGGTACCTAACGAGGACGCGGACACGGGTGACGTACGTGCCTGCTACCCCGGCACCGCCACCTGTCACGGACCACGACAAGGTCCCGCCGGACGCGACCTACCTGATGCGCTGAGACCAGACCGCCGACACAGCGGTAAGCTACGATACTCCAAACATATTACATTCATATGACTTTTCATTGAAACATGTGTTTCTAATTTTGTGCGCAGCATGACATGATGGCTGAGGTCGTGCGGCTCGCATCGGTCGCGATGGGGCAGTGCTTCTCCTGGGGGCCTCATGAGCACCGGAGCACGTACGAGAGGATCATCGCTGCGGACATGAGGTACTCCGCCGTCGTGAACTACGCCGGGGCTGTAGAGATTCCTCTCCTTCCGCGCCACCCAGCGTCGTCCTCGAGCTCCGCCTCGACAGCGGCTTCGTAGCCGACGCCTGCCGCCTTTGCAGGCGGGTTCTCGGCTCCGAGGGCACATCAGCACCCACAGGCGCAGGGCCCCGCACACCTACGTGCAGCGGTCGTTTGCTCCACCCAGCACAAGTGCTTTCAGTAGACCTTATTTTCAACTAATGCACGCAATTATTATGTGTTTGTGATTATACTATATTCTAATCGTACAGGGCGACCACCGCCTATTCCGACAGCAGGGCCTCGACAGCAGGAGCCGCCGCCGATCTATACGCTAGGAGGTTTCAGACTGCCAATGTTTCATTTTCCAGCGACAGATATTCCTTCGTCGTCCACTCCGCCTATGTTCCAGCCCACTTTCGACACGTCCGCCGAGGACCAGCTGACCTGGGATGAGTTTGGGTATGGTGACTTTCTCGCGACCATGGATGGCGCCCCGCACGAGGAGGTTGGCGCGTCACAGTTGACACAGCCACCACTGGTTTTGACTTAGCCGTCACAGTTGGCGGCCACGCGGAGCGACCACGGCGGGCGGCGGAGCGACACCGGATGTTGCAGGCTCGTCGCAGGCGGCCATGGCGACACCCTCTCCCGACCAGCTAGCACCGCGGGTGGTTAGGGCACCTGACCCTTGGACGTACGGCCGGGACCACACCTGGGCTGGTGCTAGAGCTATTAGGGGGAAGAGGGGCCGGCGCATTTAGTAGTACTGTGATTTTCTATAAACTTTTCCCTTGTGACTATTCCTTCGTCGTTGATTAGGATATTCCCTTGTGATTATGCTTACACTTATTAGTTTGTCGTTTTTAAAAAGGTTAAAAGTGTTTTAAAAATGAAAAACTAAAAAAATAAAAAAGACCTTGCCGTCGTGTGGCACGGCGGTACAGACCTGCCGCTGTGCTGCTCGGTGGAAGGGTCCTGGCGCCGCGCCGCCCTGCCCTGCCGCCGGAACCAGGCTCCTACCGGCATGCCCCGCGACGGCAGGGACTTAACGTCAAGGGGTACGGCGGTAGGAGCCTGCCGCCGTGGGGTACGACGCTAGATGTACATTTCTGAAAATTTTTGTTTCCACCATTTATTTTTCGAAAATCATGACAAAAAATATAAAAAAAATTCGGGTTATTGGCTTGCTAGTCGGGCTGCTATCTGCCACACAAACACCAATGCAGTTGGGCCTGGCCCGATCGGTGCTTTGCCACAAACATGAGCTGTTGCAGCACCAGGGACTGGTGGTCTTCCGTGGCCTGGGCCTAGGGGCATGCCGAGCTGCCTGCCCTCGGCCACCCTCACAAACGCGCTCATAGTTTCCGCCGGCCGCCGCCGCCTGCCTGCTGCAACCGTGGCCTCCTGAGTCCCCTGCTCGCCTGCGCCCGGTGTTCGTCGCCAGTTCGGTGCTCGCCGGAGAGATCTGGTCGGAGGACCTCGCGGCTCGCGTGCGGGTTGTGCCACTGCTTCTGCGTGCACGCCGCCGGCTAGCTCGGTGGCGCCCTGTTCGTTTGGCTTATCAGCCACCAGCTAGCAGTACTTTTCTCTTAGAACAAACCAGCCATCAGCAACCAGCCAGCAGTACTTTTCTCTTAGAACAAACCAGCCATCAGCAACCAGCCAGCAGTAATTTTTTTCTCAGAACAAACCAGCACCAGCCATCAGGCACCAACCAAACGAAAAGGCTATGCCCGAAGCCAGCACCCTGCGCGGCGGCCTCCAAGCATCCACAGATTACAACTCCACTCTTCAAATATCTGAGGTGCTTCTTTTCTCTCTGATTCCAACCCTTTCTAGTTTCCACCCAGTTCATCAATTGGATTATTGGATTCAAAGGTAAATCATTTGTGCTCTATTTTGCACTCAAATTTCAGACATAGGATTGGAATAATTAGTTCTCCAAAATGCAGGGGAACTACCCAGTTATTCAAATGCATTGTTTGCCTGGATTTAGTATGCATGCATTTGAAATTTACAGTACCATGTATTTGAAATTTATAGTACCAAAGATGTGTGATAAGATTTACATTACATTTATATGTTTGGAAATTCTCTAAGCGGGTCACGGACTTCAATCTTCTTGGTCAACAAAAGGCATGTCTGGATCACCTTTAGTCTCATGACTAAAATTAGTCAGGCTAAAAAATTTTAGTCATCCCCTAGTTTGGAAGCAAGAGCTAAAGTGTATTAAAAGAGCATTAAAGTCCCTATTTCTCTCTCCCTTTCTCTTCTCTCTCCTCTCGCAAGGTGGGCATGGCTTGGAGCTATTGGCAGCATGCATGTGGTCATTAATGAGGAAAGAGGAAGAGGAGATTTTAGTCCCTTTTAGCTCCCCCACCCCCTACTAGCAAAGTTTAGCCTTAAGACTAATTTTAGCCTCACTTTAGCCTCACCTGTTTGGAAGTTTAGCTCCTGCTAGAGGCTAATTTTAGTCAGACTAATTTTAGTCCCTGTAATCCAAACATGCTTAAAGTCACCTAAGAGGTGCTTGGAGAAAAAGTGACTTCATTTGTCATATCCACCCGTCACAGTCGAGTCCACGGCAAACCGATCAGCCGCCATGGACCGCGAGGCGCTCCGCATGGTCTGCTCGCCGCAGTTCTGGCGGATGGCCATCGTCTGGACCCTCTCCCTCCTCCACTCCTACTTCCTCGTCTTCCTCCTCGGCCGGGCCGCCGCCACCCCTCACCGCCGGCGACCGCGGCCTGGCAGCGACGGCTGCCGCCCAATCTGCGTGGTCACGGGGGTAAATACGCCCGCTTTCTCGCATGTGTGTCTCTCTTTCTGTCCTCCGCGTGACGACGTCGCCCGTTTTGTGATTTCAGGCGACGTCAGGGCTCGGGAGGGCGGCTGCGGCGGCGCTGGCGCAGGAGGGCTACCACATCGTGCTCGGTGAGTCTCCCCGTTGTCATGTTTGACTGCCCATTCCGTCGAACAGGTGTGCTGCGTCTGAGTAGGTTGCCTTGTGCATTGCCATTTGCCAAGGACATCGAATCCACCAATAACAATAACTTGTAGTTTCCTTACTACCCTTTGTTCTGTATTGGTTGCTGAATTTGTAAAACCTTGCACTGATTCTTCAGCAAGGACTTCCGAGCACAGATTGCCCTCCCTCCTTTTCTTGGTAGCCAAGGTCTCTGATGCCCAGTGTCTTGATATAGCAGTAAATTTAGCAAATCCTCTAGTCTAGATTTTTTTTTCATTTCTATCCTTTCTATGGTCACTGTAGGAGGTAATTTACCTTTGACTTTTGTTCTTGCCGGATTTATTCATTCATGTTCATATACTGAATCATCGTGCAATTCTATTCTTTCTCAGCTGGACGTTCCACGCAGTTGTTATTTGAGGTATCATATATGTAGTGTTTGCACTAGACGTATACTATGCTATGCTCTACATCTGTCATCATTTTCATCCTCTGTGTAACAGACTGTTCAAGATATTCGGAGGCAACAACCAGATGCCCATCTGGAAACATTTCAACTTGACTTGGCATCCTACAAGTCAATTAAAAAGTTTGGAACTTCTCTGAAGCAGTGGATTCAGGAGACAAGTTCAGAGCCTGCTATCCAGCTTTTAATTAATAGTGCTGGCATATTAGCAAAGTCACATCGAGTAACTGAGGATGGGCTCGATGAGTAAGTGCTTGCCTTGGTTGGTCTTGCAAAATATCGTTGTTGTGCTGACAATAATACAGTCTTTTCTTTGCTTCAGCACTACATTTTGGTGTTACACTTATGGTTAACTGAACCTTGTTACATGCGAATTTCAGGATGATACAGACAAACTACATTGGTCCCTTTATCCTGACCAACATTCTTTTACCATTGCTGAAGAACAGCTCGGTGCCTTCTCGAGTGGTTAATCTAACATCTTTCACACACAGATGTGGTACACGCCAAGTTTAATTATTTGTTGTCAACTAACTGTTAACTATTTCTGAACCTAATTTCTACTTAAGCACTGCGTTAATGGAAGATATCCCTATTATACAAGTTTTGCATGTTATGTTTCATTTACTCCACTTTTCCATTTTGTTTGCTAGTGTTTACTGTGCATGGCTATATCATGGTTCAAATCTTGCTGGCTGCATATCTGGCTCTGCTGTTTAGAAATTTAAATATTCCTGTAGTTACATTTTCTCACCAAGGCATCCCCTGTTACAGTAACTCATCATGGTGTTCAATGGAAATGGAATGCTTAATTTGCATGTTAGATGATCATATTCTACCGTTGTACTTGTTTCTCTTTCTGTCACTCTAAGAAAGAGGTACATGGTTGTGTTTGCAGTATCAAGTATTGATGTGTCTGAGGATGCATTGAGAGGGATGAAATTTGGTCGGTGCTCAGTAGGGGAAACTTACCCTTTAGCTTCTACTTATGAGTATACTAAGTGTGAGTCTTCTGGCTCAGTCTTCTAGCATGCTTCATGTAATTCTATCCTAACTTTCTATATTCATTTTCTTATTGCAGTTTGTTTATTGATGTTCTCATATGAGTTGCATCGACAGCTTCACAAGTCATCTGCGGTCTCTGTCATGTATGTGTCATCGGTTATCTGTCTTGTGTTCCCTTCTATCTTTTTCCATACCGTTAAACAACATCCTTGAGTATAGAAGGAATAGGGAGCCATCTTATTTAATGGTGGCTTCACTTTTTTAATATCTATTGCTAAGGACTAAAATTTGTGTCAATGTGGAGTCTCATTACCCATTAGATTAAGGAGGCCCCTCTCCCTATTATTACACTCTAAATAGACCTCAATGCTATTATGTTTACCAGTGAGTTGTTTTCTTTAACCATAGAGGAAAACCTTACTGAAACATTTCTGAGGATATATAATGTTTGATATAGAAAGGTAAGAGTAGGAAAGCACGTCCCAATGTTTCAGTACTCTGTACCACCTACTTAAGCTTTAGCAGCCTTCTCGTTATCGAACATGCATGCTTCTATTTGCATATATGACTTGCTACATTTCTTGTTTCTAGTGCTACTGATCCTGGTGTTGTGGAAACGAAGATCATGCGGGAGCTTCCTGAGTGTCTCTCGCGGTTCGCGTTCTTGGTTCTGCGCTTCCTGAAACTCCTGCAGGAACCTGGTACCGGGGTTGACGCTGTCCTTGACGCTGCTTTGGCGCCGCATGTAAGCTTGCCGTTCTACCCTGGAGAGATTTCATCGTGTTCCAACAAATGGTGCGCTAGCATTGGCTACGTACTGACATTGACTCGTATAATCTCACGCTGCTGTTTTCAGGAAGAATCTGGGAAGTATTTTTTCGGAGGGAAAGGAAAAACGATCGGATCCTCCGGGCTGTCATACGACACGGAATTAGCCAAGAAGCTGTGGGCAGAATCGTCGGCAGTGTTCAAAGAGCTGCAGCTTAGAGGAGGCGATTTCCGGAATACATAGTTGACAGAAATACTCAAATTAGATAATTTTGGCATCTTGTTTGCATTTCTTGTACTACGTAGTGAACGAAATTTTAGGTGGTCTTGTTCTGCTGCTGCTTCCTGTTAGTATTGTTAGTAACTTGGAATCAGCGGTCATGAGGCAATTGCTAGCGCTAAGAAAACGTAAGAGGTTTTTTTCTTTCCAAAAAAATGTTCAAATGCATGCGTATGCAAGAGGAAAAAAAAGGGAAAACCAAGGTTTATCCGAGACAATTCGTCGCTGCATTGATACAGGGAAAAAGTCCATTCCACAACCCTCATCTATATGTGCAATCCGGGTTTCAACCCTCAACCACAATACCAGGTTTTGTACGCCCACAAACTATCAAAACCGTCCAATTTAACCCCCTTGACGGTTTTGTGGGTGGTTTTCGCCAACGTGGCACCAAGGGGAATATGAAAGATCCATGGCTGCCTGCGCTAGAGTTTTAGATGGGGAACACAAATATGTCTCATAAATTTCACAATTTGGCACATAAAGTTGCTATCTCTCCAGAATGTTGTGTACTGTTGGAAAATGCACTTGATTGCCTTTCTATAGAGTTAGAGGAGAAACTGAATTTACTATCTTCTAGTGGTACAAATGAGCCCTGTCAGGACAAAGAAAACGTTGAGCCAAATGTGCAGCAAACAGAGGATTTTAGTGCTGCACAACTCAAGAAGAAGGAGGTTCAGTCAAACAAGTCAAAGAGAGCTAAAACTTGGCTTGATAAGCTATGCAAGGGGGAAGCGCAAGAATCCTAAATCTGCAAAAAAAGGAGTAAAGGTATAATATATGATCTACTCATCACTGCATGTTGTTGTAAAAAAATGCTTAACTAATGAATTGAGCTTTTTTTTTGGGCAGCAACAAAAGAAAAATGATGGTTCACAGCCACACGTAGAAGTGAAGGATGATGGAAGCCAAAAAGAAATAAATGTGGAGGTTGAAAAATACAATATCATTAGTCAAGTGGAAGTTGAACAATACAATATGATTAGCAATTTTACCCAGTTTGTGGCAGCGCCAACTTATGATGATGATATTCTCCGTGATCAAGATCTGTTCTAGTATTTGCAAGATGGCTTTAATTAGGGAAGGGTGTTTTGATGGCTTTTGCGTTTGGACATGATGGTTAGGCAGCATTAACCATAGCATTTGGTGGTCCTCAATTTAGTATTTTGGATCAATCTAACTATAGTATTTTGTGGCCAAATTGTACAAGTGAATATGGCCTAGAATAGTTGTTCTCATGCTCCAAGGACTTGTTTCAATGACTGTATGCTCCAAAAACTTATATGGTTGTTTTTAAGTTCTGTGATGTCTGAATGCTCCAAATTGTTATATGTGTCACAATTTTTCATCTCCCCATCCATCAGATATAGTGTCAGGCTGTTAATTTTTTTTGATAGCATCACAAAAGTTCATTCATGGAAAGTTACCGATCCATTCATTCATTCAATTTCATTACAACATATATGAGTCATACAACCAAATCAATTTACAGAGACATCAATTTCATCTCACAAGTCACAATGCCAAACACTATCAAAATGAGTCATGGGAATGATTTCCTGATTGGGGAGGCTGGAGTAATAGAGCTGGAGCATCTGCAAAATTTGCTAACTGGAGCTGAAATCTCCATGGCAGGTGACCACCTCCCTCCTCCACGAGCATAGGGCAGGATCGGCGGCCGGCCACCGGCCTCCACGAGCGGTAGGTCTGGGCACCCTGTCTCCGAGCTCCTCACTAGGTCTGGCACCACCGGAGGCGAGCGCAAGCTGATTCGCCCGGCGGGCCGGGCGCGGGGCGGCGGCGGCGCGGCGGCGGCGTGGCCCGCGGCTCCTCTCGGTGGCGTGATGGCAGCGTGGCACGCGGCTCCGGCGGCGGCGCGACGGCAGCGTGGCCCGCGGCTCCGCCGGCTCCGCGACGACCTTCAGATTTGGGCGGCGCCGAGTGGCTACACCAGAGAGGACAGGAATGCGGGCTCGTAACGGAGAAAACAGAGGAGAGAACGGTGCTTCCTGACAAGATGCGTTGGAGGCCATCGATTTGGATTTGGATGGTTCAGATGGAAGGAATGGCTGGCTGTGACCTTCTGTGGCAATGGCACCTAATCTGAGTCCCCTGTAACCACCTGATAACTGTAAGGCATCGCTTTCGCAGTTTAATAACAACAAGTGGGGAAATTTCATATGGATCTCGAGATAGACAATTTCTTATATTCTCTCCTGCCTCTGAGGTACAGCTGCATTCATATGTACATCTTGTTGATGTTGATGTTAATGTACTCCCTTGGTTCACTTTTATTTGACACTATTGACTACTGCAAAAAATGTGGCTTCTAAGTCCTTTTATTCTGTGCAGTAAGTTTGCAATGTTGAATGTTTTTTCTATTGGTTAGATTTGCAATCGAACATGATTTTAAAGATATTATACATTTGCAATAATTTGTATAAAAAAGTAGCAGTTAAAATTTGCATAGACAGTTAACATAGAGAGAGGGAGTGACGATATACTATTTTTTCCCACTGTAACCCATGCTGCCTTTTCTTCTAGAATTGGCTAGGGGCAGCAATTTTTGATATTGATGGAAACTTTGTTGGCATGAATCACTGCATTGTGTTGCGACCAAAAATATTTCTCCAACAGTCAAGATCAAGTAAGGTATTTTGCTATGTTGGCATGAACGGTTGGTATGAGACTACAAGGTAAGAAGTTTTGTTTGTGAAAGAACATTGACTTTGTTATACACTGGATTGTTAGCTTTTATTTCTGTGGGATTTTTTGGGCATTTGTTAGCAGGCATGTGTCAACAGTTGCATTTTGCAGAGTAGTCATATTCCCTGTGTCAATGTTGAAGCTTATGTATTTTTCAAAGATATGAGAGTTCTTTTTGTTTAGACTAAAACATATGCAAGTGTTGAAATACTTGCATCCATGCTATTCTCGGAATAAAATAGGGAAATCTATTCTTTAAAAAGAAAGTTTTCCTTTCCTATAATTCTAAGCTTGATACTTGTATGTTATTGTGTAACTCATGTTGATGTTCTTCTCTGCAGGGGGGATTACTTCCGTCCTATGGGTGAGTACTAATCAAATGTCTTTGTTGCTCAATCCATCACTATCTGTCGGGTCCTCACTAGCAGTGCAAATGAGCTTATGCACTTCCATAATAACTACTAACTAGTTTAGCATTTTTATAGTTGTAATGTTGTATCATCGTGTTAGCGCTGACCAGTTAACATTTTTACTGTGCTAGAATTGTGCCCTTGCATTGTGACATCTGATTTAATAGTCCGCAGATTCTAATTTGAAAAGTAACATTACTCTGATAAAAAAATATCTATCATCAACCAACTCCCTACATATACGCATGCAAATAGAGCACACCATGCACGTGTCTACATAAATCCATTTAAAGATCTATTGTTCATCAAATTTCTTGAGAATTAGGTGTTGCAATCATTGTGTGTAGAATTTTATGTGAATGTTGCAAACTATATATAGAATTAGCATATCTCAATACTAATCACTTAACCTTGTTGCACCAGCATATGATGTTGTTGACAAGGAACAATTTCAGGATCTCAACTCTTTGGGTTATCCTATGCCATCAAGGAGTATAGTATGGTCAACTGTGAGTGGCTTGTACATTTATTCCGCATTGGACCTTTGTACCGCCCTGTTACACCACTAGCAACTAATATACCATTTATAAATTTTCAGGTGGCATGATTTTGGTTAATACTTATGAAGATCCTTTTGGCGATTTATATCCCAAAGGTGTGCGTGAATTCAAGAATAGAGTTTCTTCTGAAATATCTCGAAATGCTATCGCTCTTACTTCTTTCTGAAAGTGCATCTTGGCCCCTAATTGTTTTGGTGATAATGACAAACGCAATTTGTGGTATTTAATGTTTTGTCAAGATGTGTGCGGGTCTTAAGTGAATGAAACTCATATGGTTAATCAAAGGAAGGCCCCCAATTTTCAAGTCGTTCTTTTCAACTCGGATCAAGGCTTAACTTACTTTTAATTTTGAATTTGAGTATAGGAAACACCGTACTATAAAGGGGGATGCAAATCGATAGCCAAGAGATGCTAAAAGTGCTCTAGAAGGTAACCCAAGTGAGTGAGAAGAGTTGAGAGGTGACACATGCACAAATGCTATTCTTTTCCCACATTCTCAGCCCTGGTCAGTTGTACCGACACAATGTCGGTACTACCGGCAGCCGTCCATCGGTAGTACCAGGCAAGGGCCGGTATACCGATATGGCTTCTATGTCGAGTTTTAGCCAGGGGGTCGGTACTACCGACCCAGCGTCGGTACTACCGATAAGGCAGTACTACTAGAGTTCTGAAACCCCCCTCGGTAGTACCGACACTGTTTCGGTAGTACCGGGGATACACAATTCAGCACAATAACGGCTAGTTTTTAGCCCTTGGTATATAAACCCCTTTTTCCCTCCTCACTCATTGCTGACCAACCACGAGACAAACACTTCCTTGAGCATTCACTCCACCTCTCCCCTCTCCTCTAGAGCTAATCCTTGGTTCCCTTGAGCTAGGGTTTGAGTAGAGAGGTGAATTCTAGTGAAGTGTGCACAAGCTTTGAGAGCCCCATCGTTCTTCTCCTTCTCAAGAGCACTTGAAGCATCTCCGGGCTTTTGGTTTGCATTTGTTACTCTTGAAGCTTGCTTCTAGACGGCTAGGCGTCGCCCGCGAGTGCCCTCTTTGTGTGGTGCACCCGGGATCGTTTGTATTGCCCTCTCTTTGGTGGAGAATTCTTAGTGAGCACCAATCTTCCTTTGTGGGGGTTGGAAGAGGAAAAGAGGCTCTTGGTGATAGCCCTCCCTTTGTGGGATCATCAACGGAGACGTAGCATCCTTTGTGGGTGTGAACTTCGGATTAAATCTTGTGTCTCCTTTGCTTGCTTGATTTCTTTGTCTCTAACTAACCCTAGAACTTATTTTAGCCCGATCTATCATTTGGTTGCTATCCAACTCATCTCTGTGGTTGCAGGTGGTTCTTAGCCTCTAATCTAAGACTTTGATTCAAGTAGAATTGCTAGAAACCCTGCAGAATTCAAATTTCGTTTTAAGTCAACTCTACCCTGTCGGTAGTACCGACCTGGTACCGGTAGTACCGAGCCCCTCGGTAGAACCGGCACCACGTCGGTAGTACCGACATGTGCTTTAACCACTGCTTTTGTTTCAGAAATTTGAAGTGATCCTATTCACCCCCCTCTAGGCATCACAAGGTCCTTTCAATTGGTATCAGATCCAAATCCCTTGATTTAGACTTAACCGCTAAGGGATCAAGATGTCGGGGATCGGAAGAAACCCAACCGCCGAAGAAATTGCCGCAAAAGAAGCTCAAGAGAGAGAGCTCAAGGCTGCTCAAGTCGGCGACCTCATCGACAAGGCTCCAAGCCGTACACCATACAATGTCGATAGCTCCGATGACTCATCATCAGATTCCGACTCCGACTCGGACTCCGACTCAAGCGATGAGGATGTCAAGGATGATGACCATGCGGCAAAGAAGGCGGCAACGAAGAGAAGAAAGGCCAAGAAGAAGAAGAAGGCCAAGAAGATGGCAAAGAAGCTCCTCAAGAAGATGATAAAGAAGGAGCAAGCCAAGTACTCGCACTCCAGCTTCTACGAAGTGCCCCACAACTATGGGCAAATTCCGGGCAACAACTCTAACGACAAATTCTATTCCGTGCATTTGGGAAAGCCTCCTCATTTCGATGGGAAGGATTATCCCAAATGGGCTTATGATATGCAAATGCACCTCTACGGGCTTCACCCTTCTCTTTGGAAGATTGTGGTTGTAGGTGTTACAATACCCGCCGAAGGAGAAGCCCTCACTATCGAGCATGAGCAAGACCTCCACCGCAATGTACAAGCGACAAGAGTCATCACGGGATCCTTATGTGCACAAGAGTTCAACAAGGTGCGGAACATCCAAATTGCCAAAGTAATTTGGGATACACTCAAGGAAGCACATGAGGGGACCGAGCATGTGAGACAAGGGAAAATGGACCTAATCAACGGAGAGCTTGAGCTATTCTTCATGAAGGATGGAGAGACCGTGCAAGAAATGTATGATAGGCTCATGGTACTTGTCTCGGACATTAGAGCTCTTGGAAGTAAAGATTGGGATGACTCAAAGGTCACAAAGAAGTTGCTTTTGCCCCTAAGGACAAGAACTTGACGCAAATGATAAGAAGAGATCCAAGATATCCAACAATGACTCCCACTCAATTCCTTGGAGAAATATTGCATCAAGAACTTGTTGACCCAGATGTGGATAAGTCTCTAACCTTGAATATGCGGAAGAGTCTAGCTCTCTAAGCTAGCTCTAGTGAAGTAGTTGAAGAGAAGCCCAAGCCCTCCAAGAGCAAAAAGGAGGACACTAGCGATGAAGAAAGCACGGATGAAGAAACCGCCTTTGCTATAAGGAAGTACAAGAAATTCTTGAAGTCAAGAAACTCAAGAAAAGGTGGAGATGAAAGAAGGAAGAAGTCACAAAGAAAGTGTTATGAGTGTGGAGAGTATGGACACTTTATTGCCGAATGTCCCAAGAACAAGAACAAGAATGAGGAAGAAAGGAAGTTCAAGGAGAATAGCAAGGAGTACAAGAACAAGTACCAAGGGCGTGCACACGTGGGTCAACAATGGGACTCAAGTGATGAAGATGAGGAACCAAAGAAGCAAGGGATGGCAACCATTGCCATGGCACAAGGCTCATCTTCACCACGCCTCTTCAACAACCTCTCCGATGATGAAGACCACTCTCACTTTTGCCTCATGGCAAGGGGGAGCAAGGTACTAGAATCTTCCGTCTCATCTTCTCCAACCTCCGTTTCATCCACACCTAGTAGTGACATATAAAACATAGATGAGGAAAAGGAAATAGAGAACAACATGATAAAGAAATTTGGTAAAAAGGGCCACAAGGAAATTAAAAGGCTTTTGGACAAACTAGACAAAAAGAAAGAGATTCTTCATGAGCAAGAAGACTTGCTTATCCTTGAAAAGGAAAGAAACCTTGCTCTAGAAAAATTTCTTGCCGAAGAGAAGGCTAAGGTTGAACGTTGACCACGGACTTGTCTTTGGCCAATGATTCTAACAAGAGGATGTCAAAGGATTACACCTTGGCAAATGAATCTTTAGCCTCCCTAAAGGTTACTCATAGTGAGCTTCAATCAAGCCTCTCAAGCTTGACCGAAAAATACAAAACTCTTGAAGCTAACTTTAGTAGTCTTTGGGAAAGCACCAAAGCCACTCCATCGGCAAGATTGGACTCTAGTGCCTCCACTAGCAAAAATTGTTCTTCTTGCTCTAACATTGATATAAATGCTCTCAAGACTAACCATGCAAGGCTTGAAGAGAAAATTAAGATCAAGGACAAGGAAATTGCCCGATTGAACATGTTGATCACACAAGGCAACATTAGTGCCAAGTCTATACCCAAGGTAGTGGACAAACAAGGACTTGGGCACCGCAAGAACAACAAGGCCAATGGTAGAGTGGTGGTGAAAGGGCATGAGATTCCCTTGTGGAACAAGGGTGGCTACCTCAACACAATCATGTATATTGCCCATGGAGTCACCACATCTACCACAACCAAGGACATGCCAAAGTTGGTGCAAACCACAAAGGGAGGTGGTGGAGTTAACACTCCACCCAAGGTATCGAAGAATGTGGTTGAGCACAAACCCTCACCCAACTACACTTGTGACTACATTGTAACCTTGGACCATAATGGTAAAATGGTAGTCAAGTATGTTGGGGCTTATGCCATGAAGGCCATGAGAAAGAGTGTGTGGGTTCCAAAAGTTTATGCATCTAACCTCCAAGGACCCAAATCCTTTTGGGTACCTAAACCAAGAGCTTAAACTTGTTTTGTAGGCCTACTCCTCCGATGGAAGAGCATGGTTGATTGATAGTGGTGCCACAAATTATATGACCGGAGATGAAGGCTTGTTTGCATCCCTTGGTCATTATGACAACCCTACGGAAACTATCATCTATGGAGACAATGGTCAAGGGGATGTCATTGGTCTAGGTAAAATTGCTATCTCAACAACAAATTCAATTGAAGATGTTTATCATGTTCAAGGGTTAGGATACAATTTGTTGTCGGTTTCACAACTTTGTGAGAAAGGCTACAATTGTCTCTTTACTCATGAGGGTGTGACCGTCTCTAGAAGGGAGGATTCCTCTATTGTCTTTGCGGGTCATCTTCGAGGAAAGCTTTACTATGTGGACTTCACAAAAGTAAAAGTGGACCCTAAGGCTTGCTTAGTGGCAAAATCCGACTTGGGTTGGCTATGGCATCGCCGACTAGCCCATGTTGGCATGGGGAACTTGGCCAAACTTCAAAAGGACGAGCACATCCTAGGACTAACGAATGTTGTTTTTGAGAAAGATAGGTTGTGTAGCGCTTGTCAAGCCGGGAAGAAAGTTGGAGCTCATCATCCCGCCAAGAACATCCTATCATCATCAAGACCATTGAAGCTACTACACATGGACTTATTTGGACCAATTGCCTACATAAGCATCGGTGGTAAAAAATATGGTTTAGTAATTGTTGATGATTTTTCCTGTTTCACTTGGGTATTCTTTTGCAAGATAAAAGTGAAGCAAAGGGAATTGTGAAGAAGTTCATTAGAAGAGTTCAAAATGAGTTCGAGCTCAAGGTCAAGAACATAAGAAGTGACAATGGCTCGGAGTTTAGGAACACACAAGTTGAAGAGTTCCTAGATGAAGAAGGCATCAAGCATGAACTCTTCGCTCCTTATACACCTCAACAAAATGGCATCGTTGAGAGGAAGAACCGTACATTGATTGAAGGGGCAAGGACAATGCTTGATGAGTACAAGACTCCGGACTCATTTTGGGCGGAAGCCATCAACACCGCATGCCACGCCGCCAACCGACTCTACCTCCACAAGTACTTGAACAAGACTCCCTACGAAATCATCACCGGTAAGAATCCTAGTGTGCATTACTTTAGAGTCTTTGGGTGTAAGTGTTTCATACTTAACAAGAAACCCAAAGCCTCAAAGTTTGCATCCAAGGTTGATGAAGGTTTTCTACTTGGTTATGGAACTAACGAGCATGCCTATCGTGTTTTCAAAAAAACCACCGGTTGTGTTGAGACCACGATAGACGTGAAATTTGATGAATCCAACGGCTCTCAACGAGAGCAAGTTAGTGAAAACCTTGTAGATGATGGCATATCCATCTTTAGAATGGGGACCGGTGAAGTAATGCCTCAAGAGATTCAAGCACAAACTCCGGTTGACACAAGCACTCAAGATCCATCATCATCAACAAGAGTGGAACCACCTAGTTCTCCAGTTCATCAAGATGAGAGTCAAGTTCATGGTGACGATCATGGACGGGGCTTTGATCAAGGGGGAGAACTAAGTGATGAAGCTCAAGGAGATACACCACAAGTTGAAGATGATGATGAAGGACCCATCCAACGTCAATCTAAAGAACCACACCCAAGGGTACATCAAATGGTTCAACGAGATCATCTCGTTGACAACATTCTTAGGAGTATTCAAAGAGGGGTAACAACTCGATCTAGATTGTCAAACTTTTGTGCATTTTACTCGTTTGTTTCCTCTTTGGAACCTCTTAGTGTGAAACAAGCTCTTGAGGATCCGGATTGGATTATTGCCATGGAGGAAGAGTTGAACAACTTCAAGAGAAATTAAGTTTGGGAGTTGGTACCAAGACCCAAGCAAAATGTGATCGGCACCAAATGGGTTTTTAGGAACAAGCAAGATGAATTTGGTGTCGTCACGAAGAACAAGGCAAGGCTTGTTGGCAAAGGTTACACACAAGTTGAAGGCTTGGACTTTGGAGAGACTTATGCACCGGTAGCAAGGCTTGAGTCAATTTGTATTCTTTTGGCCTATGCTACTCATCATGATTTTAAGCTTCATCAAATGGATGTGAAGAGTGCCTTCCTGAATGGACCTCTCCAAGAAGAAGTGTATGTGGATCAACCACCAGGCTTTGAAGACTCAAGATTTCCAAACCATGTGTACAACTCCATAAGGCGCTCTACGGACTTAAACAAGCTCCTAGAGCATGGTATGAATGCCTTAAGGATTTTCTTCTCAAGAACGGCTTTGAGATAGGCAAAGCCGATTCTACTCTCATCATACAAAGGAATGGAAAAGATATTTTTGTTTATCAAATTTATGTCGATGATATCATCTTTGGGTCTACTAATGATAAATTTTGTGAAGAATTCAGTAGGATCATGACCAAGAGATTTGAGATGTCTATGATAGGAGAATTGAAGTTCTTTCTTGGATTTCAAATCAAGCAAATGAAGGAAGGACTTTCTTGTGTCAAACCAAGTATGTGAAGGATATGCTCAAGAGGTTTGACATGGCCGATTCTAAGCCCATAAAAACTCCCATGGCATTAAATGGACATCTTGATCTCAATGAAGAAGGGAAGTCGGTCGACCAAAAGGTATTCCGTTCCATGATTGTCTCCCTCCTTTACCTTTGTGCATCTAGGCCCGATATAATGCTTAGTGTGTGCATGTGTGCAAGATTTCAAGCCAATCCTAAGGAGTGTCATCTAATGGCCGTTAAGAGAATCTTTAGATATTTGGTTCATACTCCTAACCTAGGCTTGTGGTATCCCAAAGGCTCCACTTTTGATTTACTTGGCTACTCCGATTCGGACTATGCCGGTTGCAAAGTAGATCGGAAGAGCACTACCAGGACTTGCCAATTTCTTGGTAGGTCTTTGGTGTCATGGAGCTCAAAGAAACAAAATTCGGTTGCTTTATCCACGGCTGAAGCCGAATATGTAGCGGCCGGTGCTTGTTGTGCACAACTCTTGTGGATGAAGCAAACGTTGAGTGATTATGGTTGCAAGTTTAGTAAGATTCCACTCTTGTGTGACAACGAGAGTGCTATCAAACTAGCGAACAATCCTGTCCAACACTCTAGAACAAAGCACATAGACATTAGACACCACTTCTTACGGGATCATGAGGCTAAGGGTGACATTGCTTTACGGCATGTTTGCACCGAAAGGCAACTTGCCGACATTTTCACCAAGCCTCTCGACGAGCATAGGTTTTGTGCTTTGAGGAGTGAGCTAAACATCTTAGATTCTCGTAACTTGGCTTGATTTTTTGCGCATAAACTTGCTTGGTGCCTAGATAGGAAGCAAAATGTTTTATTTTACTTCTCCTTGTGTGTGTCTTACAAAACTTTGGATCTTTACATAGTGATTGGTGACTATAGCTTTGATTGATTGGTTGTGACTAGTCACCAACTCCTATGGGTTCTCTACATGTCCATACTTCCCTCTACCAAAAACCTCAATCTAAACTCTCAATCAATCTCAAAATCTGGGTAAACTTCCGGTACAACCGACACAAGGTCGGTAGTACTGATAAGAGCTCTTTGTTGAAATTACTGGCGTTTCACGGTAGAACCGACGCCATGTCGGTACTACCGGGCCCCCCGGTAGAACCGACTCGGGGTCGGTATACTGATAAGACCTCTTTGTCACAATTTCTGCGGACCGCCGGTAGTACCGACCCCCTGTCGGTACTACCGATAATCAGCGCTGGGCTATAAAAGGCCCGCGGCCAGCACCTAGGGTTCAAGTATTCTTCTAACCGTTAGCCGTGCCACCCCTTCCTCCTCTTACTCAATCCTTGTGGGGATTTCAAAAACCAACCGTGCAAAAGTGATTCTAGCCACTCCTTTCGATTCTCCACCCTCCGGAACATCCGATCCTCGCCGGAAGTTCGTCGATTCGTGCGTGAAGCATCTCAAGGTATTCATTCAAAATCTCCGTCAATCGATCTCCCAATGTAGTTGTTTCTAGAGGGAATGCTTTAGGGAATCATCGTTTTATCCATCCTAGAACTCATACCTATGATTTCGTCGCATTTGGTTGGGTAAATCTCCCGGATTCAAAAGTTTTCACCCGGAATCGACCCCCATCGGTAGTACCGACCCAGCGTCGGTAGTACCGATGGGGGGCTGACAAAAGCGCCCCTCCTTTGAATTAAGCTGTCTCTTTCCATCATCAATACACCCATCTTATGCGCTCATCTCTAATCCTCCAGATGGGTCGTGCCAGCAAGAAAGTGGTTCGCGAAGGATCCGATGAAGATGATGTTCCTCTCGCTCAAAGGAAGAGGAAAGGGGGAGCTAGCTCTCAAGCTCCTCGTGGTCGTGGCCATACCAATCCACCAGCTGCTCCTCGTCGCTCCACGGAACAAGGTCATTGAGCCCGTACAAAGCAAGCTCATCAACCGAATGACCACTATGATGACTATGAACATATCTTTTTGGAAACCCTCTCATCCTTCATCCTTCGACCATCTGTGCCTCCTCGTCCAGCAACTCAAATGGGAATTGTAAGGATGGTGGACTACACAAGGGGGTCTCACAACGTGTATAAGGAGAGGTACACTAATCCCGCTCAGTGGCAAAAGGAGTTTGACGCGGACATCCGCTTTTGGCTTAAGGTCAATGCAGATTGGTATGAGTCCGTCATTCTCAGCAAGGACCACATGACCGTTGATATGAAGTCAATCAACTGGGATCTTCTTAGGTCTCTTGACATTCCGGCCGTCAATGATGCGATTGATATTTGTCATGCCAAGGGGATGACCAATGTGATGGCAATCAACTATGATTGGAATGAAGAAGTCGTCACCCAGTTTTATGCCAACCTCTACATCCGCCGTGAGACAAGGACATTTCATTGGCTCCTCCAAGTCAAGCCCCTCTCCGTCTCATATGAGCGCTTTGCTCAAATCCTTGGTTTTGGTGAGGAGGATCTTGCTCGTCCCAAGCTTCATGGTGGGGAGTTTCCGCTTGACAGTGAGATGGCCTTCATGTATGATTCCGTGTATGGAAAAGTGGAGTTTGGTACCACACATGGGATGAAACCGGTCTATAGGATGTTGAACCAACTCTTCCGCTACACCCTCACTCCTAAGATCGATGACAATACCAACATCTCCAATGTGGCAAAAGAGATTCTTGTGAGGATGGCACCGGGGAAGGAGGACTTTAGAATCTTTAACTTCATTTGGGAGGAAATCATTGTGTGTTGTGTCCGCCAACAAGAGTTTCCAATATGCCCCTTGGATCTTCAAGATGATTTGTGAGGTGGAGGGAGTTGATATTCTCCCCGACAAGACCCACTCTTGGTACAAGCCAAACAAGGGCAACATTGAGCGTCTTCTCAAGTTGGGCAAGCATGCCCCTCCTCGTCCCGCTCCCGTGGGTGGCCCCTCCTCCGGTGGCCCATCCTCCTATGAGCCACCTTCCTCCTCTCGTGGGCCATCCGCATCTCGAGGCACCGTTCCCCCCGGCAAGAAAAAGAGTATTTACAACTTTCTCTCTCAAGGTCTCTTTGCTTGTTTTAATGTGGGAAAGCACAATGCCCAGGAGATACGTGCGCATTGGCAGCACGTTGATGAGCAGCTCATCAAGCTGGAGACGCGTCAAAAGGCTTTGCTCGCTCAACACAACATCGAGCACTCTCCCATCCGTGAGCCTATGGATTTTCCTCCTCCACCAAACTTCTACAACCCTTGGGAGATCTACGGCGACACCTCCATGATGTATGGAGCTCCCCCGGCCGACATCGACGATGAGGACTTTGGTGGTGGTGAGACCGACGACGACGACTCTCCCCCGGCTGCCCACTGTCCACATGATTATGATGATTGAAGGGCCTCCTCTTTTTGGCGCTTGATGCCAAAGGGGGAGTGAGCTCACAATTTACTCATGTGTGAGGTGGCTTGTATCGTGGCTTGTATCTCCATATCCATCTATCTATCTATCCTTAAGTTGTGGACATGTATGAACTATTTGTGTATTTGTGTGGTGTAATGCTTGGTGAAGAACCTAGAACTTTTTAAATTTGTAAGACCTATTTGTGCTTGTGATATGAGGAACCTTGTCTATCTATTTGTGATGCTTGTTTTTTCTCACTTTGTTGTTTTATATATCATGTCATATGCATCACGGTTTATATATCACACTCATGCACTTGTGTATACAATTTGAGAGTGAAAAGTCTTTTAAGTGTGTGATAGCCATTTGAGGCCTTCATAAAAGTCAAAGCACACATTTAGGGGGAGTTTGATTTTCAAATTGTCAAATACACACATCTTCTATAAAAACAAATTGTGGTGGTCATCAATCACCAAAAAGGGGGAGATTGAAAGTGCATCTTGGCCCCTAATTGTTTTGGTGATAATGACAAACGCAATTTGTGGTATTTAATGCTTTGTCAACATGTGTGCAGGTCTTAAGTGAATGAAACTCGTATGGTTAATCAAAGGAAGGCCCCCAATTTTCAAGTCGTTGTTTTCAACTTGGATCAAAGCTTAACTTACTTTTAATTTTGAATTTGAGTATAGGAAACACCGTACTATAAAGGGGGATGCAAATCGATAGCCAAGAGATGCTAAAAGTGCTCTAGAAGGTAACCCAAGTGAGTGAGAAGAGTTGAGAGGTGACACGTGCACAAATGCTATTCTTTTCCCACACTCTCAGCCCTGGTCGGTTGTATCGACACAATGTCGGTACTACCGGCAGCCGTCCATCGGTAGTACCGGGCAAGGGCCGGTATACCGATATGGATTCTCTGTCGAGTTTTAGCCAGGGGTGGTACTACCGACCCAGCATCGGTACTACCGATAAGGCAGTACTATTAGAGTTCTAAAACCCCCCTCGGTAGTACCGACACCGTGTCGGTAGTACCGGGGATACACAATTCAGCACAGTAACGGCTAGTTTTTAGCCCTTGGTATATAAACCCCTTTCTCCCTCCTCACTCATTGCTGACCAACCACGAGACAAACACTTCCTTGAGCATTCACTCCACCTCTCCCCTCTCCTCTAGAGCTAATCCTTGGTTCCCTTGAGCTAGGGTTTGAGTAGAGAGGTGAATTCTAGTGAAGTGTGCACAAGCTTTGAGAGCCCCATCGTTCTTCTCCTTCTCAAGAGCACTTGAAGCATCTCCGGGCTTTTGGTTTGCATTTGTTACTCTTGAAGCTTGCTTCTATATGGTTAGGCGTCGCCCGCGAGTGCTCTCTTTGTGTGGTGCACCCGGGATCGTTTGTATTGCCCTCTCCTTGGTGGAGAATTCTTAGTGAGCACCAATCTTCCTTTGTGGGGGTTGGAAGAGGAAAAGAGGCTCTTGGTGATAGCCCTCCCTTTGTGGGATCCTCAACGGAGACGTAGCATCCTTTGTGGGTGTGAACTTCAGATTAAATCTTGTGTCTCCTTTTCTTGCTTGATTTCTTTGTCTCTAACTAACCCTAGAACTTGTTTTAGCCCGATCTATCATTTGGTTGCTATCCAACTCATCTCTGTGGTTGCAGGTGGTTCTTAGCCTCTAATCTAAGACTTTGATTCAAGTAGAATTGCTAGAAACCCTGCAGAATTCAATTTTCGTTTTAAGTCAACTCTACCCTGTCGGTAGTACCGAGCCCCTCGGTAGAACCGGCACCACGTCGGTAGTACCGACAGGTGCTTTAACCGCTGCTTTTGTTTCAGAAATTTGAAGTGATCCTATTCACCCCCCCCCCTCTAGGCATCACAAGGTCCTTTCACTTTCAAAGGTGATTTTGCACATTTACTATTTCATATTTTTGTTTCATTATCATTTGCTGATGATCAGAATCATAATTTCCAGGAGACAAGGATTTTTGCCTACAATGGAGTTTTCATTAACTTCTTTTTTTTCTCGAACAATGCAGGAAAACTGCACGTCATTTCATTAAGGTAGAAAAATACAAGGGTCGGGAGAGACCTCTGCAGGCGCCAAAAAGGACGCCCCTTACACACACTTACACTCGCATCACAAAAACAACACAGATGACCAACACAACCCCCAAGCCTTATTCCAGGAAGGAAGGCGACCTAAATGCCAGCTCTTGGAGTTTGGAGGCCCCTGCCAAGCACCAAAGGACTCCCTCCAATCTGACAGGCCTAAGGATTTCCTATACACATAGTCTTTTCTTCTCAAAAACACGTGCATTACGATGCTTCCAAATATCCCATGCCACCAGAATTATTAAGGAGTTAAGTCCCTTGCGAACTTCCTTTGCCGCTGCTGCAATTGCCCTCTTCCACCAACCCGAAAAATGAATAACCACAGGTTGTGGCGCCAGATGCATGAAGTCCAAATGTTGCAGTGTTATGGTCCAGACTTCGCGAGCAAACACACATCCTATCAAAATATGATTAATTGTTTCTTCTTCCTGATCGCAAAAAGGGCAGACTTCCGGACGGGGCAGATTCCTCCTTGCTAGTCGATCAGCCGTCCATACACGATTATGGAATACTAGCCAGATAAAGGAGGCGCCCAAGTTTTCATTAACTTCGATGATAAGTATTAAGAAATTCTGACTCCAGCAAGCTTGGTTAGAGATCCTGATGATGAACATAAGATTATTGGGGACTTGAGGGTTAGTGATCCTAACTATATTGTGATCCTTGTTCTTCCAAGATCTTAAGTATCATTGTATTGTTTGCAGATTGAGGTGTTATTCCCAAGCAAACAACGTGGAATAGGGACATTGGAACTTTATAGTTTACATTACAATGTTGTTGTACTCAGTGTCGAGAATTACCGTGCTCTTTGTCCTGTGGATCTTGAGAGATCCTGTGAATCTTGCAAATGATATGATGCATCATTGTATGGTAAATGATACTTACGGTAGTAGCTATTGGGCGGATCTTCCAATCAGGTGCATTAATGGCTGCATTTGGGAAACTAAGTAATGGGTCAGGCATGCTTGATTGCCGAGCCCTTTCTTACTCCACATGCAAAATCACTAAGGTACTGCTGAATTTATTTTTCTTACCTTTACATGTTGGAACTTGGAAGTAAATATGCATTAGATATTTAGATTAGTAGTTCAACTAACCTATCACATCATCATGTAATGAGATTCTTGGCATAATGGCATTACAACTGACAAGTGGCAACCCCTATGTAACTTGGTTAGGCTGGGATTGGAGGGCCCCTTGTTGATGTTGATGATAATTTTATTGGCATGAACTTCCATGGAATGAACTACCATTGTAAGAAAGTTGGAACCCCCTACTTGTATTGTGAAGATATCTGCATAATCCTGGAATTTTTGAAGACAAAAGAGTACTCCCTCTGTCCCGTTTTCATTGTTGCTGGGAAATTGTGCTCCACTCACAAAACCCTGTTCCTCAACGACTCTGCTTTTGGGACAGAGGAGTAAGTATATAGATTACTTGTGCATGTGTTAGACAAGTATTTGATATTGTTTGCACTTGGTTGTTAACATTTGAGCAATCTAACTGAAGGATGTTTTGCCAAGCATAATAATGTTCGTTTCTTTTGTGTATTTCACAGAACTAAGAAATTTAGTTGGGGGGATTTTTGGAGATAAGGAACCAATGAACAAGTATGCTGATACATCCACATTGCTTCTTGTTTTGCGGGTATCCTCATTGCTATTGAACTTGCACTTTTACAAATTTTCTGATCACATTACATTTGGTTGTGTATTATTGAGTAACAGATGGCCAGTGCCTGATCTGTATTGGTGTGGTCAAAGTGATGCGGAGGGGATATGAATGACAAACAAGAACTCGTAGCCTACGGCTCCCGAGTAAGATACAGGTTTGGATCTATAAGCGTCCTCAAGTAGTATTTGCTCTACTCCACTAGAGCTTGTTCGAGTTGCCATATCTTATGTCTGAACCTGTATGCTATGTAAAGATATACACCCTCTATTCTGAAAAACCTGACGTTTATGACAAAGTTTTGGTCAAACATTGAGAATCTAAATCATCAATAACTTTTAAGCTGTTGAGTTTGTATATGTGAAAACTATATGAATAGATTTGTCTTGAAAAATATTTTCATAAAAGTATAGATATATCACTCTTTGATAAATAGTTTTATAATGGCAAGAGGTCAAAGTTGTGTTTTGGAGACCGTGTCGCTGTCCTAAACGTCAGGTTTTTCAGAACGGAAGGAGTAAATGGTTTATTTGTCTTTTTTCTATGTACTTTGAAAACCAGACATTTAATGTGTGGTTTTTAAGCTTCAGCTAGTATTAATATCTCCATCTTGACCTGCTTATTATATGCATTTTTTTTAATCTGTCTTGGAGTGTTACTCGATTTAGAGAAATCAAGCACACAATTGGAATCCGCCAGCATTTTCTACCTCTTCTTGCCTGATCAAATGACGACTACTGTGACCGTATGTAGTACTGACATTCTCAACAAATCAAGTGTTATCCCAATTCTCAAGTATCAATATGGCGATGGAGTAAATTAAACAAATCTGCTTTGCGGCTGCAGTTGCTTTGTTGAGATGTTTGTTGGATGGGTTCACGCGTACATGACGCTTAATTGTTTGGAAACTACAAGGAAGATAAGTTGACTAGGCTATTTCTTCAGCTTTAGTTTGAACTACAAACTTCGGGGCACCTTTTGTTCTTCAGCATGCGAATGTATAGCATCCGGCAAGCAAATATTCGGTTCTTTCAGTGCTGCAACATGCTAGCTAACATTCATTGAACACGCTGTCCAGTGCTCAGACAGAGTACTCAAGTAAATTGACCTCGTCTTGCTACATACTGGTGACAAATTGACAATATCAATGCTAGCTGCTTAGTTTGAGGCATTAGGACACTCCCAACCCAGACTTCACCATGGAGTCTAAGTCGTTGTATTTAATGAAGAAAGAGAGGGAAAACATAAGACTCAGTCTAACTAAGAAACCAGGTCTTCACGCAAATCAAGACCAATTGTTAGAGAGACAAGAAACTATGATAGTTTCTAGCATTGGGAGTGTCCTTATGGCTGAATGAGTGCAGCATGCCTTCTACGAGGAAAGTTTCATGCCTTGCACCAATGGAGATAACCTTTGTGAATGAATGGGGAATTTGGCTAACAAACAGCTGCTTAAATGACGGGAAAAAAATGTATGCAGCTTCAGACACCAACTGGAAAGACGGTTATTTGTATTTGAGGTACCTAAAGAGAAAGGTATTATTCGCACGGCAATATACGATTTCACTTCGAAAGTACACGGGATATATCAGTGGCAGTATATATAGATCTAGCAAAGTCTGCAACCAAAATCAACTGTATCTTCTTCGACTCCACAGAATATAAGCTAACACAACTTAAAGCGAACAAAGACCGACCATTCCTCCGGTCTAAGTATCAAAAGCTGCCTCCTCACTCTGTTCCTCCTCGCCTGCAAAATTGGTCTCCACATCAGTCAGGGGCGTGGCAGCAAGTGGAACAGGCCTTCCCCTCAACCCCTAGTTGCTGGCGCTTGCCGGGAGATAGTACTGGTAGTAGCCCAGCACAGCGAGGAGGGCGACCAGCACCGCAGCTGCGACTGCAGCAGCCGGGCCAGCATACGACCAGTAGGACTGTGCCTTCTTCCTCTTCAGGAGAGCCTTTGGTGGCGGGGCCTTGGTCCGGCTGACCACATTCCTGTACCGGGCATTCTCCTTCTGTTCTTTTTTCAATGTAATCGAAGCTGGGGCTGCTTCTTCCTCAGCCTGGGCTTCCATGGCTTCATCAGACTTGGCGTCCGATTCAGAAGGCTCATCAGTGTCAGCTGCTCCAGATTTCTTCTTGGCTTTCTTCTCCTCTTTCTGAAAAGAATTAGTTGAGGCTTTGTTATAGTGTAGATCGCATGGTTGCGAGACAGAAAGAGACAGACAGACAGACAAGAAACATAGATGTGCAGTACCTTCAGCTTCTTCTCAGCTTCCTTCTGTGCTCGGGCTGCCGCCTTAGCTGCCTGCTTCTCAGCTTGCTTCTTCTTCCTCTCCAATGCAAGCTTGTTCTTCTCAATCTCCTCCTGCCTCTTGATCTCTTTCAACTTTGCCACATCAGCCGCTGTAGGCTTCGCCTTTTCCTTTGGAGGCTCGACCTCGTAATCATCATCAGCATCCAGAGCAGCTTTTGCCTTGAGAGACTTCAAGGACCCTTTCGAACGGCCTTCAACCTTGGGAGCTTCATCTGCTAGGGGAGAAGGCACTTCCTTGGCTTGTTTTGCAGGTAGTTTTACTGCAATGGGTTCTGGTTCTGGAGCTGGCACTGGTGCCTGTGACTCGATGAATATCGGCTTCTCATCAGGATTCCTCATTCGGCCATCTCGGGTCAGCAATCGGCTGTTGAGGGAAGCAAGAATCCTCTTCTCGTAGTCCTCTCTGAAGGCCTTGCTCTCACACCATTGAGTCATGAATTTATCAACCTATCAGAGTAGCAGGTCTTAGTACAGACACATGAGATCAAGCCATTAATATCAGCGTTTTTCGAAGCACACCTCAGTCTTGTGGAGCTCTTGCAATTCTGTCAGCATATTCCTGGACGAATAGTCCCTAGCTTTGTTCAAAACCGTGCGACTTTGAATGAAGGATGCATTCTGGATCAAGTATAGAAGAATATCATTGAATTTTTACCCACACAATCATAAGCTAATGACAGGATCCCGTAAAAAACAGAAAACATGTCATGCCACCTCAGGTTATGCAAATGCAAACAGGCAAAAAGTTGAAATAAACTCCTACAGGAACAAAATGCCCATCAGACAAACAGTCCTGACAATATCATGGCATTAAATTACTAGCATTACGCATGGAATTCAACTGGTAGTTAGAATGCACAACAGTCCTTGTAACAGCGTGGCTGTAATACATGAAGGAACAGAGAAATATCACAAATACATTCAATTAAAAGCTCAGAGAGAGGGGTAGCTGGTGTGCTGGGCACAAGGAAGGATAGATGATGTATCATAACATTACCCATTTATAAGAGAAGTGTAAAATGTATCCAGGGCTAGGCAATGCAGTTTAGTTTCCATCCCAAACTATAGAAACACAACATCCAAAGGTCAAAGCAGATTACAGGAAAGGAAAACAAAAGAGCAGGCACACTACTGATCCAACCCAGACAGTACTAGAGACACAGCAAAAGAGCAAGCACACAGGGAACATAACCCATCAGGTAAGACAATAGAAATAGGTATCACTATTATCCGCCTACAAGTATAACACAAGGACAGAGAACCTCTGCATGGAGAATTTTAAAGAATACCAACTTACTTTCGCATCACGCACTGCTCTCAATTCTTGCAATGATTCATATGCCTTGTCCTTTCTGGCGGTTGCTGCATCTAAATCTTCTTGAAGTGATGCAATCTCAGCATCAACAGCTTTTAGGACATCTTCCAAGACCTTAATCTTAGATCTGACTGCTTGTCTTTCCTTCTTTATTCCATCAATGCCCTCCCCGATGATCTAAACGTTGACCAATGTTACCTTTTATTTCTTCACAAAACATATGCAGAAACACAAGATGAATTGCAGTACAACATACTTACTTTGACCTGGTCCTGTATGGCCTCTTTTTCAACCACAGTATCTTGCAGTTTAGCCCGATTAGCAGCATTAGAGATGACTTTCGATCTAGTTTTTTCAAGGTCCTTAATTTCTTTGACCAGACGCTTCTCCTCAGCTAAGGATATGCTCTCATGTACCATACGGTCATTCAGCATCTTGATCTACGGAAGAGCAATGAACAACAACATATAATTAAACATCAAACAAGTCAAAGTTGATTTTGCAAAAAGGCTCAAGACATACCGTTTGTTCAAGCTCTTCGATAGAAGAGCACAAACCTGCACCCTGCGCCCTCATGGCATTGTTTTCCTCACGAAACTTCCCTAAACTGTTCCGAAGAGGCTCCATTTCCTTAATCTTCTCATTAAAAACTTCATTATATTGTCTGTTCTCCGCAGTCAATGGCTTCAGCTCTGAGATAATACTGGAGCGTTCTGCCTGCAAATAAGTGGTAAGTTGCAAAATCGAATACATGTTACTTCACTGGGGCTGTCTACTCCCGTGAATTTGAACAAGGTACAAGACATGAAACGGATTGCTGATGTGAGCAATGCATCAGCAAGGAAGACCCTACTCCAATGAGAACCAGTAAGAACAATACCTTCTTGGCTCTTACTGCCTCGATAATTTTAGAACGAGCTTGGATCTTCTTCTGAAATTCTTTGTCTGCCAGCTCGAGTTTTGCCCTCAGCTTAGGATCCTCAAATGAACGGACCTTGACAAAGTAGAAGGCATGAGTTTGCTTAGGTTCAGGCCACTCATCCTTCACATCCTTTGGAGGTGCCAAGTCAGTAACATTTGTAGTCGTCTCCAAACCAAAAACAGCTGCCTCCTCACGTTCTTTTGCAGTTGCTTTGCTTTCCTTCTCTTGGAATAGGTTCACTTCTCCATCAGATACTTTGACCTCTGCTGGTGCTATTTCGGCTCCAACAACCTCCATTCCCATGTCCTGGCAGCTGCAGCACAGAAAAGTGAGAAAACTGTTAGTGTGACAGATTTTCAATGAGGTGGAATAAAAAACAAAATCTAAGGAAGAGTTTTCGTTGCTTGCAACAGATACAGTTAACTGGATATTATTGCAAAAATTAGAGTTTTTACTCAAGAAGTGCAAGGCAAACAAAGTTCAAAGCAAATGTCACCGAACACCTAAAAAACTGGCCAATGCAAAAAATCATGTTCATCAAATCTCCATGAAAAGATAAAATGGATTCTGCAAACCAAAGTACAATTAAGGTGCGGTGAACAAGGTATGATCACATCACCATCAAATCATCAAAAAGGAAGATACACCAGTTGAGCCACAATGGGCCTTTTAATTTAAATCTATGAAATTCCCCTACCCAAAGCTGAGTCATCAAACCCACTCATCCAATACCCTATCTGAGAAGAATTGTACATTTCTACACCAAAGCCTACTGCCCCTCAAGAGTAGGTTCACCTGGAATTGACTGCAGCTGCAACCCCAAATTTGAATATCTGTCAAGAGACATGGGAAAGGGATAGAAGTTTTGACATAAAAGGTAGGGTTTCCTTTTGGGCCTTTACAATTTGCTTGTTTGCCTGTCTATTTCTTCTTTCAGCTTCCTAAAATGGAAAGATGCTCAGACAAAAGTGTAGTGGGGCCAGCATGCTGATGCAATTTTGGTGCTGGGTCAGCAGGCAGCCAAAAAGACTTACAGGCACACATTTTGGATGAGGGCATGCAATGATGCTACTCATAACAGTCATAGCTCACAAGTTCCCTGGGTGTGGTGGTGACGTGTCCAACTGCACACTGAAGCCCATGCCCACATGCTAAATGCCTATGACACAGAAAAGGCATTATCTGATTCTGGCCCATCTTTTCTTAGCATAGTTGAGGATCAAGTTACTCTTTGCAGGAGTTCCACTGGATCATTTTGGTGTAACACAATAGTGGAAATACACCAGTTTATGCATGCAGTGGGCTGAAAGCGACCAATGTTAACTCTGGAAATCTAATCGCAGAGGACAGGTGATCCTGATATGGAAAGAAACTGAAATCATCGCACAACTTCAACTGCAGTTGGTGACAGTACCACCAATAATAGTAAAATCTATATGACCAAACTACAGCAGCAGATGCAACACATGAACTGGACAAAAACCTAGTGCTACTCCAATCGAACAGAAAATCTAAGAGCTCGAGTAAGATCACTTGCCGGAGGTGCGGGAAAATACCATGCACTGCACAGGATCCGATTCAGAACCCAGCCACCACACGGAGTCAAATCCAGGCGCGATCCACGAGGCACCACAGATCAGAGATTCACATCCATATATTGCATCCGATCGTCTTCGCTCCAGCGTGCAACCTCAGCCTAATCAGCCCACGGACCCAGATCTACCAAATTAACCATCCCAGTTCCCCCTCGTCCATTTCAATACACCACGGAACCGATCGCCACAAATCGCAACAAAAAATCCAGAAAAAAAAACGACCGCCCCCCAAATCAGAAGGAAATACGAGCACACTAGATCATGAGGCGCCTACAACACCCCGCGCCCCTCCGGCGGGCCGCAGTCCGGCGGATCAGAGGGGGTGGTGGGGAGCAGCTCCGACCCGGCAAACCCGCGAACCAAATCTAGCAACGATTCAGACGGTACGGCAGCAGGGGGACGGGGACCGGGGAAAGCTCGACTCACCAGGCGACGGTCGCGCGGAGGCGAAGCGAGGCCGCGCTCGCTCCGATCTGGCGACGGTGGAAGCGGCGGTCGCCAAATCTGGAGGTGCACGCCGGCTCGGGTGATGTGGATTTGGAGGAAGGGAGGGGGGGTTTGGGCCGCGTGCCTGCCTACAGGTAGAAGCCAAAGGGTGGCAGGGGGTTATATATTGTGCTAGATTTTTTTTTCTTTTCTTTTTGTTTTGGGTTGCTGTGCTACCGTGTCCGCGGGGCTGGGCCGGAGGCAGAGGAAATCACGATTTTTTTTTATATTTAGGGCGTCTTTGGCACAGCTCCACGCAACTCCAGATCCGAAAAACCAACTCCGCCCCAAGTCTTTTCCAGCCAAACACATTCAGCTCTAGCAGCTCCACCGCGGATCTGCTAAAAAAATTCGAGCAAGCCCCAAATCCATGGATTTGGTGGAGTACCTCAAGGGGTGCTCCACCAACTCCAAGGTTTGTGGAGTTGAAAGAAATTACCCACCAATGCCACTCTTTAAGTGAAAAAAATGATTCGCTGTTTTCTTTCTCCCTTGCGTCCCTCTCCTCCTCGCAGCTCGCCCCTCGCTACGGGATTTAGGCGGCGATGGCGGGGTCCCGCCCCGACGGCGAGGCCGCGCACGCACCTGCGCCATGGCCGCCCGCCCGTCCTCGACGGTGAGGCCGAGCTCTTCTCGCACCATGGCCGCTCGCCCGCCCCTAGCGGCGAGGTCGCACCCCCTGCGCCATGCCCTGGCGGTGAGGTCGTCGGGGTGCTCCTACGCCGACGAGCATGGCAGGCGGACGCGGGATAGGATCTCATGATTCATCGGCGGTTGTCCTCCCCCGGTGCCGCGACAATGGCTAGAGCGGGGACCTGGGCGTCATCGAGAGGCGAGTGGCGAGGGGACCTCCCCATTGCTGGCCGTGGAGAGCACCGCGGAGGCGGAGGTAAACAAGGACGCTACCAGATCTGTCGTTCTACCTATGTGCCGCCGTTAGCCTCCCCTATGTCGACCGCCGCCCTCCCCAGTTCCGGCCCTGTCGCCATCCCCCCTGTGCTAGCTTGGCTGTGGGCTCCCGCGGTGGAGCTCGCCGGCTCCCGCGTCAGATCCCGTGAGGCGGTGCGATGACGAGGCGGCGGGAGGTGGAGCTCGTGCGAAGCCGCGGCGGTGCTCGTCGGCTCTCGGCCGCGGAGCTCGCCCGGAGGCAGCGAGAGGACAAGGCGGCGGGAGGCGGCGCGAGGAGGCGGGAGGTGAGATGGTGCTCGGTAGGGGCGGTGGTGGAGGTGTGGTAGGGAAGGAGATGGGAAGAACCTGCACAGTGCCCATCAAGGAAGAAGGATTTTTTTATTGTCCTTACATGTGGGCCGTAGATGTCGTAGGGATGACAAAAAATTTGGAGTTGTACCAAACACTTGTCGGGATCTCCACGGTGGAGCTACTCCACGGTGCAGATCCGTGGATCTGCAACTCTGGAGCAATTTTTTCAGAGTTGGAGCTCTGCCAAACACGCCCTTAATTTATCATGATTGTGAAAAAAAAATTACTCCCTCGGGTTTGGTAAATGAAGTCGTTTAGGACAGCGGCGCGGTCTCCAAAGTACAACTTTGACTTCTTATTTTTATAAAAATATTTGTTAAAAACTAGCATATGTATACTTTTATGAAAGTATTTTGCAAGACAAATTTATTCATGTAGTTTTCATATTTCTAAACTCAATGGCTTGAAAGTTCTTCATGATTTATATTTCCAATGTTCGACTCAAATCATGTCCAAAACGACTTCATTTACCAAACTGGAGGGAGTATGGTCTAGCACAAATTTTGCAAAAATATACATCTGATGTCATGGCTCGCGGCGTAAGGGACATAGCGTCATGGGCCGCGGCGCTAGGTGCCGCCAGCAGTGGGCCCTTAGTGTGGCCCAGACGTAGCGCCCAACGTCGCGGCGTTAGGGGCCTAGTGCCGTGGGCCACGGAGTCAGGTCTTAGCGCCATGGCTTGCGGCGGCAGCAGGCCCCCTAGCGCGCCGTGGGCCACGGCGCTAGGGTTCCCACGCCTATATAACACCGAAATTCAGCCGAAAATGTCATAATAATTCGAAAAAAAGAAAAGAGAGGGGGAAGAGGAGAAGGGAGTGAGGGAGGAGGTGGTGAAGGTGCGAAGCTATGCCCTGTTTTTCGTCTCGTTAGAGGTAATACTCTAAAAATTAATAGTTTTAGTGTAGATATGCTTAGTGTTCTAGTGTAGATCTGCTCAGTTAATACATAGTTTTTGTGTAGATTTGCTTAGCAAATACATAGTTTAGTGTATATCTGTTTAGTAAAATTAAAGTTGTAGTGCAGATCCGCTTAGAAAAATTATAGTTGTAGTGTAGATGTGAGTAGATATATTTTGTACTTGCACATCCACTTGTTAATAATGTTTTATTTTTTCATGTTGTCAGAAATGTTAGATGATGTCAGTGTCAAGTTGTATTTCCGTAATGGGCAGATTAGATATGGTGAACATGGAGTTGACTTGTCAGAATTTAATTCGGTTAACCATGTGCTTAAAAGAGCAGCCTCAAGAACTTTTTGATCCATTACCTAGTTTTTTTAGGCATTTCATGTAGATGCGGAGCAACATGACTTGTCCATTATGGCTCTAATCAACAGAAGTGAGTCATTATGTTGGGAGCTTATGTCACTTCAAGGCACTGAACATTGGAAGAGTTATATCAAAACAGCATATGATATTGGTTTGCTTGTGATGTTGTTTATCCAAATTGTTCATAAGGCTGGGTCTAGTAATCAAGTGCCTGTGAGTGATGCTCGCCAGGGTGAGGCTGAAATACAAGCAGGAGATGGTCTTGCAACTGAGCCACAAGAAGAAGGAGATGATGGTTCTGGTGAGGAAGAAGAAGGACATGATCACACACACTTTGAGGGTGCAATTGACAAGGTGAAAGTTAATGAAGAACTACTCAGGCGGTTCGAAATTGAGGCCAATGGGGATGGACGTGGGTTGGAAGAGGACTCCTCTGATGATGAGGATGACCCGCTAGTTCCAAGGGATTGAGACAGTTACAATTTCTCACAGCTATCTGTCAATGCTGGTGAGAATGTGGCCTGGGAGTATAGAGAAAATGCAGTTTCTGTTAGCGCCATGTATAAGAGTGCAGTAGAGGTGAAAGATGCAGTGAAGTGGTGGTCCACCTTTACTCTGCAGAGAGAGTTCAGGGTAGTAAAGAGTTCTCCACATATATATGATGTAAAATGTCTGAAGCCCAACTTTCCTTTTCGAGTGTATGCTTCCAAGGGCAAGTGGAAAAATTATCGGGAGATCGAATCTATTGTGGATCACACTTGTGTACTTGAGTAGCTGGATGGAAGCCATCGTAATTTGTCATCTGGTTTTGTGGCTAGCTAGATGTTTGCTAAGATTGTGAAAAATCCCACTTTTGAGCCTAAGTCCATTATCTTGGCAATGGAGGAGAAATTTAGGTATCACATAAGTTATGGTAAGGAATACATGACAAAGAAGAAGGTAATGGAGATGAGGTGGGGAACTTATGAAGCATCCTATGACAATCTGCCTCGATTGCTGAACACAATTACCGCGCTAAATCCTGGTAGTTATTATGATATCAAGGCTTATGATCATGTATCAAGGCCAGGGAAGCAAGTCTTGCAGCGGGCATTCTTAGCATTGGGTCCTGCTATTGCTGCATTCAAACACTGTCGACCAGTTATTTGCATAGATGGCACATTCCTAACAGGAAAATACAATGGCACAATCCTTACAACTGTGGCTGCAGATGGCAACAATCAGTTGTTGTCATTGGCAATTGCTTTTGTAGAGGGAGAGAATGGTGACAGTTGGTATTGGTTTCTGGAGAGATTGAAGCAGATGGTGGTGGGAGATGTGTCGGACGTGTGTGATACACGATAGACACAAAGGTATTTTGCAGGCCATTAGTGACATCAAAGAAGGTAGTCAAGAGCGTTACAGAGTAGCACAACGGCCAGATGTGCATAGCAGGTGGTGCCGTGTTGTAGTAATTGAACTACTTAGGCTGATTGTCGTCTTGTAATATTTGAACAATTTTATCTTGCAAGGTCTTGTAATATTTGAACTTATGCATGTTATCGTGTTGTAATAATTGAACTACCTTTTCATTTGCTTGCTGTATTATTCTTGCCGTCGAATTTCTTATCATATCCGGTTATGTTTTGTTCTATAATTTCAAATGAAACAAGTAATGAATTATCATATTGCTCATATGTTTTGTAGGCTTTCAATGGCTTCAACGGGTCCTGAGTTGGATTTGGAGTTCCTCACTAGTAGGAAGGACAAGGTTGAGGTGCCAAAGGGGGTCCACACTCCTATGTGCTACTGCGGTGACAACTGTAAGCTTGTCAAGTGCAACATTCTCGGGTACCGCTACGGGATGAGGTTCTTCATGTGCGAGAACTACGAGCATGACCCCCCACCATGTCGCAATGTTAGACCAAAAGTAATAACTAACTGAATTACTAAATAAATATTATGTCATTGCTATTTTATTATGTGCTAACTTGTCTTTGAAAAAAGACTCCACCTCCTCTCTATGATTTTATGCTGTGGCTAGATTGTGAGCAGTCCGAATAAGACAAGCGATACGTCGAGGAGACGGGTCGTTCAGCACGTGAGAAGTGGCAAATAATGGTTGAGGCAGAAAAACAAGAACAAAAATGTAAGGAGCAGCAGGAGGAAATTCGCATTCGGCGGGAGATCAAAGAACGTGAAGCGGCCGCGGCCCGTGAAGCAGATAGAGAGAGAAAGAGGGAGAGAGCTCGTCGGGCCAAGGAAGTTGGGCCGGATGCTATGAGGAAGGGGAAATACCCCCGTTGTACCCAATAGGCGTAGAGTACTCGACGCCAAGTGCTACTGTATCCATAAAAAATTATGATTTCATTTCATAATTCTCTAGAGTCGGGTTGTATCTTTAATAACTTGATTTAAGATGCATTTCTGATGCGAACAGTAAAACTCGTAGTAGGAAGTGTTTTCTGTGAATTGCTCCAAATATTGAACACATAGGGTGTGTTTTCTGTGAGTCACTGCACCAAATAGTGTACCTAGTACTAGGGTGTATTTCCTTTGAGTCCCTGGCCGTTTTCTTGCCCCGGCTTGAATGGCCCACCATCCAGTCCGCGCCTACATATATGTGACCACTCTTCACCATTCTCACTTTACAACACAGCAAGCAACAATGAATCCTGGACTGGGGCTGATGATGATGACTCCCTCGGTCCAGCAATGTGGAGCTAGCAAGATCCAGAGTTCAACACCAACTTTCCAGTCTTAGACAAGAGAGATTTCAAATCCATGCGTGAACTGGCCAAGGTGTGCACACGGTGAGTTCTGTGTGATGCAGGTTTATCAGGGATGAGACAACTCAGGTCGCCGCTTCTGGCATTGCTCACGAGCATGGGTAGGCAAAAATTCATGACCTCTGTCCTTCATCATTTTATTTATGATTTACTAATGTAATCACGGTTTCTGTAGTACTCCGAACAACCAGATAACTGCGGTTTCGTGCAATGGGTGGACCCCCCAGCTATTCACCCGTATCAAGAGTACATCAACTACCTCGAGGATGTTGTCATCTTCAACCTGAGGCAAGAACTCGCGTCGGCATTGGCTTCTCCAGATCCGACATATACCAACAGCGACGACGGACCGGTGACCGGACCAATGGTGGTGAAGACGAACACCGACTGTGAGGACGAGTACTGCTGTTGTCCGTGCCACGAAAAGAAGGACAACACTCCACCAGCAACTCCACCCCCGCCACCATTTGATCCAACTCCACCGTCGACGGGGTACTACATGCCCTCCCAGCAGTCCGGCGGGTCTATGATGTCCGGGTTCTCTGGTATTATTCGTACAATTAGACTACAATTGTTGTAATCGTTTATCTAAATTCCCTAAGGCACGTTAGGACTAGCAGCAGCGGCACAAAGTTAGGGTAATTGTGTCGCACGTGCCATTGCAAATGTATCGTTTATCTAAATTCGTCGTTAAGTATTAATGGTTGGTCGTTTTATCAATCCTTCAACAATTTGAAATAAAAAAATTCCAACCGCCGCAGCCCACGGCGACAAGGAATAGATACCGCCGTGGGCCACGACGTTATCTCAGCGCCACTCTGACGCCAGGCGTTAGGCTCCTAACGCCGAGGGCCACGGCGTCAGGGCCCTAACGCCATGGCGCTTGGCGTTAGAGCTAAGGGCCCACTCCTGGCAGCAGATGTATATTTTTTGCAAAATTTATGCTGGACCATATTTTTTGCAAAATCGTGATAAATTAAATATATAAAAAAATTCGGAAATCACCGCGTGGATCGTTTGGTATTTCCGTTCGGTCTGCTCATGATTTTTTACGCTCTCTCCCCGTTGATATCATACAAAACTTAGTTTTTGGTACCATTCTCTGGCCTCTCAGCCATCCACGTCATCACCCACCGAAATACCAACTCATCCACCACACGACCCCCGGATTCCACGTTCACGTGCCGCCGCCCCTCCCCTCCCGCGAGGCTCCGGATTCCATTCACTTCTCCACAGCTGGCCCGCCGCCGCCTCTCCCCACCTCGAAGCCCGTCGCCTCCCCCATTGCAGCCCCCTTGCCTCCCCACCGGAGCCTCCTCGCCTCCCTGTCACGGCGCCACCTCACCTCCCCCATCGATGCCACCTCTCTCCATAAAATCGTGCCCCTCCCCCGTGACGCCCTTCCTCTGCCCCCGACCCAATCCGGTGATGCTCTCAATCAGGCAGACGGCGAGCTCCGGATGCGACGAGCTGCCTCCATGGCCAGCGGGGCAGGGACAAGGTCCGGCCGCGAGACCAGCCTCGTGGTCGGCCGGCAGGCAGGAGGTGTCCGAGCGCGAGGGCCCTCCATGGCCGCCTGGGTGACGTCCGAGCGTGGCGACTCCATGGCTGACGGGGCGAGGTCAGCCCGTGGCCGCTTCCATGGCAAGCGGGCCGGGGCAAGCAACCTCCATGGCCGGTGGTGGGGCAGAGGCGAGCTACAGGCGCGTGGCAGAGCGAGCTCCGAGCACGGGAGCTTCCTCCGTGGCCGGCACCGGCCGGCGGCTCGGCCCCGCTACTCGCCCTTCCCCGCGGCCGCTTCAGATGCGTGCGAGTGTTGGCCTCCCGTCCGTCTCCGGGAGCAAGATAAGGTCGACACAAAAAACAAAGAACGGTATGACCGGATATTCTATTGATCAATAATTATAGTTATAAGTATTTGCACTCAAAACTAATTGTATTTTTTCTTTAGTGTACAAAGCACTACCGTGTCATGTAGAAAATTTCCATGCGGCAGTTGTTTTCTAATTAAAACTTTAAAAGCCTCCGGTATAAGTTTGGGCCTTTAACTTTTTTTAACATCCACATACTTTCAATAAGTTCTTTCAGTCTCGCAGCAACGCGCGGGGAATCTCCTAGTTATGGCTGGTTTCCTGGGTTTTTCCCCTTGCATGCACGGAGAAATAAATAAAGTATTTGTAAAATGCTGTAAAAAAGTTTATTTGTAAAATATTTTGATGTAAATAAATTTTATTTTTTAAAAATGAAGATGAGAGTGTTATTTGTGTGAATCTAACAGAGCTAATTAATTCACAATTTGCTACAGTTTTCATTCCCAAACCATACGACCAAAGAGATGAGTGCAACTTTATGTGACGATTCTAATGAGCTTAATTAATTCATGATTTGTCATCCTTTAATTATGTGGTAAAAGACTTCATGATTTTCTAAGTTTGTTAGCTAGATAGAAAACATCACAACTTTTCCACTTTAAACTTTTTAAACTATATTTTTTGTTTTTTTATCATCAGCGTATCCAAAATTCTCTATTAACAACCAAATTCAATTGTAGAACAGAAATGTATAAGATCTCAATGTAAAATTTCTCAAAAGGTAGATTCAAAGTTGACTAGTTGACTTTGTTTCCATACTTAGCAAATTTGATGTATTGATCCAATAATACTTATGCTATTTCAAAATTAGGTTTCTTCTTTTATATAACATGGTTTGGAGTGCAAATAGTTAAAATAGAACGTATGCGCTTTATAGATCATACGTCTCGAGTTTCACATTAGGAGATCATTTGCTAATTAAAATAAAGAACGAAACACGACTAAATGAAAGTGGGAGGTGCAGTCCAGGGTGACATGAATTGGTGTGACTCACGAACGAGTGCCGCCACACGATACGAACCGACTCCGCTCACCACATCAGTTTTGACTTTTTCTAATACCACCGTGTAAATAAGTCACGTCATCTCATATGATGTGGTTCAAGTATCAGTCGCGCCACAGATGTTGGCGCGATCAAAATGATTAGTTCTTGAAATTTTTATTTGAAATTATGAGTTATTTTAAAAATTTTAGATTAAAAATTAAAATATAAAAAATCGTCACAAGGTCGGAGCAGGTAGCAACTTCCGGTAGATCGGTAGCCTATTTTCAGTCTTTTTGACCGCTAATTAAAGGTGTTAAATAAAGTTAGTTTGCACAACTACCTCTACAACCCTGTGTTAATCCGCGAGACGAATCCAATGAGGTTTTGACCATATGATTTACTGTAGCAAAGCATGAATTAATTATGCACGTTAAATTTGTCACGTGTTGCACTTATTTGCGAAAAGTTTTGCAAAATAAACTTTATCTAGTACTCCCTCCGGTTTGGTAAAAGAAGTCGTTTTGATAAGATTTAGTTCAAACATTTTAGAAATATAAATGGTGAATAACTTTTAAGTCATGCAGTTGAAAAATGTGAAAATCATATCAATAGATTTGTTTTGAAAATTATCTTCATAAAAAACATACGTATATAATTTTTTAATAAATATTTTTATAGAAAACAGAAATCAAAGTTGTGTTTTGGAGACTGTGTCGCTATCCTAAGCGACTTCTTTTACCAAACCGTAGGGAGTACTCCATATATACAAGATTTCTTTTTAAAATTTTTTTGAAGAGGAATCTAAGCATTGTGTAAGTATAGTATATATGGGCCCCAAAAAATATCATCAGCGGCTTGAAAGAATTCAAGTAGAGTACGTCCATCTTGAGTGTCATTTTCTGTTCCTTGCTGATGAACAACCCACACAAGAAAACATGCCATTTTCCTAGCTAGTAGTGTTTTTACTTGTTTTTAGCGTTGTTCCACTCAAGTTTGAGAATAGCACATGACACCGGATTTCTATGTTTTTCTCTTCACTGCACCCAACTTCAGTGCTTCTTGAACCTCTAGCAATTTCTTTGCCAATTTCACGATCAGGAGTCCTCATCCGGCCATATCTGTCCAGTTGTCGGTCATCGAGAGAGGAGAGGATCCTTGCTCCGTAGTCCTCTCTGAAAGCCCTACTGCAAATACACATGTGAGCATAAAAAAAGACCACATGAGAGCAAATACACATGTGCAAGTCATGAAACCAGGTGTTGCCATTTTCAGTAGCACACCTCGGTCTTGTGGAGTACTTGCAGTTCTGTCACCATCCCCCTAGAAGAAAATTCTCTATCTTTGTTCAAAACCGTGCGGTTTTGAAGGAAGGCAGCATTCTGGATGGGTGTAACAACTGAGTATCAATAACAAGGAGATGACTTTGCTAACTCTGTATTTAATAGAGTATGTAGTATGTAAGAGAAACAGGGGTTTAGCCCAAGCCAGCAAACAAACAAGGCATTTCATGAGGAACTTTCAAGATGTATGTAAACTTACGTGTGCATCGCACTTTGCTCTCAGTTCTTGCAATGGTTCATATGACTTGTCTTTTCTAGCGGTAGCTGCATCTAAATCTTCATGAATTGATGTGATCTCAGCGTCAACAACATTTAGCTCATCCTCTAAAACCTTAATTTTGGATCTGATTGCTTGTTGCTCCTTCCTTATTCCATCAATAACCTGAATATTGATCATGACTACTTTTCCCTTCTTCAGGAAACACGTGTAGAAACAAAAGATGAAGTTGCAGTGTAGTATACTTACTTTGACCTTCTCCTGTGTGGCCACTTTTCCATCCACTGTATCTTGGAGTTTGTCTCGATTGGTGGACAGATAATAAACGACCTTCGACATGGCCTTTTCAATGTCCTTAATTTCTTTACACAAACGCTTCTCCTCGAGTATAGATATGCACTCATGAACGATGCAGTCGCTCAACATCTTGATCTATGCGGACGTCGGAGCATAGCTCCACCGCGGCTTCGTCGTGCCAGCGGACTGCGCCGGCAGGCGTGCCCCTCTCCAATGGGCACCCCTTCTCGTTGCTCCGGCAGTCTGGGCTTGTCACCGGCACGGGCCGGGCCGTGGTCGCGGCCGTCGATGCTACTGGTGGGTCGCGTTCTTGGTCGTCCGTCGCCATCCCTCGGTCTCGCCTCCTTCCTTCCCCTTCCTCTCTCCTTGGGCTCCTCGGAACCCTAGATCTGGGTGGGTCGGGGCCGGTGGTGCAGGTGTCCTCTTCTCCGACACCGCCGCCGCCACGGCTGCCTTCTTTTCCATCTTCACTCCCTCCCCTACCTCCTTCCTCCTCCGGCCCAGATCTACGTCAGGAGCTGTGGCGCCTGCCGCCTCCACCTCCTCCTACTGGCGGATCTGGCTGCGATGTGCTCTACTCCCTAGTTTACGGCGTGCGCCACCTCTTCTTCGACACCAACGGGTCGCATCGGGCCTGACACCACCTCTGCTAGGCTACCACTCACCAGCTAGCTTGGGCGGGCCGCGGCGGCCCTACCTCCCGTCAATGGTCGTCCCCTCCGATGACTAGGGGTTCGCGGACTCCCCCCTCAACGTTGCTGCCTGCCTTGGTTTCACTCTTGTGAAGTCCTTCCCCTTCCTCTCTCCTTGGGCTCCTCGGAACCCTAGATCTGGGTGGGTCGGGCCCGGTGGTGCGGGCGTCCTCTTCTTCGGCATCGCCGCCGCCGCGGCTGCCTTCTTTTCCATCTTCGCTCCCTCCCCTACCTCCTTCCTCCTCCGACCGAGATCTACGTCGGGAGCTGTTGCGCCCGCCGCCTCCACCTCCTCCTACCGGTGGATCTGGCTGCGATGTGCTCTACTCCCTGGTTTTCGACGTGCGCCGCCTCTTCTTCGACACCAACGGGTCGCGTCGGGCCTGACGCCACCTCTGCTAGGCTACCACTCCCCAGCTGGCTTGGGCGGGCCGCGGCGGCCCTACCTCCCGTCAACGGTCGTCCCCTCCGACGACTCGGGGTTCGCGGACTCCCCCTCAACGCTGCCGCTTGCCTTGGTTTCGCTCTCCCCCTTCAGGAGCTTCCCTACTCCCTTCGGCGCGGAACACCCCCTCCTCTACTTCGTTGTCGATCTTCGCTGCGGTTTGGTCATCTTGGGTCGTTGGTTGGTCACTGGGCTACTGTCGTTCTCATTGTTCACGCGCCATAGTTGCACGCCGTCAATCAATCGCTTCGTCTCTCATCCATGCCTCAAGGTCTGCTGCATGGAGTTGGATTTGAGCCTGGTGAAAGCCTCTCCTGATCTCCATCGGTGCTGACAACGGCTGCGTTCTCAACATAGTTTTTTCCTTGCTGTAGTCGTTGTCTTTTGGCTCAAAGTCCATTTGGTCTGCAATGTGAAAGCTTGGTCTGCTCCAGTAGACGGACGATGGCGACGTTCTCGTCGTTCCCTCCTTGGTGGCATTGTCCTGCATGACATCCTAGCTCGGCTCTCTTTGGCTTTTAGGATTTGGGCTTCCGGTGATGGTGCGTGTGCACTTGGCGTCTTTGTTGTCCAGCAGGCGATGCTCCTTTTTTCTCTTTAGATCTCGCTTGTGGTTGTAATGTGGGTTTATTTCTTTCTTGCTTGTGTTCTTAGGTCGCTTGTTAAGCTTGTATCTTTGCTTTCTGGCGCTTTGGGTTCCCCTTTAGCCGCTTCGTGTAACTTTGTTCTCTCCTCTTAATGAAAAACGTGCTTTGCACGTCTTAAAAAAAATAAAGAACAATTACATTGTGGCAATGGAAGACAAGTTGACCTAGGTTTAGGGAATACCGTTTGCTGAAGTTCTTCGACAACAGAGTAGCCTTGTGCCTGCACGGTGTTGTTTCCATTATGAAACTTGCATAAATGGTATTGCAGAACCTCCACAACTACATGACACTGTCTGTTTGAGGTTATATTGGAGCGCTCCTCCTACAAATAAAGGACAGGTTGTAAAAACATGTTATAACATCATTTCTTGAGCTTTTGTTGACGGTGAAATTCCGTCAACTTAGCCATGAGTTTACCTTCGGTGTTGGCATGACATTTGTATCTTATCCATTGGTACTAACCCCCGTGGTATAACAAGTTCACTTGTGCATGTCGGTTTTGGAGTTTAGTGTTTATGCAGGGTTTTAGCGTTGAAAGCAAGACTTCCGGGATAAGTTCATTAAGCACCTCATGACAAGACCTTGAAGCCTGGTACAAGTCAAGCAATGAAGTGAACACGACTCCAAGAAGCCCAAGGACCAAGCCCGAGAAGATGACGAACTCCGAGGACCTAGCCAGAAAAGTGCCGAATCTTGCGAGACAAGGAGCTTCGTCCATTTCGGAGAAACCGACGACAAGGGCCCACATACGAAGGGGGAGGATCTAGAAGACTCGGGAAGCAACACCGGCGAAGGAGGCCACGAACTGGGCCGAAGTGGGCCCAGGCCGGTCGGCCCAGGCTGGCCGGTGTGACAACCCGCCCAGGAAAATACCGTACTATCGCCTAAGACCGATCCACTTTGGTCATTAAGCAATAATAAAGTATCATCCTGTCGTTAGCTGCCGGGTTAACGCCCGGTAAATCACTTGAAGAGCACAAGGATCGAATATATGCATTAAAACTCACTCGAAGGCGAGTTCAGAGATACACAACTTTATCATCCAAATTCGTACCCCGAGGGGTTTATTTATTACAAACCATAGTTTTTGCCATGATGAAATAGTTCAGAGTTTTGAAAAGCAGCGGAAATAAACTAACGGAAGCGAAGACACCACGGGAGGCCATCCATGATGCTTTCAGTAGTCGTCCTCCACCCACTCCAGCTCCCAGCCGGGCGGGATCTCTCCGGGCCACACATCACTGAAGGCATTACCTGGATCAACAGATTATAGCAAGGCTGAGTACACTAATACTCAGCAAGTCTTACCCGTCGGTGATATCTACTTCACCAAATCTAGACCATGAAAGGCTTTTTGGCTACTGGGTTGCTTTTGCCAAAAAGTAACAAAGAGTAGGTCCTTACTTTCAAGATTTTAGCACAAGTTCTAGTAGTTTTAATCTTTACTACATTAGCCAACTAGTACAAACAAAGTTGTGCAATACAATTAATCAAGCATCATCTTCATCAACTTCCATCATTAGGGATCTCATGACTAGTGGAGTAAGTAGTCTCGGATAACGGTGAGAGGCCGACAATCGATTGATTTAAACCTTGCAAGGTAGACCCAAACACACGGTAGGTCGTCCCCGCGAGAACAACTTTCCCGAGCCGGTCCCCAAAAATCCTCGGGTCGGGATCGAATCTTACGGTCTTTGGTGCGAGGCTATCCGCATACCCCGCGAGATACCGGAGTCACCATACACCACCGTAGCTAGCCATGAGAGCGAATCCCAAGAGTAGTAATAGTAAGATCCCTCGCCGCCTCATTAAGGTACTAGGCTTACCGGTCCCATTCCCGGCAAATGTTTGGTACGTTCAAAAACTTAACCCACATAACCACTGGACCGGAGCCCAGATCCCATGCTCTTACCACGTGAGCAATCCATTTAAGGATACATTGTGATTCCTATCTAGGAACCTATTCTCGCGAGTGAGGTCATCACTCGACTTGTAACGGTCCTATAGCTTAGCAGCTATCGACCTATCATACTAGTAGGGACAAAAGGTACCTATGGATCATGCATCTAGGGTTTCATTCAACTCCTGAACGTAAATGCACAATCATTCATAGATAATTGAATAAAGAATTTTAAAACTACGTTAGATGCACCGGAGCTTGCCTTCGTTAGCTAGGTTAGCCTGGGCACCCTCGGTGTCGAGCACTTCCACGTATTGCAGAGAACCTCCCGCTCCTCCTTCCTCGGTTTCCGGGACAAGGGAGTAATCTCCGTCCGGAAGATCTACACGGAATGCAATGCACTTTAGGTGATGTGATAGTTTGTTGTCTTATCCAACTCTGGGTTGGTCATATTCACCTTAACAAGCATATGTATAGTGTTTCTCTTTTAGGAAGGTTATTAGTTGTACATGGGTTACTCTTTTATTGAACATTGAATAAAGGTTTTTATTATACTTGTCATTTCATGTGAAGCTTTAATTCTTTTCACCTTCACAAGCAGAGGTACAAATAATATTTTTATTTATGAATTACTTTCTGATCAGTGATGATATTTGATTATCTTTTAATTATATTAAATAATATCTTCAAAAAGGAAAAAGAATTAATTAGGGGTTTTTCTTTATTTAATTTCCCTTTTAATATTAAAAGGGCTTTTAAGCTTTTTATTAAACAATTAAATTACCAAAAATTAAATGAGTGTTTCTTAAGCCTACTAGCGCCTATCCTGGTCTATTGGACCCACATGCAAGTGTGGGATACTAGAAAATTAAATATTCTTGAAAATAACAAAGGCTAGCTAGTGTTTCAACTTAAATGCATAAAAAAAAGCATCAAATTGATCCAAACTTTCCCATGCATGCTCTCTGGTCCTAAACAAGTCTAAAGAACCAGCATGTTCACATGGAATCTCTACTGAACTTGGTTCATTAATTTACAAAGGAAAACATGCATAAATCAAGAATAATTATTTCTGTTAATCCAAAAATCATGATTAGTTCACAAGATGTGCATTTTGGCATTACAAGACAGTGTGCACAAGTTGAGCTCAAGAACATAAATATATTTAACAAGAAAAATCATCTAAGCAATTCTTGCGGGAATGGAAAAGAATTTATCTAGCAAGATCTACTGCATAACTTTGTGCAATTTTTGGCACAACATCTAGTCATATCCTAACACACAACATATCCAAAATTGGGCTACAGAGGAGTTATGGATTTCAAGTTATGACAGATCTAGGTTTAACACATTTGTATTTTTCCTGCTAAAACTATTTAGAATCTAGCCATGAGTATATAGCAGAAGAGGTGGGATTTATCATCTTTAACCCTACAAAATTGGTTTGGGTTTTTTCTGATTTTTCTGTGAATTTCTAGGCATTTTACAAAGCACTGGACCCATCTGCAAGAAAAGCTAGATAAAGATCCTTACAACTAAGCCATGTATTTAGCACAAAACACCCCACAAAGATTAAAAGCATTGCAATTGGGCCCTTGGCCGGTCCGGGCGGCGCGGGCGCGGCCAATTCCGGCGAGCCGGCGGCGCGGCCGGCCGGCAAGCGGCCGAGCTCGACCACATGCTCACCTAGGAGCCGTAGGTTGCCGTGATTGGGGCGGAGAAGCCGCCGCGAGGGGGATCGACGGTGGCCGGCGGCGGTGACCGCGACGGCTCGGGGGAAAGTGGCAAGGAGACGCGGTGCTGGGCAACAAGCGGGCTTTGGAGCTTCACCAGAACCAAATGAAGCTACTAGAGCGGCTGGTATGCGACGGGCACGGGCGGGCGAGGCTAGCACCATGGCGGCGGCGACCATGGCGGCGGGTGGCTCGGGTGGCGCGCGGAGGGGGAACGGGGAGGCTTAAATATGCTTGCTCCGCGTGACCGGGGTGGCGTAGTGGTGACGAGGAAGATACCCGCCGTGCTACGGTGGCTCGGGGCGCGCGCGTACGGCGGCGGCACCACCGACGGACCGCCGGTCCGCGGCGTGCGCGCGCGTACGCGCGGCGCCGCCGCCGGGCGCCTCGGGACGGGGTGCTCGGGGGCGCGAGACCTCGGGATGGAGCACGCCTCGGGCCGGCGTGGGCGCGGGTGTGGACGCCGGAGCAAGGCGGCGGCGGGCGGCCGACGGCGGCGCGCGGGCGCGCACGACGTCGCGCGCGTCGCGCTCTGGGCTCAACTGTGTTGCTGGTGCCCTGTTCCAACCAGTTTTTCTCCAAAAAATTGAATAAAACTGGACCAAGTGATGAATACCAAAGTTGTAGATCTAGCTACCAACAATATTTTCTACAAAGGCTATATAGGGTTTTTCTGCCTAGATTTGAAGATATTTGAATGCCAACTTTGAATGTCAGCCTGTTTTGACAAACAATGATTTCTGCCTTGCACTTGATTTTTCAAGTTTTTCCCCTCAAAATTTGAAATACCAATCTACATGAAAGTTGTGTCCCTCATCAAGATCTACAACTCTCATAAAGGTAGAATTTTAAGTGTTTAGGTGAATTTTGGAGAACGCGGCAAAAGTTCCGGCAGACACCTGTGTACACTAGTGTGGCAAGGGGTTTGACCCAACTTTTGACCATGGGTTGGCCCCACAAGTGTGTTTACCATTCAATTAGGGTCATTAGGGTGGGTTAGTGAGTTTTCCGAGGTGAGGGCCCAGGTTGACCTAGGTTTGACCATGGTTGACTATTTGACCGGCTATTAAGGTTAATTAAAAACCTGGGGCGTCACAGCCGGCCCAGCCCATTTCGAGGTCCAGTCGCCCCCCTTTGACCTAGATGCATCTCGGGCTATTTATAGCCCCCTGACCGAGAGCCACACATCAATCAATTCGTCATCCGCCACCGAGGAGCAGAAAAGCTTGAGGGACACCATCTCAGAGATGAGGGTCGTGCTAGTTGTTTAGGGTCTCCCTAGCTGACGTGGGAACCTTGCATGGAAGATCACGTCGGAGCTCCGGAGCAAGGATCAAGATCGAGGTATCTTGTTCATGTAATCATTCATGGTGAAGTTTTTATAGTGAATCCGATTTCTAGCGATCAAGTGCCTTCTCGATGATTTTATTTTCTTCTTGGTTTTGCTTCTTCCCCAATCTATACTTAAGATAGATTGCTTAGGGTGCTCTTGTAGCCGCGGTGGCTAGAGGGCATACCGGACCGACCAAGTGATTTCAACTTGTTCTTATCGAACTCGCCCTAGACTACCCGCATGAATAGGAATACATTGTGACAGAATGGGGGTTCCGAAAGGTGGGCGTTTTCGGAATCAGACCGGAGGCCACGGTTTAAAGATGCTTTTAATGAGATTTGCTTTTCTATCTTCATCTATCTTGTTTGGAGCTACAACATAAGCATGATCTAGACTCTCTAGATCGGTTATCTCTTGCTTCCTCTTGCTACCTCTTTAGTAGATTAGATTAGATGTGTTTCCTTTATGAGTTAGTAGATTAGATGCAACTTAGTTCTTCATAAGATAGCTTTCCTTGCTTTACTAGATTGAACCCTTGCGTTGCATATTGTTCCACGGATTCGATACCTTGGGTTCACCACTCGAGGGAAGAAGGATCCATTAACTACGATGGGGGATTTGTCCGCTTGCAAATCCATATGAACTTTGATACGATAATCTACCGTCAACAAGCCCCTTTTTCTGGTGCCGTTGCCGGGGAACAAGCAATCAAGATCCAATCTAGTATCGCTTATTTTTCAGTTTTTCTTTTGATTTTCTTTTGTATCTGTTAAGTTTGATCATCCTAAAAAAGAAAAAAAATCAATCTAATCTAGTTTTTGATTAACCCTAATTTTTCTTTTTTTATATTTTTGTTTTATTGCTAACCCTAACCGAAGATGGTTGGCTACCTCTCCAAGAAACTCAAACTTTCTTTTGTGGATGATCCAGGAAAACTTTACAGGCAAAGGAGATGTGCAACACAAGCTAAAGGGTTGGAAACCCTAGATCGAAAAGTCGAAGTTGAAGGACCGTCGAAATCTCCAAGGGAATCACCACCTCCAAGTCCAATGGAAGATCAACCTCAACCGCCGCCCGTGGGAGAACAACCACAACCGGAGCACAAGATCGAGCCATGCACCCCGGACATCGTTGATCTACCTATCATAAACCTTCAAGATGCCGGAAGGCCGTTCAAGATCAAGGTCTCAACTATCCGCATGACGATTGCGGGAGCTTTTGAGCGTTTCATTGAATACATACGAGCCGGATTCCTTGAGTGGCATATCAGTTTACTTAAGAGGAGGATGGAGAAGATGGAGATAGAGAAAGAAGCTCAACACCTAAAGGCTGCCGAAGCAAGATCCACATGCAAGGAGTGTGAGGAGTACGACCATGTCAAAGGTGATGGAGGTCGGAAGCTCTATGAAGTGTTCATCATGATGAAGATGCTAGAGATGCAAGTGGGACAACTTGCCAGACAACCGATGGGTGACAAAGAAGAATTTCCGAGACAACCCCAAGGTCCCAAGACGGCGAAGGCTACTCAAACTCATTCAGGAGAGATGGAGGATCACACTAAGGAGACCATGAAGATCACGACCGAAGGACCGGAGTTTGAGATGTCGAGCCATTACACGAAGGAAGTTGTTGCATCCGTCAAGACCAAAAGACAAAGCCAGCCTGCGAAGACCAAAAATATGACTAAGCCGAAGAATAAGCCCGTGCCCAAGATGGTGCTGAAGTGGGTACCCAAGATTGCAACGCCCGCAAAGAGCATTGATCCGAAGTAATCAAGTGAAGAAGTCTAGCCATGGACTATAAACGAAGCGCTAGTCGGGAGGCAACCCGTTTCGTCGAGTTAAGAATAAGCTACCGGGAGGACAACCCGATTCCAGGTTTTTCGAGTCTTTTCAAGTAACTTAGTTTTGAATTTTACTACGCAAAGACATTAGACTTAGAATGGTTGACCAATATTAGAGACATAATTCTTGGTTGAATATTTTGTTTTGATCATAAACCCTTTACATGAACCATCCTATGTTGTTTGCTTCTTTTTCGAGAAACCAAAAACAAAAAAATTCAGAACCTAACTCAACCATTCATCTTCTTTATGATGTTGTGGTTGACTTGTTTTTCATGCTAAAAACACACGAGTAGAGCCACGACTTGTATCTAGATGTTATTTAAATTTCAGCACGTGGTAGGACTCGCGTGAACCTAGAAACTTAACTTTTGGTTGTTTTAAAAAAATCTATATCCTTGGTTTCTCTAAGATTAGAATTTTTCTAAGCCTCATTTAATTTTATTTCATTCAAAATCTATCTCATCTAATCAAAATTAGAATCTAAACCTATGCCCCCATGATCAAGACGGGAAAAGTTTGCTCTCAACTAATGAAGGCAAACGATACCGTTGAGACCAACATAAAAGTAGTCGGGAAATATTTTCGACTTAAATTTGTTTTTAATGCTTTAAAAACTTCTCTAAATTTATATTTTAACTGATTAATATCTCTGATTTTATTTTTTATTTTCAAAATTAGAGGAGTACTTAGCATTAAAGCATGCTTAGAGGGAGGCAATCTAGTTAACCTAACCATACATGCACCATGATACATCATGAGATGCCCCTTTAACATCTTCAAACCACATGCAAGGACAAGCATGGGGAGGCAGCCAAGGCTTTGTTTTGTAGGAATATCATGGAGGCATGTGAGGCAAGGGAGTATGGAAGTGAGTCAAAGCGAAAACATCAAGTGTAAGGAATAATAATGCAAGCGAAGGAGCAGACGAGAACATTTGGAAGGTGCACGCGGTCACGAAGCAAGAGCGCTAGAGAAGAATCGAGCCAAGAGGAGGAGAGAGGTAAGTCTCCCATCCAGCTCTTTGTTCGTGTGCTCTAGTTTGTAGTCTGGAACCACCTTAGACTTAGCCATCCACCTTGTTTGTTTCGTGCAACAAAACACATCCTAATTCCACTCAAAGTCCAGACTCCAAAATAATATTTGTGTACCTTGTTACCGGTTGAAAACCCCGGATATATATTTGTGAGGGAGAGTGCTGCAATCATGGAAGAAACCTACAAGCTTTTTCACCAAAGAAGAAGGGATCATCGTCGTCTAAGCCATCATCGACAACCTCTTCGAGGAGGCGCTCGGTTTCCGAGTCTCCTCGAAGTATGGAGGAGGACATGGCACCGCCGAGGAGGAACCACACTCTTCTCCTCGGTGGCATGAGGACCACACGAAACTCGTTTATGAGGTTCACCAGACCTCAAGGATATATGGAGGAGCCGCCCGTCCGACCTCGCCATCGACACGATCATCCGCTCCACCTCCATATGCTCCACGGTATTCCGAGGGGTTTGTCATCATGACGGAGGAGGAGGAGGAGAAGCTCGCTCGCCTTGAGTAGAGGCTTGTAGCGAACGTCGACTTCGACGACCAAGCTCTCCACATATTGGGTTTTCATACGGAACATCGAGGTTGGATGCAATTCTCCAACGGAGTGTCGGCAAACACCCACAAGGAATTCACCTAGGAAATTCTCATGACCATGGCGCATATCCTTGATGAAGGAGTGTTGAGTCTCTCATTCCGTTTGGAGGGAGCCCACAAGTGGAGAAGAAGGAAGACACCGTCGGAAGGGTGACCATGATCAACGGTGCTATGTCTAGCACCTTGATGGGTTAATCTCCTTATTCATCCATGGGTTGTAATTGATCTTGAGATGTAATCATACTTTGTCGGATTATCTATCTATCATCTTGTGTTGAATATACTTTAATGCTTAAGGTTAGCTACCATGCCGTAAAGGGAGTAAGAGCTCCAATGCTTCCTTGGATCCATTCAATACGCCGTGTCCATCTAGTCATGAATACCTTCGCGTAGTTATGAGAGAAGGGAAAAGGGCGAAACTGTGGTCACAACCCCCGATAGATTAGATTGGTTTTCATGATCAAAACGATTGCATGTTCTAGTATCGTAGACCCATGGGCGAAAGGAGAAGCGTAGCGACAAAGAAAGTTTATCCGGAACCCCATCATCCAAGAGTTTCACTCATGGATGTGCAAAAGGATTTTGGGGAGAATAAGAGAGACAAAGATAACCAACATGGAGTTGAATTGGCTTTACTCGGCTTTGCCAGGTAGCCAATCGACCCTATTCAACTTGGTTCGGGGTGTTACCTCTCCATGTTGGCTATCTCTTTGAAACCGGGTATTACAAGGAACCCGAAGCATCTCCTATGCGGGACTTCCCTAGGATTTGAATGTATGAAGAAAGGCAAATACATAAGTGGAGATGAGAGAGGAGGCTTCAAAGTGGCCAAGGTGAATTTGCCCCTTTCGGAAGGAAGGTTAAGACTTTTTCTTGAGGGGAAGAAGATAGGTTAGAGGAAGGACTTCTTGTGCCGGCGAAGAAAAATAAAAGAGAAGGATTATAGGAGAAGGATCTTCTATGGCCAAAGAAGGAGGTGCACAACAAAATTATGTGCCACCATTGGAGGAATTCCGGCGCCGCCAAGTTACTACGGTGGTGTACCAATGCAAGCATGGGGGAGTGGTGCAGCCATACCCCCACCAATTTTGCGGTGCCCAACGTAGCCTTTGCGGAGCCATATGCACACCTTCCTCAACCACAACAAAATGTAGCCATCATTGGAGGATACGCCGTGAGGAACATGCAAATTATTGCAGCCATCCTAAACAATGCAAACAAAATGGGTGAAGGTAATGCAAACATCGCTTATGAGCTTTGACACCTTCACTTAGCACCGTCATACAATTCATAGGAGAAGCGGTGCAATCCTATTATGAGTAATGGTACAACAACCAAGACAATCAATATCAACCACCGGCGGAAGATTAGAGAGAGGAGGAGCTTTAGTTATCTTTCCTTTACCCACTCTTCTTTAATTTTCAGCTTGTATGCGCCTATTTATGTAGTGTTTTAAGTTTTTATTTAAATTTTAGCATGTGTGTTAGTGTTTATTTTCATCATAAATTAAGTCACCACTAAGTTTTTACCTTTGGTAAAGTTACAAAGTTTGTGCCATGATGATATATGATTATAATTGCCGCTTTGTTTATCTTTGTAATTGTTTTATGCATGTTTAAGCTAGTGCTCTCTTAAAATACAAATCTGAAATTATCTAAATGCTAGCTTAATCTTTAGCGGAGGTTATGATAAAAATAAAAACCCAAAGTGTTTTATGTGCTCCCAAGTTTTAGATGGATTAAAGATGATTTATTTTTGTTCTTAAATGTAAAGCTAACCTTGTCATGAATACCACTTGCGTGTTGCTCTACCTATCCAGAGCCATGTAAATATTTGAGTGCAAAAACTTAGTATACAAGGTTTATTTTTGGGTGAGTTATTTCAGGCCTTGATTTCTCTGGCCCGAGACTAAGAAGCTGGTCATTCCGTTTTTGCGTATCTATCTTATTGCTAGCCTCTTATCCGTGCATTGTGTATCCCCACATCGGAGATCTCACAAACCTCGCTGGATATCAATCCTTAAAACCAAATATCATCTTTTGTGATTACCTCCTTGACCACAACCTATCGTTGAGTATGGATCATCAATTCAAGGAAGATCGATGGTGCCAAGATTGAAGACTTCAAGTATCTCTCCAAAGGAAAAGTATTTCCGGTACCTACCTTATCTTTATCACCTCTTTGCCCGAGGACGAGCAAACGTCTAAGCATGGGGGAGGAGGTAGGTACAATGCAATTTTAGAGTTCAAAGGGGAGCAAATAAAAAAAATTTGACGAGAAAGAAAAAAAAATGAGAAAGAGAAAGAAAGAAAAAGAAATAAAGAAGAAAAGTATATGTATGAGGAAAAAAGAAAAGAAAAAATATGAGTATGTGTAAAAATAAAAATAAAGTGAACTTCCCGATTCTCTAAAGTGCATTAGGAATTTCAATGCTTCAAGATTAAAAGATCCATACTCATTTTCCAACCATGTGCAATCCGATAACGAGGACTTCCTTTGTGCCTCGGGATCACTCTTTGCTATTTGCACATGTCCACCTATCTCAAAGTGTGTGTATTTTTCTCTCCCCCTCCTTGATATAATATTATTTTCCAATGACCTTTTTGACGAGTCTCGCTAAGACCATGAGAAGCTTGTCTTGTTTTGACAACATCTCATTTAGAATATCTTGGTAGGACTAAACTTTCCCAAAGAGCTTCATATAAAGCCTACCACATATATGAATGTTATGAGAGGGAAAGGAATAGAAGAAATAGGCTTGAGAGACAAGATGAGATGAGAGTTCATGAGCAAGATGCAAGGTGGTTTAAATTTGTGAACTTGGTTTAACTCTTTTTCATCTCATTCTTTATTTCAAAATTTCTGAGATCCATTTGAATTTTTGGGAGTATGTTAATACTTGTGGGGTAAGCTTAACTAATAATCTACCCTCCGTAGGGATGAAAGCTAGTACATTATGAAACTTTAACGAACTAAACTTTTGAGAGCATTATGTTTTCTCATGTATGATCAAGTGCAAGGATTAAACAATGAAGGGCAACGATGATATCCATCGAAGGCTTACTCGAGGACGAGCAAGGTTTAAGCATGGGGGAGCTGTTGACGGTGAAATTCCGTCAACCTAGCCATGAGTTTACCTTCGGTGTTGGCATGACTTTTGTATCTTATCCATTGGTACTAACCCCCGTGGTATAACAAGTTCACTTGTGCATGTCGGTTTTGGAGTTTAGTGTTTATGCAGGGTTTTAGCGTTGAAAGCAAGACTTCCGGGATAAGTTCATTAAGCACCTCATGACAAGACCTTTAAGCCCGGTACAAGTCAAGCAATGAAGTGAACACGAGTCCAAGAAGCCCAAGGACCAAGCCTGAGAAGATGACAAACTCTGAGGACCTAGCCAGAAAAGTGCCGAATCTTGCGAGACAAGGAGATTCGTCCCATTCGGAGAGAAACTGACGACAAGGGCCCACATGCAGAAGGGGGGAGGATCTAGAAGACTCGGGAAGCAACACCAGGCGAAGGAGGCCACGAACTGGGCCGAAGTGGGCCCAGGCCGGTCGGCCCAGGCCAGCCGTCCCAGCCCATTTCGAGGTCCAGTCGCCCCCCTTTGACCTAGATGCATCTCGGGCTATTTATAGCCCCCTGACCGAGAGCCACACATCAATCAATTCGTCATCCGCCGCCGAGGAGCAGAGAAGCTTGAGGGACACCATCTCGGAGATGAGGGTCGTGCTAGTTGTCTAGGGTCTCCCTAGCCGACGTGGAAACCTTGCATGGAAGACCACGTCGGAACTCCGAAGCAAGGATCAAGATCGAGGTAGGATCCCGGTGGTGATCTTGTTCATGTAATCATTCATGGTGAAGTTTTTATAGTGAATCCAATTTCTAGCGATCAAGTGCCTTCTCGATGATTTTGTTTTCTTCTTGGTTTTGCTTCTTCCCCAATCTATTCTTAAGATAGATTGCTTAGGGTGCTCTTGTAGCCGCGGTGGCTAGAGGTGCATACCAGACCGACCAAGTGATTTCAACTTGTTCTTATCGAACTCGCCCTAGACTACCCGCATGAATAGGAATATGTTGTGATAGAACGAGGGTTCCTAAAGGCGGGCGTTTTCGGAATCGGACCGGAGGCCACGGTTTAAAGATGCTTTTAATGAGATTCGCTTTTCTATCTTCATCTTTCTTGTTTGGAGCTACAACATAAGCATGATCTAGACTCTCTAGATCGGTTATCTCTTGCTTCCTCTTGCTACCTCTTTAGTAGATTAGATTAGATGTGTTTCCTTTATGAGTTAGTAGATTAGATGCAACTTAGTTCTTCATAAGATAGCTTTCCTTGCTTTACTAGATTGAACCCTTGCGTTGCACATTGTCCACGGATTCGAGACCTTGGGTTCACCACTCGAGGGAAGAAGGGTCCCTTGACTACGACGGGGGATTTGTCCGCTTGCAAATCCATATGAACTTTGATACGATAATCTACCGTCAACAACTGTCTACAACCATTGAGAACTTGTTTAGGCCAACAATAGAACATATGTCGATCCATTCAAAAAAGGTAGGACATGAATCTCTTGCTGATTAAAAAAGATGCAGAATGCATCAGAAAAGGAAGTGTTTCCTTCTTGACTCCTGCACCTCAATAATTTTGTTACGAGCTTTGATCTTTGTCTAAAATTCATCCTCAGCCTCCACGAGAGTTTCTCTAAGGTCAGAATCCTCAAATGAGAGGATCTTGACGAAGTAGAATGCGTGAGTAGGTTCAGGCCACTCCTTTGCCTTGTTTAGTGCCTCCATTAGTCTCTGAACCAAAATAAATAAATTGAAACATAAACAGAAAATAGACACTTTCACCAACCAGCAAACAAAAGATCCAAGTCAAATCACCATTGACAACCAAAACTAGTCACAGTGTAAGTATGATTTGCAGGGAAACTAGATTAAATCACCACCAAACACATCAAAAGGAGATTTATGTGAAACAATTGTGAACTAGGTCATCTAAAGTCAATGCATGCAGATCACATCACCATCAAAGCATTAAAAGGGATGTTATCTCTGTTAGTAATTGTTTCAAGAGGCTTTTTATATGTACACCTACAACTACAAACATGCCAACTCTGCTTCTGCCCCTAAATTGAAACTGGCTAACCCTTACCCATCTGTGAGAAATTGTAGGCCGAGTTTGCACATCACATAATCTCTCCCTCCGCCCCTCCCTCTCCCTCTATGTGTTTCACCCTAAAGAAAGGAAATAGTAGCAGGATTGGTTCATCACCTACGAGGTTGGGAGTTTGCAGCTACAGAGCCAAATTTGTGGACCTGTTTGCTTCTGTTTTTTCCTACTGCTGCAAAACAACAAAGTTTTAAGCCTTTGGCCTACCAAAGGTCCATTTGTTTTTTTGTTGGCTTAGAACATCTCCAAGAGTTTTCCAAATTTTACTTGGCAAATCTTGTGTTTTGCCAACTTCTAAAAAGGTATGCCAAGTAAAAAAAGAGTTCATCTCCAACAATTTGGCATAATTACTTGCCAAACCCAGATCTAACTTAAATTAGGAATCCTGAAAGAAACAAAATTATGTTTATGCCCTTCCACCTCTTGGAAACTTACATCGAGAATCCTTCGCTATTTTGTATTTCGTTTTTCACCCTCCCACCTAGAGGGAAACGCCGATGGCAACTACAATCCGCGCGCGCATATATGCGCATGGGGAGGTCTATTTTTGCTAAGCTGGTTTGCCAAAGGGTTGGAGGCCAATTTTTCTCGTTTTGCTAAAATTAGATGGATGCCAAGTTGATTTGCCAAACTGTTGGAGTTGCTCTTAGAGATTGGCTGCTTTTTTGGCTTCGCAATAGAAAAGGGTAGAGGGCACATGTTTTTGATATGAAAAGCAGGGTTTCTTTTTTGCCATCTGTAGTTTTTCTAGTGCCTAAGACATGGACAGTCTGGAATCTGTGTATTTCTATATTTCTGGTTCTCGATGGTGGCCCTCTACTCTGGTGACGACGACCCCATCACTGCTGGCGGGCACCTCTCCTCCACTCCTCGAGTTCTACTGGCGGCGCCCCTTCCCCACTCCTCCGTCGGGGCGCGGGTCATGACGGCCGAGCAGATCTCTCACACGCGGCCGGGCAGAGCTCCACATGCACGGCCAGCGACCCCTCTTCTGTCGCTCCCCCACCACCAGTGAGCACGACCTTCCCATTGCACCGCCCCTCCTCTGCCACTCCCCCACCACCTGCGCGCCACGCGTGAGATCGACTAGAGGAGGAAGAAACCATATGTGTGCATGACATGTGGGACCCACTTGGAAGTGAGGGGACTTTTCCAAAGGCCACAACAGCTCAACCAAACATGCTTCCATCCATCAGACAATAGCTTTGCCAAAGCTACTTTTCTAAAAGTCACAGCCCACGACAGCTTTTGCAAAAGCCATAACTCAACCAAACACACCCTAAAACTATGGAGGGCACTCAAATGGTAAGATTCCTTCTTGATAATGACTATCCCAACCAGGGTTCAAATGCATGACAATTTTGCCACTTAGTAGTAGCGGTAAGCTAACCCATCTTTAAAGCTCGGTGGAACTGCAAAAGACTACTAAGAGTCATCCATCCTTATAATGGATGGTACTTACCAATTTATACATAGCACTGAGCTAATTTCGACATTGTTAAAATGCGTCACTATAACGTCTTAGGGGTGTTTCGATTCCAAGTGCTAAAGCAAATTGTCTAAAGTTTAGATAGTTTAGAGACTAAAGTTCTAAATGACTTGTCTAAAAGGTGTCTAAAATGTTTTAGCACCTTTAGACACCAAAGAGGTGCTAAAATGAGTTAAAAGAGGGGTTGCGTCTCCATGACCCCCACTTTTGACACTTTGTTTGAAACTTTAGACACTTGATCCAATTTAAGGGTTGTTTGCATGTTTTGGGTGTCTAAAACTGCTAGAGACCTCCTGTTTGGATTTCATGTCTAGAATTGTCTTAAATGCATTTAATGCTATGCTTATTGACCAAATTATCCCTCCATTCTGAGGTGTGGATAGGGTGGGGAGGCAATAATGAGGGCAAGAGAAAGAAATATGAAGTTTTAGATAGTTTTAGCATTTCTTGGGTGCTAGAGGTGCAAAACAGTTTTAAACACCTTTTAGACAAGAAGTTTGGTTCTTTAGACCACGAAGTGTCTAAAGTTTAGACACTTTGATTTAGCACTTGTAAACGAAACACCCCCTCACGATAGTGAATCGAGACCGTAAAACTCCAAATACTCATTCCACGTCCTTCCTACAAGATTCTTAGGCAAGTGCAAAATATATCTTCTTGTTACCTTGTGACTCAGATATGGTCTTAACAAATGTGTTGCATGAGGGATATATGCCAGCAGCAAGATAATAACCCTTTGTACTCATTGTCATTAATGGTATAATTCACCTCTGGAGCTTGACCTTCGGCTAGTTGCGCAAATAGAGAAGATCGGTGCAAAACGTTGAAGTCATTATGCGAACCAGACATCTCAAAGAAAGCACGCCAAATCCAAAGATATTTATCTGCAACCGCTTCTAGTATAATTATAGGCTCATGCACATGCCCGGTGTCTATACCTTGATATGATGAAGGACAATTTTTCCACGGCCAATACATACAATCAATCGACCCCAAATTACTGGGAAAATATGTGCGCTTGCTAATTACAAGCAATGTTTCTTTTGTGCATGAAGTATTCATTGTGTTGTTCTATAGCTTTCCATATACATACAAACAATGAACGCCTCATTCGAAACATGCACGTTAAAAGTAATGAGACACACAAATATGAATTTATATAAAAATGATGCCTATCAATTTATACCGACGTTTGAAATAAATATGTACGTACGTAGGATTCTCTGAAAAATAATCTTGGTACAACCTCTGATGTCCTACTTCTCTGTCTCACCGAAGTACTTGATGCCCTTGTATAGAAACCACGATGTTTTATTTCATCATCGAACTCATCCGCATTCATGGCCACATGAGTAACAGAGACCAGGAAATCATCATCATCATTGTTAACATCTGACGATGGATCGTGTGCTAATTGCATGGAGAAGCTTCGTCTGCTCATAGAAAATTCGTTTTACGGATCTCTGCTTGCCAAAAAAATACTACACTTTGAGGACACCCACAATATCACAAACGAGAATAGAAAAATCTTCATGGACCACAGACGATACTCTAACAACAAATGTATAATTATATGATGTATGCATTGCATCGCACCTTCTTCGTCAGTATGTTGCAGCGATCATTCAATCATAAAGGACGAAGGTCTTATGTGGCGGAACGACCTCGTGATGGTGCCCTGCCGGCAGCGAAGAGGTGATGGTCATCAGAAGCAGGCCGGCCCAATTAGTGGGCCCATAATGGTGACGCGGGCTGTTTTGAAGTTTTGGGGAGATTGGTATTGGGGAACTGCTGTGAGATGATATGATTTCGGGGCAAAGAAAATTTTAGAGTAAAATTCAGTGGCGGTCCCTAGACTTGTACGGTTGTGTTATCTAGGTCCCAAACTTAGGATTTTTGAAATTTGGGTCCCTCAACTTAGAGGGTTGTGTCATCTAGGTCCCAAACTCAAAATGTCTGATATTTGATCCTTAAACTTGCATGATAATGTCATCTAGGTCCCAAATTTCAGCATTTATATAGAATAAAAGGTTCAATTTTCACCCTATTATTTTTAAAAAAGTAATAAAAATAGTACCTTGAATATATAATAACTAAATAACTTCAAATAGAACACTCAGTGACATTTTTATAAGAAATTTGGTACATGTTTCATATTTTATTATTAAAAAATAGTTATGACTTTTAGATTAACACATAGTTTTCTTTAAAGTTTCATAAATTAGGTGTAAATCAAACCTTTTCCAATAAAAAAATTTGAGTTTGGGACCTAGATGACACTACCTTGCATGTTTAGGGACGCAAATATTATAGATCATGAGTTTGGGACCTAGATGATACAACCGTGCAAGTTTAGGGACCCAAATATAAAAAATCCCGAGTTTGGGACCCATATGATATATCCAAGCAAGTTTAGGGACCGCTAATGAATTTTACTCAAAATTTTAAAAGGGCCCTAATACAAGGTTTTTGGAAGAATTTTTAGCACTTTATTGGAGTTGCTCTAAACTATAAAACTTTGGTTGCTGAGACCGGTTTTAATCCATTTTCTAAAAAAAAACTCCATACAACCGTTAAAGCTCCGCAAAATTTTGGTGACAAAATTCGAGGAACAACCAATTTGCAGTCTTGTACTCCCTCCAGTTTGTTAAATGAAGTCGTTTAGGACAGTGATACGGTCTCTAAAGTACAACTTTGACTTCTTATTTTTATAAAAATATTTGTTAAAAACTAACATATGTATACTTTTATGAAAGTATTTTGCAAGATAAATCTATTCATGTAACTTTCACATTTCCAAACTCAATGACTTAAAAGTTATTCATGATTTATATTCCTAATGTTTGACTCAAATCATGTTCAAAACGACTTCATTTACCAAACCGGAGGGAGTACTGAACCTAGTCTAATCAATGTTTCCCCCTTAACACTTTCGGTGTTGTTGTCACTATCCCTATCGGATCTTTGTATTCAAATAAAATAAAAGAAATAAGTGAACTCCAAAAAATCCAGGTATATATGACTATACGAGGCAAAGTCACGAACCTTCCGCCGACAACAAAGCTCACTCTGTCGCTTTCCGCTCGTCTGCAATTTCCACACAGCTTGACCGAAGTAATGGATAGCAACCAGCCAAGCACAAAGCTATCCTCCACAAAGCTAGACAGCAACCACAAACTGCAGAGCTCGGGCGAAGCGATGACCACGGCGACGACCTGCTCCGGCCAAGATCGCGGCGGCGCCCATGTCCTCCTGGTGCCGCTGCCGGCGCAAGGCCACATGAACCCGATGCTCCAGTTCGGCCGCTGGCTCGCGTACTACGGCCTCCGCCCCACGCTCGTCACCACCCGCTACGTCCTCTCCACCTCACCGGACGCCGGCGAGCCCTTCCCCGTCGCGGCCATCTCCGACGGCTTCGACGAGGGTGGGATGGCCTCGTGCCCCGACCCCGTGGAGTACTGCCGCCAGCTGGAGGCCGTCGGTTCCGAGACGCTGGCGCGGGTCATCGACACCGAGGCGCAGTCGGGGAGGCCCGCCGCCGTCATGGTGTACGACCCGCACATGTCGTGGGCGCGGCGGGTGGCGAGCGCCGCCGGCGTCCCGACGGCGGCGTTCCTATCGCAGGCGTGCGTGGTGGACCTCATCTACGGGGAGGTGTGGGCGGAGCGCGTACCGCTGCCGATGACGGACGGGAGCGCGCTGCGTCGGCGGGGTGTGATCGGCGTGGACCTCGGAGCAGAGGACCTGCCGCCGTTCGTGGTGGCGCCGGAGATATACCCTCAGTACCTCAAGGTGTCGATCCGGCAGTTCGAGGGCATCGAGGACGCCGGGGACGTGTTCATCAACTCCTTCCGAGACCTTGAGCCACTGGTGGGCTACTGACTACTCTGAGTATGTGACAGATCAACTCAGTGATCACCTGCTGCTCTGCTCACATGATTTGCTAACTGAGCAGGAAGCAGAGTACATGGAAAGGACATGGCGTGCGAAGACGATCGGCCCGACGTTGCCATCGTTCTACCTCGACGACGGCCGCCTGCCATCCAACAAGACCTACGGTGTCAGCTTCTTCAGCAGCAGTGCACTAACAATGGAGTGGCTGGATAAGCAGCTCACTTGCTCCGTCGTCCTCGCTTCCTACGGGACCGTCTACCGCCTCGACGCCGATGAGCTAGATGAGCTCGGCAATGGACTCTGCAATTCGGGCAAGCCATTCCTCTGGGTCGTGAGGTCCAACGAGGTTGAAAAGCTATCACAAGATCTTCGTGGCAAGTGCAGGGAGAAGGGATTCATTGTGTCCTGGTGCCCCCAGCTTGAGGTCTTGACACACAAGGCCACAGGTACGCAATGAGAAATACTAACAGAGTTGTAAACTGAGTCATCAGAGATACTTCAGAATATAACATATTGCAATCTTTCAACATTCAGGCTGTTTCTTGACACACTGCGGATGGAACTCAACGACAGAGGCGATTGTTGCTGGTGTACCCATGGTGGCAATGCCACGATCGGCAGACCAAATGACCACAGCAAAGTATGTGGAAAGCGCGTGGGGAATCGGTGTCCGGATGCATTCAGATGAGAAGGGCTTTGTAAGGAGAGAGGAGGTGGAGAGGTGTATCAAAGAGGTGATGGATGGGAAGAGGAAAGGGGACTACAAGCAGAATGCGGCGAAATGGATGCAGAAGTCCAAGGAAGCGATGCAGGAAGGAGGGAACTCCGATAAGAACATCGCAGAGTTTGCAGCCAAGTATTTGTGTGTATAAAAATATTGTCATTGAAGATTTGTTAGGTGCAGATCATCTGCTCTTTTAGCACTGCTCTGTTCAGGAAGAAATTCGGCTCGACGCTTTGCAGTCCTGATTTGGGGTTTGTATTCTCCCGGATCAAACGCTCGGTTTTCAATAATACTAGGTGATACCCGGCGCGTTGCTGCGAGAATTTTTTAAACAAAATTTTAAGGTGAAATGTGAAAGTAGTGACACCAAAGATATTACATGGCAATATTCGTTTGTAAACTCATTATATATGAAAGCATGTTATTTTGTTGAGAGTGAATCATTCTAAAATCATCAGCAAGAATTTTGTGGTGTGATATACATGCTATAAGGCACAGAAAATCGATTGAAGACATAAATATGTGATTTGGTGGATGATGACATGGCGTCTAGTGGATGGTGACATGACACATAGTGGATGATGACGTGGAATGCTTGCATGTTGAAAGAAATCCAACCATGACTTGTAGTGGGTCTCACCTATATAAGTTTTAATGATTGGGAGAGAGATTGCAGGATCAATGGCCGTCCGTAGAGAGGGTTGAATATGGGTCTTCTTTTCAATTTCTAAGACCTGGAGAAAACCTTAGCCTATCAACTAGTGTTACACATCTAAAAATGTTTTTCTCTACTACTAAGCACACTAACAAGAGTTTCCTTAGCAAATATCACACTAAGAGATATGGATCACCCTAGTCAAGATAAGATGCAACAAAACAACTTAAAGAGAACAAAGGCAAGGAAACTTAAGTGTGGAAATTAGGTGCTAGAAATAAATGCAAGAAAGTAGAGAGAGAGGCACAAGAGACGACCGAATTTTTTCCCCGTGGTATCGAGAAGTTAATGCTTCCCCCTAATCCACGTTGGAGCACTCACTAAGAGTATTATTGCCCCCCTCAAGCCACCAAGACTCAAGTTCTCACTAAGAGTACCCGTTCTCCATCTCCGGAACGATGTGTCTCGAACCGTGTACACCAAGCTTTCTTGAGACTCCCACAATCTTCAAGAGCTCTTTAGACTTAGGAGTTTCCTTGATAAGATTAAGAAAAGAACCAAGTCCCTTTGTCCAATAAGCTCCTGCATTGTAGTAGAGGATCTCCTTGTGTAACTCACTACAAGAAACTATTTAATCTGTGACGCATTCTCCGTGACGTTTTCAGAAAACATCACGAATGTGCATTGCAGCCCAGAACACTGTGACGATTTGTTAAATTCGTCGCGATTCTATGACGTATTCCTGTTTTTCGTCACGGATGTGCATTGAAGCCCAAAACACTGCAACGATTTGTTTAATTTGTCGCGATTCTATGACGTATTCGTATTTTCGTCACAAACACTGCGACGATTTGTTTAATTTGTCGCGATTCTACGACATATTCCTATTTTTCGTCATGGACGTGCATCGATGGATATTGAAGCCCAAACCATCTCGACGAGTTGTTAAATTCATCGCAATACGACCCACAACACCGCGACGTTTTAGCAGATTCGTCGCGATCCGTAAAAAACAGCCACCTCACCAGCACCTAGGACCCACCACACTGCCATGCAGGCGCCGCCTCACCCAGGCACCACGTCACCACCACGTGAGCGCCCAGGGCCCACCTCACTGCCACGCAGGTGCCACCTCACCCAGGCGCCACGTCACCGCCACGCGAGCGCTAAGGGCCCACCACACTGCCACGCAGGCGCCACCTCACCCAGACGCCACCTCACTGCCATGCAAGCATCTAGGGCCCACTCACTGTCACGCAAGCGCTACCTCACCCAAGGCATGAGTTCCTCGTAAAAAAGCAAAACCTGCAGCCCAGGGGACTCGAACCCCAGACCTCACGCTTCAACCCGTGACGCTTCTACCACTGGGCTACAACTGTGCTTGTGACTATGTCTAACATTTAAATGCTTTTGAACTATCTACCCAGAAGAGTAAAAGGATTGAAGTTCCACATCCATCCAGACTGAGACTTCCCTTCCGCCGCCGCTGCCTACCACCAGCGGCACCGCCCCACACCGCCGCCGCCGCTGTCCGCGCCGCCCTGCCTACCAGAATCGACGCCCCGCACCATCCCGCTGCTTTCTGTTGTCTGTGCCGCCGCCACCATCCGCATCTTGCCGTTGCCCATGCCAATCCCATCCATGACGCCACCGCCCACCACGCCATCTCGCAGCGCTGCCGTCGCCTTTGCTCCCACTGCCACTTCCGCCTGAACTCCCGTCGCTACCACGAGCTTCCCACGAGCTTCCGCCTGAACAAGGGGTGGCTACCACCGCACCCCCTTCATCCTCCCGACCGTCACCACCATGCGCGTGCTTGTTCCAGTGGTAGTGCCCGTGTCCGTGGTGGTGGATGGTGAGACAATGCGGGCAACATTGCTAGTCCACTGACGCATCCAAGGCGCCCAGTGTCATTGCAACCGACGAAAGGTACATTTGTTGCTTGACTTTGTTGGATTTATAGATTTGAATTGGTGCAGAGGTGTTGATTTGTGTCTTTTGTGTAATGCTTGATTAGATGGATAGAAGATGGGTTCATGGAAGGTTGTTTTCCTCTGAACACATTGATGGAGTTAGACAATTTATGAGCTTCGTTGTAGAGAAATTCGGTGACAATGTTGAGATTTTGTGCCCATGTTGAGGACCATGTGTGGTTCAAGGACCGGTGGATGGTCGCTTCCTTGTGTGATGAGTAATTGACAACGTTGTGTGGACTGATTCTTGGCTAAGTATTGCAGGTGCAGGTTGCGGCTTGACTGGTGTTGGTGCAGGTGAAGAATAAGCACGAAAGGTCGTCGCCGGTGAGGCCTCCAGGTGTGGAGAAGACAAGAAGGCTTCGCTCGAGGGACTCGGTGGCCAGCGGGGTCAAGTGCGGGCCGCATGGTGGCATGAACAAGAAGATGAAGTCATGGACAGTTTCTTGGTTGAGCCTCAAAACCAAGGTCGAGCCGGGACTACGTGGGAGCCGAGTCATGAGTGGTGATTGGCGGAGGCTACACCGAGTTCGTGGGGTTTCCAGTGGTTCACCAGAAAATCACTAGGTTCCTTGGTTGATCCACAAAGCCAAGACCAAAGAACCGAAGACGGTGCTGCAGCAGCTCCAGACCGGTCTGACCGGTGGGTACCGGTCTGACCGGTGAGCGACTGTTGACGGTTAATAGTTGTATCAAAGTTCGTTTAATGACTTGCAAGCGGACAAGTCTCCCGTCATAGTCAAGGGACCCTTCTTCCCTCGAGTGGTGAACCCGAGGTATCGAATCTGTGGAACAAATGTGTGACGCAAAACATAATCTAGTAAAGCCAAGTAACTCCAATCTTCGGTAAAATAAACCCTAATGCATCTAGGTAAAAGACACAAAACTAATCTAATCTACTAAAGACCGGAGAAAACAAAGTAAGATTGGGTAGATAAACCGATCTAGAAGGATCGGGGTAAGCCTTTTGTTGAAGTTCCAAGCAAGAGATGAAGTAGCAAATCGAATCTTATAAGAAGCTTCTTTAAATCGTGGTTTCCCGTCCAAATCCGAAAACATCCGCCTTTCGGAACCCCGTTCTGTCACAACGTATCCCTACTCATGCGGGGAGCTTAGGCGAGTCAAAAGACAATTCGAGATTCTTTCGGAAGATCCGGCGTGTACCTCTAGCCACCACGGTTACAAGAACACCCTATGTAATCTATCTCGAGAATAGAATTAGAGTAAGCAAAACCGATCGAAAAACGAAATCTTCGAGGAAACACTTGATCGCTAGGAAAAGATTCAACTTGATAATTCAACTATAACAATGATACATACACAAGATCACCACCGGGATCCTTCCTTGATCTTGCTTCTAGCTCCGGGAACTCCGACGTGGTCTTCCGTGCAAGGTTCCCACGTCGGCTAGGGAAACCCTAGTCAACTAGCTCGACCCTCTCCTCTCCGAGATGGTGTCCCTCTCTTCTCTACTCCTCGGCGGTCGATGACGAATTGTATGTTGCGTGGCTCTCGGTCAGGGGGCTATAAATAGCCTGATTGGCAGCTAGGGCAAAGGGGAGCCTCACTGGGCCCTGGACGGGGGCCGGGCCGACCGGCACGGGCCGGCCGGCTCGGGCCCATCCGGCCCGGCCCCGAGGCCTCCTTTGCTCTACGTCGGTTCCCTTGCTTCCTGGATGTTTCCCCCTTCTGCATGTAGGTCCATGTCGTTAGTTTCTCTCCAAATTGGACACAACTCCTTGTCTTGCAAGATTCAGCACTTTTCTGGTCAGGTCCTCGGAGTTTGTCGTCTTCTCGGATCAAGTCCCTAGCTTCTTGGAGTTAAGTTTGCTCAATTGCATGACTTGTACGGGGCTTCAAGGTCTTGTCATAAGGTGCTTGATGAACTTATCCCGAAAGTCTTGCTTTCAATGCTAAAACCCTGCATAAACACTAAACTCCAAAACCGACATGCACACGTGAACTTGTTATACCACGGGGGTTAGTACCAATGGATAAGGTATAAAACTTATGCCAACACCGAAGGTAAACTCATGGCTAGGTTGATGGATTTTCACCGTCAACAGCGACGATGCAGTCCGGAATCTTCGAAGCGGAGGACACGCGTCGGGATCGCATGGCTTGCGTCGAGGCTAAGCAGAGTGTGGTTGCCGGGCATCCGTCCGATGGAGAAAATGTGAAGACTTCCAAAACCGCCCTTGAGGGGCCTGTATCCCTAGTTATTAAGTAAGGGTATTTTATACTTTCGGTTGCCTCCATATAACCCATGAGGTGAGAGCATGGCAGCCATCTCTTGGAACCCTAGTTCATTTGCTTTCTTATTTTCCCTTCCTATTTTGTTAGGATTTCCATAGGACTAGCTCGAGAGCTTCATGGTGAGATTTGGTGAGAGGGTTGGATGATCGGGCGGCAAGCTAGACCTTGTATGAACCTCCTTGGTATGTATAGATGATTCGGCGTGGTTCCTCAAGGCTTTGTTGTGTTGTTCCCGGTTGTTCTTGAGGACCATGTGTGGTTCGAGGACCGGTGGATGGTCGCTTCCTGGTGTGATGAGTGATTTGACAACGTTGTGTGGACTGATTCTTGGCTAAGTATTGCAGGTGCAGGTTGCGGCTTGACTGGTGTTGGTGCAGGTGAAGAACAAGCGTGAAAGGTCGTCGCCGGTGAGGCCTCCAGGTGTGGAGAAGACAAGTAGGCTTCGTTCGAGGGACCCGGTGGCCAGCGGGGTCAAATGCGGGTCGCATGGTAGCATGAACAGCAAGATGAAGTCATGGACGGCTTCTGGGTTGAGCCTCAAAACCAAGGTCGAGCCGGGACTACGTGGGAGCCGAGGCATGAGTGGCGATTGGCGGAGGCTACACCAAGTTCGCGGGGTTTCCAGTGGTTCACCAGAAAACCACCGGGTTCCTTGGTTGATCCACAAAGCCAAGACCGAAGAACCGAAGATGGTGCTGCAGCAGCTCCAGACCGGTCTGACCGCTGAGGAGCACCGGTCTGACCGGTGTGCGACGATGCAGTCCGGAATCTTCGAAGCGGAGGACACACGTCGAGATCGCAAGGCTTGCGTTGAGGCTAAGCAGTGTGCGGTCGCCGGGCATCCGTCCGATGGAGAAAATTTGAAGACTTCCAAAACCGCCCTTGAGGGGCTTGTATCCCTAGTTATTAAGTAAGGGTATTTTAGACTTTTGGTTGCCTCCATATAACCCATGAGGTGAGAGGATGGCAGCCACCTCTTAGAACCCTAGTTCATTTGCTTTCCTATTTTCCCTTCCTATTTTCTTAGGATTTCCATAGGACTAGCTTGAGAGCTTCATGGTGAGATTTTGTGAGAGGGTTGGATGATCGGGCGGCAAGCTAGACCTTGTATGAACCTCTTTGGTATGTATAGATGATTCGGCGTGGTTCCTCAAGGCTTGGATGCGTCTTTCCCGTTTTTCCTTTTTGTGATTTTCGGAGCCTTTTCTTGGGTTTTTCGTTCTTCGCTCGATTCATCGATTTGAGGGCGTTTCTCTCCAGATTTCTTTGAGGGGATCATGGGTGAGCGCCTTTTGCCTCTTTGTGGATGATCTTGACCCCTCAAACACCAGATTTGGCCTTCGATTCTTTGACTTTTGGATGAACCCTAGGTCATACTGTTCTTGGCAAGGATTTGCGATTCCGAGAGTTGTAGGGAGTTTGAGACCGTAATTTTTGGGGCATAACCTCTCCTTGGGGTGTTCATCATCTCCCCAAAATTTCGTCTCAAGACTCCAAGTGTTTTGCGAGATCCTTTGATAGAAAGTTTGGGGCGAATTCGCGGGTAGTTTGCTGGGCTGTCCCGGGTGATCCGGTCACCTGTGCCGGGTGACCCGAAGGGGGTAGGTTAATCCGGTCACTTGTGCCCAGGTGACCCGGTGCGGCTCTGTAAGGCTCAGGGTGACCCGGTCACTTGTGCCGGTTGACCCGGTAGGTCTCAGCCTTCTTCGTTGATTGCTCAAGTTCTTTTGTGTTTGCTTCCGCTTTGCTTCCTAGCCTTTCAAGCTTTGTTCCTAAGGTATCAAGAGAGGTTTGTGTGTGCTTCCGCTTGTTTGTGTGTGACTCGGAGTTGCAATTGGGATATAGGCCGAGTTCTTTTGAGAAAGAATTTTTATCGGCTCCCATTCACTACCCCCCTCTCTGGTTCGCCGTTTCGGTCCTTCAAGTGGTATCAGAGCCGGTTACGGGTATTGATTGACTCTAACCAGTCTAAGATCCAAGGATGGCGTACTAGGAACGGGGTTCGGGTCCTCCACACTTTGATGGCAAGAACTACCAGATGTGGAGTAAGCGGATGGCGGCGTTTCTCCGCGGAAAGGGTCAGATCCTTTGGGATGTCACGGTGGACACAGGCTATGTCCAGCCGATGAACTTCCTTGCTCCAGAATCGAGGGACATGTTCGACGCCAACAACAAGGCGGTCGACTACTTGTTTCGTGCTTTGTGTCAGCCTGAATTTGATCGGGTGCACACTGAGCACTTGGCTTGTAGAATTTGGTCGGTGTTGAAGGAAGCTCATCTTGGGAATGCCCAAGTTCAGGCTCGGATGTATTCGACCTACCGGAGAGAGCACGAGAACTTCACTCATCTCCCTAGTGAGTCCATCGATGCCTTTCATAGGTTCACAGTGGTTGTGAACAACATGAGGGCCAATGTGGACGTGCTCCTGTACGATGATCATGATAGAGCTGTCAAGCTCTTACAGTCATTGGATCGTACAGTCTGGGGCGGAAAGTTCGAGGCCATTGTGGAGTCGGAGAAGTATGACACTCTGACCATGAACGAGCTGTTCTCGAAGCTCAAGTCGGCTGAGGTGGATAGGGGCATGACAGCCAAGATCGAGGGCCCGACTGACTCCCGTAGTCTCGCCCTCATCGGTGGTTCGAAAGGAAAGGCTAACACTAACCCATCGACCAGGATGTTCTCTTTGTCCTCTTTGATGTCTATGCCAGATGAGGAGTTCAACGTGCTTGGAGAGGACGAGCTGGCGCTCCTGACGAGGCGGTTCGAGAGGCTGCACGAGAACTGGGTGAACATGAGGAGGAACACGAGGACATGCTTGAAGTGCGGCAAGGCTGGACACTATTTCGCCGAGTGTCGGAAGGTGAACAATCACGACAAGCACAAGTTCAAGGACAAGAGGAAGAAGTCCAATAAGAAGGATCATGGGCATGGGAAGAAGACATGGGCTCGAGAGAAGATGAAGAGATTGAGCGACATCGAGTCCGACTCCGAGGACACGTCTTCAAGCTCGAGTGATAAAGACGAAGAGGATGACAAGAAGAAGAGGAAGAAGAACCTCGCCAAGTATCTCAACGGCCTCTGTGTGACGGGCCTAAGCCTCAAGGACGATTTCTGCGGCATGGCTCGCAGCTCCAGCAGCAAGAGAAGCCAGAAAGACGCCTCGAACTTAGATTCCGAGGATGAGGTATGTAATGAGCTCTCTTCTCTGCGCAATGAGAATGAGGAGTTGGTTAACTTGCTTGATAATCGCGATCACATGCTTAGAGAGGCTAAGAAGCTTAGGAAGGAGCATATATCTTTGCTCGAGGATGCTAGGACTAGAGTGGCTGAGCTAGAAACACAGGTTCTTGATAGCAAGCTTGAAATTGATTGTCTTAAGGCTAGCCCTGTTGTTTCTGATTAGATTGAGTTTGCTGATTGCTCTGTTTTCCTAGCTGACTTGACTGATCTTAGGGAAAAGTATGCCTCCAAGTGTGAGGAACTAGATGTGCTTAGGGTTGAGTTGGCTGAGCTGCAATCTAGACCCACTTTGCTTGGTGCTTGCACTTCTTGCCCTGGCTTGCATGAAAAAATCGCTGAGCTTCAATCTTGCATTGTTTCGCTTGAGGCTGATTTGAAAGTGCCTGTTCCTACTTCCTGTTCTACCTGTGAGTTACATGCTGTAAAGAATTTGGATCTTGCAAAATGTGTTGGTCGCTTGCAAGATGAGAATGATAAGTTGCGTGAAGTGCTGAGTTGGTTGTCTAGTCAGGAATCTCATCTTGGTATGATGATTGCTAGTTGTAAGCGCTTTAATGGTTGGGCTTTGGGATTTGATAAGGTTGGTGAGAGCAGTGGTGAGAGAGAAGGGAAATTTGGGAATGTTTCAGTTCCACCACAACCCACACCCAAAGACAAATTTGCATCCAAGCCAAACCAGTTGCTTAAGCCTAGTGAGAAACCAAGTGGGAAGCCTAGTGAGAGACTGTGTGAAGAGCCTCACCCCAAGCCTAAGCCTAGATCAATCCGTTTCCATTGTGAGTTTTGTGGAAAGGATGGTCACAAGAAAGAGTTTTGCTATAAGAGAAGGAGAGATGCGAGAATGGCTAAGGAGTGGGCAAACAAGGACAAGTACCACCCTTCTCATGATGTGCCTAAGCCTCGTGTGCAGTTGCCTAGGGCCAAGGCGAGTGTGAGGACAGTTCCGGCTTGGGGAGAGCAGAAGGCTGTTGGAGGTGCTGCTGGCCGAGCTACACCGGTCAGACCGGTGCAGGCCTGGATAGGCAGCAGTTAGGGTTTCGTGCTCATACAAATGCTAAGTTTGGTTCAGGAGGTCGTGATTCTGGTGGTTGGTCTAGAGAGTTTGTCGATGGTCAGTTTGCTAGGCGCTCTCCCCCTCGTGCTCAATACGGGGATGGGAGGGGTCGTAGCTTGGAGTTGGAAAGGAGGGACGGTCCACGATTTTCTTTTCGTGGTTTTGGTCCTCCTCTGGTTAGTGAGGGGTGGTTCCCTCATAATGGTTACCATGGTGGTGTTGAGTTTGCTGGACGTTCCCCACCTCGTGATCAATACGAATTTGGGAGAGGTCGCAGTTTTGAGTCTCAGAAGGGCTATGGACCACGCTTTCCCTTTCGTGGTAGTCGTACCCCTCTAATGGGACAGGAGTGGTCTTCCCATGGTGGTTCTAGGTTTGACAGGATGGATCACTGTATTGATAGGCATGGTAGGATGAATGTTGCTAACCCTAGTTTCGAGGAAATGGCCCGACACTGGTTTGCCACTTTTGGAACTAACCCCAGTGTTGAGTCGTTTTCTCGCTCTCGCTCTTGGTTTTGAGTTGCAGGTGGATGGCCCGGAGAACATTTGGTTGATATCGGGGGTGGTTCTCCGGCCTCATACCCCGGTGGTGACATGGAGGTACATCACATTCGGGGATAGTGGACAAGGACGTGTGAATTGTGAAGAAATGACCAAGGTAAGTAAATTTGTGACCTTCCAGTGTGTGGCCTTGGTCAAGCCACTTGGTTCATTTTGCTCTTTGCCCTATCTCATGTGTGTAAGGTGAGCTTTGTATGCTTTTTGGCCTTAATGCATGACTTTAGGGGGGAGCTTGTGAGTTTTGTGCTCCTTTGCTCTTTTGCTAGTGGTGTCGAGCCCTTTCTGCCTCCCCTCGAGGAGCTGGTGGTTTGTGAGTTTTGTGTGGGAGCTCCTTTGTAGCATATGTATTGCTTTCCTTTGTGCATTTCTTGCATTTGGCATTCCATATGTAACATGATGTATAGGCTTTCTTGTATCTTAGATTGCATGCATTTTGTATCATATGCATTGGCTAGGAAAAGCTTCTCCTATACACGTTGTTCACCATGGAATGCTATATATGTCTTTGTGAGCTTGTTTGGTATGCTATGGTTAGTTTGGCTTAGCTCTTGATGATCTTGATTTATAATCCATGGTTGATGGCTATATTTTTGAAAATTGTCACATAGATGCTCTCACATGTGTAAATGCCTTTATATGATCTTGACATGTTTTAGTGGCTTGGTTATGCTTAATTTGTGGTTGGATAGCTAGTTGATTGATCATATGGGGCCAAAGGCTCATTTGCCATCATGAATGTTTATCCCTCTTGCTCTATCTTGTGGAGGGGCATAAGTTCCTTTTTGTCGCAAAGACATTTCATGTACCAAATTTGAATCTAAAAATGAAATGTAAAATGCTTGGAAAATGTTCTCCCATGTCATATGTGCTAAATTTAATTTGCTTTGGGTGCTAAACCGTTGCATGATGTCTACTAATGAGAAGTCCCATATATAGAAGTAGACACATGGCTCAGTGGCTTTGACATGACATGAGGTGCTTGTGGGTGTTTGTGGTGGTCTTATGATTAGAATGGTTGTCCTAACATGAAATTTGTGTGGCTTTGCCATTTTGACATGTTTTGATCATGTTTAGGACTTTGCTCATGAGAGGTGATTTTTTCGCAAAATTACCCAAATCCATCTTAGCTTCGTCCAATGGTTGTGAAACTTGGTGATCTTGTAGTTGATGTCAATACGAACCTATCGGGTATCACACTTGCTCATTTGGACATGTGTAGCATCCTATGTTGAATTTTGTCTATTTGAGAAGCTGTAGGTTGAAATTTTTGCATTTTTGGCTTGATTCATGCATTGCCAACATGGGGGAGAAGTTTGAGCTTGAAATGGCTTGCTGGATGCATTTAGAAGGTTTTCAGGTGGTTTCAAGCCATTTCTGGGCTCTAGTGTGCACCGATCTAACCGCTCGAGGTCACCGGTTTGACTGGTCAGAGTGCTGGTCCTGTTCACATGTTGCACACCGGTCAGACCGGTGGTGCTGACCAGTCTGACCGGTCAGGGCTGAGTTGTTGCAACTGCCCTGTTTCAAGTGGTGTCTTGCATGCATTCGTCCAGGGGGAGTTGCATTGGTTCAGGGGCAGCTTGCATGTGTGCAGGGGGAGCTCTTTGTGGTTTTTCGAGCTTTGGTTTGGTGGTTTGCGCTCTTTGCTTGAGCATAGTTTTGTCTCAGATCTGTCGAGCCGTTGCCCTTGCCTAAGGGGTCCAACACTTGTCTTCTTCAAGTGATCTTGCTCTTTGCCTTTGTTTGGCTTTCGATCGCTTGTTGGAGTTTCTTTTTATTCGTTTCTTTCCTTTTTCTTTTCTCTCGTGTTACCAAATGTGTGTGTTGTCAATGCACTCATCAAGGGGGAGATTGAGGACCATGTGTGGTTCGAGGACCGGTGGATGGTCGTTTTCTGGTGTGATGAGTGATTGACAACATTGTGTGGACTTATTCTTGCCTAAGTATTGCAGGTGCAGGTTGCGGCTTGACTGGTGTTGGTGCAGGTGAAGAACAAGCGCGAAAGGTCGTCGCCGGTGAGGCCTCTAGGTGTGGAGAAGACAAGTAGGCTTCGTTCGAGGGACCCGATGGCCAGCGGGGTCAAGTGCGGGCCGCATGGTAGCATGAACAGCAAGATGAAGTCATGGACGGTTTCTTGGTTGAGCCTCAAAACCAAGGTCGAGCCAGGACTATGTGGGAGCCGAGTCATGAGTGGTGATTGGTGGAGGCTACACCGAGTTCGCGGGGTTTCCAGTGTGTTGACGGATAAAAGACGTATCCCTCTACGATCCGCAAGCGTACGGACCCCACACCTTTTTCACCACGGGATTCCCAAGGTTCTTGTCAATCCGCGGAGCAAGGGGATTACAAGCGTTCGATCTACCTTTACACTCTAGCTACTCAAACTCTAACTACGATTAGACTAGAAAATAACTAAACTACACTAGAGAGAATGATCAAGATACCAAGATAAAAGACACTCGCCCATGGGTCTACGATACTAGAACATGCAATCGCTTAAAGACATGAAAACCAATCTAATCTATCGGGGTTGTGACCACGGTTTCGCCCTTTCCCTCCTCTCGTACTGTCACTACGCGAAGGTATTCATGACTAGACCTATGATGGACACGGCGTATTGAATGGATCCAAGGAAGCATTGGAGCTCATACTCCCTTTACGGCATGGTAGCTAACCTTATAAGAAAAACTTAAATACAAAACAACTCCAAGCTCATCGAGCTTCATCAACCACGATTTATCTCGACTTTAAGTTTATTAATCATATAAGCAAAACTGAGATGTAAAACATAAACAAAGCATAACCAGACTCATGTAAAGCAAACTAAACATTTATCTACCCCAAGCATTTGTTTAAACAGGGTTGATCAAGGTGAAGTGGTAAAGTATATAGTCAAGTCCTTAGCTAGGTTTTTGCCCATCAGGTTTATGCATAGCAACATGAATAGTAAACATTGTTTAGCATGCAGTGTCATAGGTTCAACAAGATAATGCAGAGGGGGAAAGCCACTTGCCTTCCTCTACAAGCTGGGTGAAATCCTCCTCGAAGACAGGCTCTTCCCCGATCACCTCCGACAGGGAGCTCAGACGAAATAGGCACGATATCTACGAGTCAAACATGAACAACAAACAATAAATAAAACAGTACACCAAACAGTAACAAAACTGGTAAATTTACTGTTTAAAAGATTCTACTCGTCGAGATGATCATTTCGGTATATAGAACGCTAAAAACGGAGTTAAAACAAAAAAAATATAATTAAAACAGTTTGCAGGGACCTATCTGCAAGAAAACTAAGTTTACAGGGCTGTTTATAAATAAAATCAGGGCTAAAACATAATTACAAAATAAAACAGAGGGGTCTCAGTGCAAAAAGGGATGAAAAGGACCTTTATTAAAGAAAACTAGGCTGGCCAGGGGCTAAAACATAAAAATTCAGGACCTAACTGTAAAGATTCTTAAAGGTGGAAGGACCGGCTTGCAAAAGTTTAAAAGTTCAGGGGCTCTTAAACGAAATCGGCTTGGGCGAGCCAACGGGCTGAGGATGCTGTGGACCCAGCCGTGGGCGCGGTCCACAAGCCCACGGTGGAACGGTCTTTAAACGTGAAGGGGTACGCACCCCAGACCGTCCATCGCAGATCCAAGGGTCCTGGACGCGTGCGTGCGTGATGTGGCGGCGACGTCGCCGGAGACAGGCAGCGCGGCGGCACCTCACCGGAAACTTCGCCGGCGCACCCTATCTGGCTGCTCAGGGCGCCATTTCGCGCACGCATGGGCTCTACGCGTAGCTGGGGAGCACGCGAGCAAGGCTAGGGGGTCAGGGGGTGGCATGGGCCTCACCGGCGGCTGGCACCGTAAGGGGGCGGCGCGGCTACTCCGGCGAGCCCGAGGAGACGATGCTGCGCGCAAATTAAAGGGGAATTGGGCGGGGGTTTTTGCTCACCGTGTGCGGAGGAAGTAGGCGGGCTCACGGGCGGAGAAGAGGCGGCAGCAAAGGGGCTCGACGACGGCGGCGGCTCGGCGGCGCCGGTGAGCTCGGGGCGCGGCTGCCACGGGCGTCGGGGACGAAAACCTGCGATAGCACGAGCTTGTTAAGCTCCTGGCGATCCCAAAAATAAAAGAGGACGGGCGGGGGGTCCAATCCTTCACCGGCGGCGACGGATCGACGGCGGCGGTGGGAACCCGAGGCGGCGGCGCGGGGAAATTGGTGCTCGAGCGCGTGTGCCAGCGTGTCGCAGAGGCAAAGGGAGGCGCAGAGGTTTGTGCGCGAGCTTAAAAAGGGCCAGAGGAAGGAAGGCGAGGGGAGACGGGCGGACCCCGAGCGGCGGCGCCTGCCATTGATGGCCGCGGCCATCACGGCTCGGTGCTTATGGAAGGGTAATGGTTCCAATTGATCGTGGGGAAGGTTAATTGCCTTAATTGGCCGGCTTGGTAGGGAGGGAAGGAAGGGAAGCGGCGGGGCGCGGCAGGAATCGCGCGGCGGCGTGGGCTCGGGTGGGCAGCGAGGTGAAAAAGAAAGGAAGGGGGAGGGGGAGAGGGCCGGACGGGCGGGCCCGGTTGTCGGCCGCCACGGGGGAAAAAGAAAAGGGGAAGGGGTAAGGTGGGCCGACGCGTGGAGGGTTGATGGGCCGCCTGGGCCGCTTGGGCTGAAAGGGTGGCCGGTGCTGATTTCTTTTTTTCTTTTTCTCTTTCAAACTTCATTTTCAAACCAATATTCGTTTCAAATTCAAATCAAACCTTTCAAACTTTTTCTCAAGAATTTTATAAACTTTTTTTAGAAACCTCAAAAGCAACCAAAAACTATGCAAGCCAACAGATGATGCACAAACACTTGTTGTCTCTAGGTTTATTAAATTATATTTAATATTTTAGAGCTCAATTTAAATAACAATTTAATTTCTTTAAATCCTTAAGACTATTTTAAGTTGCTAAGTGATTTTAGTGATGGAATTTTAGGGTGTCACATTTTCGAACCACACACTTATGTTCACATATAGATAAACAAACAAGTGAATAAAGATAAGCATCACACAAGACACAAAATATATAAAAACTCTTTTTATTTGATTTTCTTTGACTCAACAAGTTTAAGACACTTCAAACTTGCAAAAATTTAAAACACACTCGAAAACTAAGACTCATTAAACTCTAAGACTCTCCTCTCTCGAAGACTAAACCGAACCTAAACTTTGAAACTCAAAAGCTAAGGCTAGCTAGCTAGCTCTCCCCCACGCTAAAAACATACGACGTCCTCGTCGTATCTTACAAAATTCCTAAGGGGAAAACTAGACCTAGTGGTACTTTAAGCAAGTATTGCACCACTTGCCTCTCATGTTCCCGACCATGCCAAAGAGTTTGCACACGTTGCGGTTAAGGAACTTGTAGTCGTCTTCAACTACACGCTCCAAATCCTCCAAACGCTGCTTCATCGCCTCCATGGCTTGGAGACATTCGTCGACCGACGCGTAGAGATCCCCGATGGAGTGATGGCAAGCCGCACAACACATCAGATGCAATCTGAATGGGTCGTCATTGCCATCGTCTCCACCATCGTCGCCGTCGTCGCCGCCGCCGTCGTCGCCACTACCATTGTCGTCGCCGCCTTCATTGCCGCTGCCGTTGGGGCCTTCGGGAGTCTTCTCCTTGGGCGAGGACCATGTGTGGTTCGAGGACCGGTGGATGGTCGCTTCCTTGTGTGATGAGTGATTGACAACGTTGTGTGGACTGATTCTTGGCTAAGTATTGCAGGTGCGGGGGTTGCGGCTTGACTCGTGCGGTGCGGGGTGAAGAACAAGCGCGAAAGGTCGTTGCTTGGTGAGGCCTCCGGGTGTGGAGAAGACAAGTAGGCTTCGTTCGAGGGACCCGGTGGCCGGCGGGGGTCAAGTGCGGGCCGCATGGTGGCATGAACAAGAAGATGAAGTCGTGGACGGTTTCTTGGTAGAGCCTCAAAACCAAGGTCGAGCCGGGACTACGTGGGAGCCGAGTCATGAGTGGAGATTGGCGGAGGCTACACCGAGTTCGCGGGGGTTTGCAGTGGTTCACCGTGAAAACCACTGGGTTACTCGGTTGAGCCACAAAACCGAGGCCGAAGACTCGACGAGGAGGTGCGGCCACTCAGGCCGGTTCAACCGCCCAGGAGGGGCGGTCAGACCGCCTGGGGCCGGTCAGATCCACCGGGCCGGTCTAACCGCCCGGGGGGGCGGTCCGACCGCCCGGCCGCCGCGCCGAGAAGCTTCGAAGCGGAGGACACGCGTCGGGATCGCAAGGCGTGCGTCGAGGCTACGCAGGGGTGCGGTCGCGGGCATCCGTCCGATGGTGAAGACATCAAGAATTCCAAATCCGCCCTTGAGGGGCATGTATCCCTAGTTAGTATAGAGGGGCATTTTAGACATTCGGTTGCCGCCTATATAACCCAAGAGGTGAGAGGTTGGCAGCCAACTCTTGGGACCCTAGCTCATTTCGTTTTTCCATTTTCGTTCTCTATTTTCCCTAGGTTTTTTAGAAGGCTAGTTTGAGAGCTTCATGTGAGATCTAGAGAGAGGGATGGATGTTTGGGTGGCAAACTAGACCTTGTACGAACCATTCATGGCTTGTATAGAAGGTTCGGCGTGGTTCTTGATGGTGGTTTTCCCGTCTCTTTGATGTTGATTTTCGGAGCTCTCTTTGGCGGTGTTTTGAGAACGATTTCTTGGGGTTTTTGGTGGGTGTCACGTATGAGGTTCTTGTGCCTCTTTGGCTGGTGACTTTGCCCCCAAATCCCCTTTGAATCGAACTCGATTTGGTGGTTTTTCGAGTTGGGCGAGTTCTTGACCTAGAGAAGCGATTTCTTCGATTCCTCTTGATTGTGAGCGTTTCGGATCGATTCCTTTGAGGTAGAGGTTGCCCAGGAGGTAACCCAGCTATCCCCGAAGTTTGGCTGCAATCCGTGGAGTGATTCGGGAGATTGAGCGCAAGGAAGTTGAGGTTTGACCCGCGGGTTCTCGTTCGGAAGGGGAGGTCTAACCGCCTGCGGGGGGCGGTCTAACCGCCGGGGGTGTTTCCGGGTCAAAGTTTTGTTTCGCCGGATTTTCCTCCGTGAGTTCGTTCGCCTTGATCGGAGGAGTGTCCGGGTGAAATTTGGAGCCGTTCTTGCGCGGTTTGCTAGGTGTTCTTGGTTGGAGTTCGTTCTTTGGGTACGGGAGGTTAGACCGCCCCGGGTAGCCGGTCTAACCGCCCCTAGGCCCTTGGGTAAAGGTTTGGTTTTCGCCAAGATTTTCTCGGTAGCTAGCATGGCCTTGACCGAGAGATCTCTCGTTGGTGAAACCGTGCTTGTGTTTTGGTGCTCGGAAGAGGTGTTTCGGAGGATTTCTTGGTTGCCGGGTGGAGGCGGTCTAACCGCCCCCTATACCCGGTCTAACCGCCCCCTCCGGTTAGCCGGCTTTCGAGTTGTTTCTTGTCGGTCTGCTGCGTGTGTGTTGTGGTTCTTTGGTAGAGTTTGTTCCTAGGACCGGTAGCACTCCGGTGGCTACGTGGTTTTGGCAAACGGGAGGTAGAAGTGCGGAGCGTGTGATTTCGGGGGTTCGACCGAGCTAGTTCGTCTTGTCGGAGTTTCAATCTCCCTCGAGAAGAATTTTTATCGGCTCCCATTCACTCCCCCTCTCTCGGTCGCCTTATCGGTCCTTCAAGTGGTATCGAGCCGGTTCGGGTCTTTGTTGACTCTAACCAGTCTAAGATCCAAGGATGGCGTACCAGGAACGGGGTTCGGGTCCTCCACACTTCGATGGAAAGAACTACCAGATGTGGAGCAAGCGGATGGGTGCGTTCCTCCGCGGAAAGGGTCAGACTTTGTGGGATGTCACGGTGGACACAGGATATGTCCAGCCGATGGATTTCCTTGCTCCAGGGTCGAGGGACAGATTCGACGCCAACAATAAGGCGGTCGACTACTTGTTTCGTGCTTTGTGTCAGCCGAGTTCGATCGGGTGCACACCGAGCACTTGGCTTGTAGGATTTGGGCGGTGTTGAAGGAGGCTCATGTTGGGAACGCCCAGGTTCAGGCACGGTTGTATGCGACCTACCGGAGAGAGTACGAGAACTTCACTCATCTCCCCGGCGAGTCCATCGATGCCTTGTTCCAGAGGTTCACGGTGGTTGTGAACAACATGAGGGCCAATGTGGACGTGCTCCCGTACGATGATCATGATAGAGCGGTCAAGCTCTTACACTCTTTGGATCGTACAATATGGGGCGGAAAGTTCGAGGCCATAGTCGAGTCGGAGAGGTACGATACTCTGACCGTGAACGAGCTGTTCTCAAAGCTCAAGTCGGCTGAGGTGGATAGGGGCATGACTGCCAAGCTCGAGGGACCGACTGACTCCCATAGTCTTGCCCTCGTTGGTGGTTCCAAAGGAAAGACTAACTCTAACCCATCCACCAGGATGTTCTCGTTTTCCTCTTTGATGTCTATGCCAGATGAGGAGTTTGATGACCTTGGAGAGGACGAGCTGGCGCTGTTGACGAGGAGGTTCGAGAGGTTGCACGAGAACCGTGTGAACATGAGGAGGAACACGAGGACCTGTTTCCAGTGCGGCATGGGGAGATGCGAGTTCCCGCAGCCGAGGAGCTGTTCTGGAGGGGGCGGTCGAGGCCGGCCCCGGCTAGGCGGTCGAGGCCGGCCCCGGACGGGGGGGGCGGTTAGGACCGGGCCCGGCTAGGCGGTTTAACCGGCCCCCGCACTCGGGGCGGAGTGGTTTTCGAAGGGGTGAGTCAAGAGGTTTCCGTGTCCGGAGGTGGAGTTAGCGGTGGTTGGTCCGGAAAGACAAAGCAGTGGTCGGTTGCTAGGCATTCTCCCCCTCGAGGTCACTACGGGGATGGGAGGAGTCGTAGCTTTGAGAAGGAGAGGAGGGACGCTCCACGGGTTGTCTTCCGTGGTTTTGGTCCTCCTCCAGGCAGTGAGGGGTGGTTTCCTCGGAGTGGTTACCGAGGTGGTGTTCGTGGAGGTAGCTTTGGTAGGAGAGATGCTTTGGTTGGTGCTAACCCCACTTTCGAGCAAATGGCTCGGCACTGGTTTTCCTCCTTTGGTACTAACCCCAGTGCTGAGTCGTTTGTTCGCTCACGTGCTTGTTTTTGAATTTCAGGTGGGAGACTTGAAGAACATTTGGTTGATTGACTCCGGTTGTTCGAGGCATATGACCGGAGACAGGGGGTGGTTCTCAAGTCTCGTCCGGTGGTGACGAAGAGGTACATCACTTTTGGGGACAATGGGCGTGGGCGTGTGCTTTCAGAAGGTGAGATAAAAGTGAGTGACAAGATCACTCTGAGGCGTGTTTCTCTTGTTCAATCGCTGGGGTACAATTTGCTTTCTGTGTCTCAGTTGTTGGATGAGGGTTTTGAGGTGTTGTTTCGGCCTGGTGGTTCTCGGATTGTGGACTCTCGAGGGGACCTTGTTTGTATAGTCGTTCCCGAGGGTCAGGTGTTTCGTGCTGATTTTTCTGTCTTCGGGTGTTGAGCGTTGTTTCTTGGCTGGTTCTTCGAGTGAGTTGTGGAAGTGGCATAGGAAGTTGGGTCACTTGAGCTTTGACCTTCTGTCTCGCTTGAGTAAACTCAATTTGGTCCGAGGATTGCCACGTTTGAGGCTTGAGAAAGAGTTGGTTTGTGCTCCGTGTAGGCATGCCAAGATGGTGGCCTCTTCTCACCCGCCTCTCACCGATGTGATGAGCGAGCGTCCATGCGAGCTGCTCCATATGGACCTTGTTGGCCCGGCTCGTGTGCGATCTCGCGGGTGGGAAGTGGTATGTCCTTGTTGTGGTGGACGACTTTTCTCGGTATGCGTGGGTGTTCTTTCTTGAGGAGAAGGGGGAGACGTTTGGTTTTGTTCGAGATCTAGTCTTGAGGTTGAGGAACGAGAGGCACGGAGATGCCATACGAGCTATCCGCGGGTGATAATGGCTCGGAATTCAGGAACTCTCGTTTTGAAACTTTTTGTCATGACTTGGGTCTTGAGCACCAGTTTTCGAGTCCGTATACGCCTCCCCAGAATGGTGTTGTGGAAAGAAAGAACAGGACCTTGTGCGAGATGGCTCGGACGATGCTTGATGAGCATAGGACTCCAAGGAGGTATTGGGCTGAGGCGGTGAATACCGCGTGCTATGTTTCGAACAGAATATACCTCAGAGTGCACAAGAAGAAGACATGCTATGAGTTGATGCATGGTCGCACACCCAAAGTGAGTCACTTCCATGTCTTTGGTTGCAAGTGTTTTATTCGAAGAAGGGCGAGGAAGTTGGATAAGTTTGAGGCTAGGTCTCGTCGATGGAATTTTCTTTGGTTATGCATCTCATTCTAGAGCATATCGTGTGCTCAATCTTGAAACTAACCAAATCGTGGAGACTTGCGAGGTAACCTTCGACGAGACAGAGCCACGTAGTCAGCTTGTCTTTGAGTGTGCAGGTGATGATGAGCTTGGCGAGGAGATCTTTCAGGAGGAGGAGCATGAACATGGTGATGATGAAGATGGCGGTGCCGTGCCCCCGGCTGGACATGTACCCACTACTTCGACTACAATGATGGATGGACCCTCTGCTACACCTACGACGACAAACCAAGAACGAGGAGAAGCTGATGTTGAGGGGGAGGTAGCTTCGAGGCGAGAACCTCCCCGGCGAGTTCAAGTGGATCACCCAGCTTCGAGGATCATCGGCGACATGAATGAACGCACTACACGGTCGAGGGTTCGAAACAATTCCCATTTTGCTCATGCTGCATTTGTTGCTTCTTTCGAGCCCAAAGACATTGGACACGCACTATCGATCACAATTGGGTTAACTCGATGCATGAGGAGTTGGAGAACTTTGAGAGGAATCGGGTGTGGGAGTTGGTTGACCCCTCCCCCGGGGTGTAAGCCGATTGGTACAAAGTGGGTGTGGAAAAACAAAGAGGGAGAGAAGGGTGAGGTTGTGAGGAACAAGTCGAGACTTGTTGCTCGGGGGTTCGTCGAAGGAGGGGATCGACTACGAGGAGACCTTTGCTCCGTAGCCCATTTGGAGGCGATTAGGATCCTTCTAGCCTTTTCTGTGGCTAAAGGGTTCAAGTTGCACCAAATGGATGTGAAGAGTGCTTTTTCGAATGGTGTGTCTTTGGAGGAAGAAGTGTATGTGAGGCAACCTCGGGGTTTGAGAGTGAGAAGTACCCCCACCGGGTGTACAAGTTGAGGAAGGCGCCGTATGGGTTGAAGCGAGCGCCTAGAGCTTGGTATGGCGAGGTTGAGGGGGTTCTTGTTTGAGAGAGGTTTTGAGATGGGGAAGGTCGATCGGACCTTGTTTTTGCCGAGGCAGGAAGCGTGGAGATATCCCCGATTGTGCGGGTGTACGTGGATGATATTGTCTTTGGTGGCTCGTCTAACTCTCTTGTTGCGAGGTTTGCAGATGATATGAGCAGGGAGTTCGAGATGAGTATGATGGGTGAGTTGCAGTTCTTCCTCGGGCTACAAATCAAGCAATCAAAGGAAGGAACATTTGTGCACTAGGCTAAGTACACCAAGGACATTGTGAGAAAGTTCAAGATGGAGGACTCCAAGGCTATGACGACGCCGATGAGTACGACTTCGGCTCTTGATGCGGATGAGGAAGGTGAACATGTGGACCAGAAGGAGTACCGAAGCATGATCGGGTCACTCCTCTACTTGACGGCGACGAGGCCGGACATACAGTTCTCAGTGTGTCTGTGCGCTCGTTTTCAAGCGTCTCCGAGGACTTCGCATCGGCAAGCAGTGAAGTGAATTTTCAGGTACTTGCGTCACACTCCCGACTTCGGCCTTTGGTACTCCGCGTCCTCTTCTTTGGCGCTTCATGGTTTTTCAGACGCGGATTTTGCCGGGTGTCGGTTGGATAGGAAGTCCACTTACCGGGACTTGCCGGTTTTTGGGTTCTTCGTTGGTGTCTTGGTCCTCTCGTAAGCGGTCGAGTGTTGCTCAATCCACGACCGAAGCCGAGTATGTTGCCGCTGCTAGTTGTTGCTCTCGGCTCCGTGGATCACCTACACCATGAGTGACTTTGGTGAGGAGTATACCCATGTCCCACTTCAATGTGATAGCACCGGTTGCCATAAGCGTTGCAAAGAACCCAGTGCTCCATTCCAAAACCAAACACATAGAAGTGAGGTATCATTTCCTGAGAGACAACGTAGAGAAAGGGAAGATAGCTTTGATCCATGTACCCACACATGACCAACTAGCCGATATTTTCACCAAACCCCTAGATCAAGCAACTTTCACTCGTTTGCGGGGGAAACTTGGTGTGTGTTTGATTTCTTGAGTTGGGTGTGTGGGGGGCTTTCTTTTGCCGGTGGTGTCGAGCCCGTTTTGCCTCTCCTTGAGGAGCCGGTTTGTAGCATATGTATAGCTTTCCTTTGTGCATTTCTTGCATTTGGCATGGCATATGTAACATGATGTATAGGCATCCTTGTATCTTAGATTGCATGCATTTTGTATCATATGCATTTTTAGGGAAGCTTCTCCTATATACAATGTTTACCATGGGTTGCTATATATGTTCTTGTGAGCTTGTTTGATATGGTACGGTTAGTTTGGCTTAGCTCTTGATGATCTTGATGAATGATCCATGGTTGATGGCTAATTTTTGAAAAATGTCACATACATGCTCTCTCATGCGTAAATGCCTATATATGATCTTGACATGTTTTAGTGACTTTGCTATGCTTACTTTGTGGTTGGATAGCTAGTTTATTGATCATATGGAGCCAAAGGCTCGCTTGCCATCATGAATGTTTAGCCCTCTTGCTTAATCTTGTGGAGGGGCATAAGTTCCTTTTTTGTCGCAAAGACATTTCATGTACCATTTACAAATCTGAAAATGAAATGAAAAATGCTTGGAAAATATGTTCCCATGTCATATGTGCTGAAATTAATTTGCTTTGGGTGCTAAACCGTTGCATGATGCCTACCAATGAGAAGTCTCATACATAGAAGTAGGCACATGGCTCGGTGGCTTTGACATGACATGAGGTGCTTTTGGGTGTTTATGATGGTCTCATGATTAGAATGGCTGTCCTAGCATGAAGTTTGAGTGGCTTTGCCATTTTGATATGTTTTGATCATGTTTAGGTATTTGCTTGTGAGAGAGTAACTTTTCGCAAAATTCCTCAAATCCTTGTTAGCCTTGTCCAATGGTTGTGAAACTTGGTGATCACGTAGTTAAGGTCATTACGAACCTGTTGAGTATCTAACTTGCTCATTTGGACTTGTGTAGCTCCTTGTGATGAATTTTGTATATTCGAGAAGCTATATGTTGCAAGTTTTCGCATTTTGCCTTGATTCATGCATTGTCAACAAGGGGGAGAAGTTTGTGCATGGTTTGGGCACCTGGGAGTGTTTGGAAGGTGTTCCAATTGTTTCGGGCAATTTTTGAGCGAGGGTGGTGCGGGGGCGGTTTCTTTGGGCGGTCTAACCGCCCCCCGGGCGGTCCGTTCGGGCGAGGCGGTCTAACCGCCCCGGGCGAGCGGTCTAACCGCCCGGGGCGTGTGAGCGAGGTTTTTGCTCTTTGATGCATTCCCGAGTTGCATTGATGCATGTGTTCGGGGGGGAGTGTCTTGTGGCTCGGGGGGAGCTTGCATTCGTGCGGGGGAGCTCTTTGTGGTGTTCGAGTTTTGCTTTGGTGGTTTGCGCTCTTTGCGTGAGCTGTGTTTTGTCTCGGATGTGTCGAGCCGTTGCCCTTGCCTAAGGGGTCCGAGACTTGTCTTCTTCAAGTGATCTTGCTCTTTGCCTTTCTTTGGCTTTCGATCGCTTGTTGGGGTTTCCTTTTATTTTGTTTCTTTTCTTTTCCTTTTCTCTTATGTTACTTCATGTGAGTGTGTTGTCAATGCACTCATCAAGGGGGAGATTGAGGACCATGTGTGGTTCGAGGACCCAGGTGGATGGTCGCTTCCTTGTGTGATGAGTGATTGACAACGTTGTGTGGACTGATTCTTGGCTAAGTATTGCAGGTGCGAGGTTGCGGCTTGACTCGTGCGGTGCGGGTGAAGAACAAGCGCGAAAGGTCGTTGCCGGTGAGGCCTCCGGGTGTGGAGAAGACAAGTAGGCTTCGTTCGAGGGACCCGGTGGCCGGCGGGGTCAAGTGCGGGCCGCATGGTGGCATGAACGGCAAGATGAAGTCGTGGACGGTTTCTTGGTAGAGCCTCAAAACCAAGGTCGAGCGGGACTACGTGGGAGCCGAGTCATGAGTGGAGATTGGCGGAGGCTACACCGAGTTCGCGGGGTTTGCGGTGGTTCACCGGAAAACCACCGGGTTACTCGGTTGAGCCACAAAACCGAGGCCGAAGACTCGACGAGGAGGTGCGGCCACCCGAGCGGTTCAACCGCCCGGGAGGGGCGGTCGACCGCCCGGGGCCGGTCGAATCCACCGGGCCGGTCTAGCCGCCCGGGGGGGCGGTCCGACCGCCCTGGCCGCCGGCGCCGAGAAGCTTCGAAGCGGAGGACACGCGTCGGGATCGCAAGGCGTGCGTCGAGGCTACGCGAGGTGCGGTCGCGGGGCATCCGTCCGATGGTGAAGACATCAAGAATTCCAAATCCGCCCTTGAGGGGCATGTATCCCTAGTTAGTAGAGAGGGGCATTTTAGACATTCGGTTGCCGCCTATATAACCCAAGAGGTGAGAGGTTGGCAGCCAACTCTTGGGACCCTAGCTCATTTCGTTTTTCCATTTTCATTCTCTATTTTCCCTAGGTTTTTTAGAAGGCTAGTTTGAGAGCTTCATGTGAGATCTAGAGAGAGGGATGGATGTTTGGGTGGCAATATAGACCTTGTACGAACCATTCATGGCTTGTATAGAAGGTTCGGCGTGGTTCTTGATGGTGGTTTTCCCGTCTCTTTGATGTTGATTTTCGGAGCTCTCTTTGGCGGTGTTTTGAGAACGATTTCTTGGGGTTTTTGGTGGGTGTCACGTATGAGGTTCTTGTGCCTCTTTGGCTGGTGACTTTGCCCCCAAATCCCCTTTGAATCGAACTCGATTTGGTGGTTTTTCGAGTTGGGCGAGTTCTTGACCTAGAGAAGCGATTTCTTCGATTCCTCTTGATTGTGAGCGTTTCGGATCGATTCCTTTGAGGTAGAGGTTGCCCGGGAGGTAACCCCGGCTATCCCCGAAGTTTGGCTGCAATCGGTGGGGTGATTGGGGGGTTGGGGGCGGGGAAGTTGGGGTTTGGCCGGGGGGTTTTTTTTACGGGGGGGGGGGGGCTTCCCCGCGGGGGGGGGGGGTGGGGGCGCCGGGGTTTTTGGTTGTTTTTTTTTTTTTTTTGCTTTTTTTTTTTTTGTTTGTTGTTAGGTCTTTTTGGGGGGTGTGGTTGGGTGATTTTTTGTGGGTTTTTGGGGGGTGGTTGTTGGTTTTGGTTGGTTTTGGTTGGTTGTTTGGGTAGGGGGGCGGGCCCGGCCGGGGGCCGGCGCGCCGCACCCTGTTGTTTTGGTTTGGTTTTTGTTTTTTTGTTGGGTTTTTGTTAGAGGTGGTTTTGTTTGGTGGAGCGTTTTGTTTTTTTTGTTCTGGGGTTTTTTTTTTTTGGGGGGTTTTTTTGTGGGGGGTGTTTGGTGTGTTTGCCGGCGGGCCGCCGGCCCCCCCCCCCCGCTTCGCCGGCTTCTCTGTTGGTCTTTTTTGGGTTTTTTGGTGTTTTTTGGGTGTTTTGTTTTTTTTTTGGTTTTGTTTGTTGTTGCTGTTTGCGCTCGGGGGGCGGCGTGGTTTTGGGTGGGCGGTGGGTGGGGGGGGGGGGGGGTTGTGGGGGGGGGGGGGGGGGGTGGCTGGTTTTTTTTCGTTTTGAGTTTCTTTTCGTGGGTTTTGATCATCTCCCACCTCCCCCTCCCCCCCCTCCCCCTCTCTCGCCCCCCCCCCCTCCCCCTCCCTCTTCTCTGCATCCCAAATGTAGAGGTTGTTATCATCTCTTCCGGCGGCCGCCCACGAACTCGGGCTACGATCGTCAGAGTAGTCGCTACCCCCATAATCCTTAGGTTCGGGCGACACCTCCTTGTAATCTTTCTGCTTCATGCCTTGGATGCGCGCCGACCTTCGAACGGGCGTAGGGACCTTCTCTACTTCGACGGGGTTGCGAGATGCGATAGCTCCGGTCGGGACACGCCCTCCGCAACGGATGCGGGCGGTCCTCTTGATCTCGACGGGTAGCTTGAGCTCGCATCACTTCACCTCCTCTATCGATGGCTCCTTGGCTTCTTGCTTCAACTCTAAGCTCCTCGGGGACACAATGGCTGCTGCGTGGGTGCAAAATATTGCTTGAAGGGATTGATTCCCGAGCTCCCAATTCGGCCAAATAAATAGTCCGAAGAGAAAAACCCTAGGAACCTCATTTTCCTTATTCAAACTTCCCTTAAATTTTTTTGACCGAAGAAGGAAGTCGAAAAGGAGAAATTCGGGCAAAAACCGGGATCAACCGCTACCAGGACCTACTTGGGCCGGTCGGACTGGGCCGGCCGGCCCACCCTGTCTCGGGGGCCGGGCCGGTCCGGTTTTTCATGCACCGCCCTTATTTCACCTCCTTAGCCCATGGGAAAAAGTTGGCCCAGTAAATCTTCGCGAGAAACTCCAGAAAATTAAAAGAAAAATTATTTACAAAAATTCATGCCTTGTTTTTCGTCCTAGGCGGGACGTTCGGGCTCTTCTTCCATGGTGAAGACATCAACATGGTGAAGGGGCACAACGTCGGGTTCGTAGTAAACCTTAAGCCGTTGACCATTCACCATAAATTGATCGCCTTTTATATCCATAATGGTTACCGCTCCGTTGGAGAGCACCGAATGCACAACATAAGGTCTGTCCCACTTGCTTTGCAATTTCCCCTTTCCGAAGGTTTTAAACCTCGAATTGTAGAGGAGGACCTTATCTCCTTCTTTAAACTCTTTCTTTTTCAATCTTTTATCATACCACCTTTTGATTCTCTCTTTGTATATGCTTGCATTTTCATACGCCTTCAACCTCATCTCCTCTAGCTCGCTTATTTGGATTCTTCGTTTCACCACCGCGGCATCGAGATCAAGGTTCATCTCTTTAATCGCCCAATAGGCTTTATGTTCCAACTCAACCGGAAGGTGGCAAGCTTTTCCATAGACGAATTGATAAGGGGTCATACCTATCGGTGTCTTGAACGCCGTTCGATAAGCCCACAAAGCTCCGTCCAATTTCTTTGACCAATCTTTGCCTCCCTTCTCTATGGTTTTGTTGAGGATGCTTTTTAATTGCCTTTTTGATGTTTCCGCTTGTCCATTAGTTTGTGGGTGATAGGCCGTAGAGACCCTATGTTCAATCCCCAACTTGGACAAGCACTTTTTGAAATTCTTCCCGGTGAAGTGAGTTCCTCCATCACTTATCAAGATTCTCGGTGTACCGAAACGAGGAAAAATCATGTTCTTGATCATAGTAATGGACTCCTCCGTGGAAGTTTTACAACATGGCATAGCCTCTACCCATTTGGATACATAATCAACCATGACTAGAATATACTCATATCTGCATGAGTTTTTGAAAGGCCCCATGAAGTCTATACCCCATACATCAAATAAATCAATTTGTAGATTGTAATTCAAGGGCATAGAATTTCTTTGAGAGATGTTTCCGGTTCTTTGGCATTCGGGGCATGATGCAACATATCTTTTAGTATCTTCATGCATCTCCGGCCAATAGAATCCGCTTGACCATACTTTTGCTTGGGTTCGAAAATGGCTATAATGTCCACCGTACTCCGCCGAGTGGCACTTCCTTAGAATTTCTACCCTCTCTTCTCTTGGCACACATCTTCTCATAACTCCATCATTGCCAAGTTTGAAGAGGTATGGTGCATCCCAAAAGTATTTCCTACTTTCGGAGATTATCTTCTTTTGAGAGTTTTTATCTAGATGATCGAGAGGCATCTTCCGAATCGCTCGAATGATATCAATCATCCTAGTGTCTTTATCGAGCACTCGATAGAGGTGACCATCTCTCATATTATCTTCTATGGGCTCTTTATCATCTTGTCCACGATTCATCCTAGACAAATGATCGGCCACAACATTCTCCACCCCCTTTTTATCACGAATTTCAACATCAAACTCTTGGAGAAGAAGGATCCAACGAATCAAACGTGGTTTAGCTTCCTTTTTTGCCAAGAGGTACTTGATGGCTACGTGATCGGTGTAAACAATGACCTTCGAGTTCACGATGTAAGATCTGAATTTTTCGAAAGCGAATACCACTGCTAACAACTCCTTTTCCGTGGTGGCATAATTTAATTGTGCCTCACTAAGAGTTTTGCTAGCATAGTAAACGGCGTGAACTCAGCCTTCCTTTCTTTGACCCAAAACCGCGCCTACGACGTAGTCACTTGCGTCACACATGATCTCGAAAGGTTGGCTCCAATCCGGAGGTTGAATAATGGGAGCACTCACCAATGCACTTTTCAAGGTTCGAAATGCCGCTAGGCACTTCTCATCAAAGTCGAAAGCCACATCCTTTTGAAGAAGATGCGTTAAAGGCTTAGTGATCTTTGAGAAGTCCTTAATAAATCTTCTATAAAATCCGGCATGGCCTAGAAAGCTCCTTAAGGACTTAACATCTGTCGGAGGTGGGAGTTGCTCAACCGTCTCTACCTTAGCCTTGTCCACTTAAATGCCTCTCTCGGATATAACATGTCCGAGCACTATGCCTTGCTTAACCATGAAGTGGCACTTTTCCCAATTTAATACCAACTCTACCTCCGCACACCGCGTGAGAACCTTTTCCAAGTTTGCCAAGCAATCCATGAACGTCTTTCCATAAACGGAAAAATCATCCATGAACACCTTGACAACTTCTTCGATGAATTCCGAAAATACGGCCATCATGCAACGTTGAAAAGAGGCCGGAGCGTTGCATAGACCGAAGGGCATCCTTCTATATGCAAATGTTCCGTAAGGGCATGTAAACGTTGTTTTGTGTTGATCGTCCGGGTGAATGGGAATTTGCATGAACCCCGAGTACCCATCGAGAAAGCAAAAATAAGCGTGGTTTGCTAATCTCTCGAGCATCTCGTCGATGAACGGTAGGGGGAAGTGATCTTTCTTCGTTGCTTTGTTAAGCTTACGATAATCAATACACATCCGCCACCCGGTCACGGTTCTTTGCGGTATCAATTCGTTCTTCTCATTCTTCACCACGGTTAAACCTCCTTTCTTTGGTACACAATGTACCGGGCTTACCCATTCGCTATGCGGCACCGGGTAGATGATCCCGGCATCAAGTAACTTGATGACTTCCTTCTTTACTACCTCCCGCATGGCATGAGTTAGCCTCCTTTGGTGGTCCACTATGGGCTTACATTGGTCTTCCATTGGTATACAATGAGTGCAAAAGGCTGGGCTAATACCTTTGAGATCATTAATCGAATATCCAATCACCTTCCTATGTTTTTTCAATAAAATCAGCAACTTCTCATTTTCTTCGGGACTCAACTCGTCGCTCATGATGACTGGATAAGTCTTGTCTGGGCCCAAAAATTCATACTTTAATCCTTTGGGCAAAGGTTTAAGGTCTACCTCGGGCACTTGTGGCTCCTCGGGTTTTATTTCTCCTATGTCCTCAAATTTTCCTTCCTCCACGCTTCCATCATGTGGTTCTAAGCCTTTTGTTGCTTCTTCTAGTTCTTCATCTTATTGATTACTAATTTGATTTTCCATCGCTCTTTGCAGTGGGTCTCTAAGGGTTTCAACAAAACAAAGACTATCTATCTCCTATACTTCTTCGTCTTCGGGAGGAAATGGTGTAGGGTGTTTAGATACGCGAAGAAAATTATATGTGTACTTTGTTCAATTAAGGTTCATTGTTACTTTGCCTTCTCCGGCATCCAACACGGCATCAACCAACTTAAGAAAGGGCCTACCTAGGATTATGTGATCATGATTACTATGGTAAGCATCAATAACAAAGAAATCGGTTGGTATACATACATTTTCCAGAGATTTTTACTTTCATGTTGCAAGCAATACCTAGAGGTTTAATAGTTCTATCATCTCCCATAATTAATTTTGTTGATGTTGGAGCTAAGTCTAGGTTGTGGTTTTGAACTTTATCGTAAATTTTAGAAGATAGGACACTTACTTGGGCTCCGATGTCGCATAAAGCTTTGCATTGTACTCCGTTGATCTCGCAACTCAAGTGTGGTGCCATCTTCTCTTCTTCTTCGGATCCTATCACATAAACTTCGGCGAGGCGAGCGTATGGTGATGCTTCGGGCTTGATCCCCATGATTCTCTTCACCTCGGCTATGTGTTCTGGATCCACTTCATCATCTCCAAAGAGCTTTTGAAAGATCTCACCGGTGGTTTTAAGGTTGTATGAATCTTCCGCTTTCTTCTCCGGTGGGAAATCCACTTCCAATGCTCTCGCCATTCCCTTTTGATTAGGGAACGGTCTTCTCTTGTCGAATACCTCTCCGTAATCGATAGGAACCCAATCCATTGGTTCAAACTCCCTTAGTGGCTTTGCGCTTGACATGCTTCTTTTGTTTATTTCATTTTTTACGGCGAAGTCAACGCTCGGGGTAGTTGTTGACTTGATGTGTTCTTCTTCATGCTTTTCCGGGATTGGATCCTCTTTTGTGACTTCTGGGGTTGCCTCTTTAGAAAATTCAGCACACTTCTTCTTCCTTGAATTATATTCCGGCTCTTCCGCAAGTCTTGTTTCCCAATCTCTTCGCATGGCAGCCACTTTACTAATTTTTTGTAGAAGTTGGGCGGCTTCCGTGAGTGTTTTCTCCATGAGATCCCCGCCTGCACACATTTGGACGTGTTGCATGCAACTAGGGGTTAGGGAAAAGAAAAATGTATGCAAGAGTACGTCACCGGAGAAGCCGAGTCTTGGTCCTTGTTCTATTAACTCATTAAACCTATCCCAAGCTTGGTCTATCCCTTCCTCTTCTCCTTGCATGAAAGTGATCACTTGCCTCCTTAGATGTTGAACCTTGCTAATTGGAAAGAACTGCTCGCAAAACTTCTTTGTTAACTTGTTCCAATTGCCTTCAACTTCAAAGGACGCAAACGAGTACCATGTCTTTGCATTGCCGACAAGTGAGTAGGGAAAGAGATTCCATTTGAACCATTCATCGGGAACTCCTTCTTGACGCACCGTGTTGCATAGCATCGTGAAATGCCTTATGTGTCTGTATGGGTTTTCCGAAACCATCCCTTCGAACGGGTTTGCCGCCACCATCTCGATGATCTTGGATTTAATTTCATATTTAGTCGCTTCGAGCTTCGAATCCGACTCTTGTACTTTTATGTCTTCACATCGAGGGCTAGCGTAATCCCTTAGTGATTTCTCCAGTTCTTCCACGGGTTGATTGACGAACGCCATCTAGACAATAAGATAAAAACAAAAACAAAAACGAAATAAGTGGTTTTCTAGATAATATATGTTAGATATAGCAAACGAAAGATAAACTAAATATAAAACTAAGTTAAATGCAAATCAAACGATGTAAACTAGCTTGCTCCCCGACAACGACGCCAGAAAAAGGGGCTTGTTGACGGATAAAAGACGTATCCCTCTACGATCCGCAAGCGTACGAACCCCACACCTTTTTCACCACGGGATTCCCAAGGTTCTTGTCAATCCACGGAGCAAGGGGATTACAAGCGTTCGATCTACCTTTACACTCTGGCTACTCAAACTCTAACTACGATTAGACTAGAAAACAACTAAACTACACTAGAGAGAATGATCAAGATATCAAGATAAAAGACACTCGCCCATGGGTCTATGATACTAGAACATGGAATCGCTTAAAGACATGAAAACCAATCTAATCTATTGGGGTTGTGACCACGGTTTCGCCCTTTCCCTCCTCTCGTACTATCACTATGCGAAGGTATTCATGACTAGACCTATGATGGACACGGCGTATTGAATGGATCCAAGGAAGCATTGGAGCTCATACTCCCTTTACGGCAACGTAGCTAACCTTAAGCATTAAAGTATATTCAATACAAGATGATAGATAGATAATCCGACAAAGTATGATTACATCTCAAGATCGATTACAACCCATGGACGAATAAAAAAGATTACCCCATCAAGGTGCTAGACATAACACTGTTGATCATGGTTTCCCTTCTGACGGTGTCTTCCTTCTTCTCCACTTGTGGGTGCTTCCTTCGAGGTGGACGATCTCCCTCCGGAGATCTCCCTCCTCTCTCTCTAGCTTGTGGATGGCCTCCTCGTGCGAATGGCTCTCCCCCTGTCGAATGGCGGCGCCTCCAGGGTTTTAGGGTTGAAGATCCTTCGGGTGCAAGGAAAGGGGGGTCTAACCGACCACTAGAGTGGGCTGGGCCGGCCGGCCTGGGCCGACGGGCCAGGCCCATGTCGGCCCGGTTCGGTCGCCCCTTCGCTCCCGTGGGTCCTCAGGTGATTATGCACTTTGCCCCCTACACTTGCATGATTTTGACGATGTCATCCTCGCGTCCAAGATGGAGTTTCTCCGCGCATGAAGTTCGGTCTTTTACGCTTCAGTCCCCGGGGGTGTTCCTCGTAGCACTTCGGTCCTTGCACCATTGGAAGTGATTTCATCAAGCTCATGAACACGAACAAGACTCCGTAAATGCTCCTTTGAACTTGTTGTGAATCCGTCCTTTATGTCCATGTTTTCCTACATAAACATAACACTTCCAAATGCATGCACATAGATGAACTTGTTATATGATTAGTGTGCCTAGTGGCGAGTTAGTTCCATAATCAAATCCAAACCAAAGTGTAATGAACATGCTTGGTGTACCAAAATACACCATCAACACAGTGGTTCACCAGAAAATAACTAGGTTCCTTTGTTGATCCACAAATCCAAGACCGAAGAACCGAAGACGGTGCTGCAGTAGCTCCAGACCGGTCTGACTTGTGGGTACCGTTCTGACCGGTGAGGAGCACCGGTCTGACCGGTGAGCGACGATGCAGTCCAGAATCTTCGAAGCGGAGGACACGCGTTGGGATCGCATGGCTTGCGTCGAGGCTAAGCAGGGTGTGGTTGCCGGGCATCCGTCCGATGGAGAAAATGTGAAGACTTCCAAAACCGCCCTTGAGGGTCCTGTTTCCCAAGTTATTAAGTAAGGGTATTTTAGACTTTCGGTTGCCTCCATATAACCCATGAGGTGAGAGGATGGTAGCCATCTCTTGGAACCCTAGTTCATTTGCTTTCCTATTTTCCCTTCCTATTTTCTTAGGATTTCCATAGGACTAGCTTGAGAGCTTCATGGTGAGATTTGGTGAGAGGGTTGGATGATCGGGCGGCAAGCTAGACCTTGTATAACCTCCTTGGTATGTATAGATGATTCGTCGTGGTTCCTCAAGGCTATGTTGTGTTGTCCCCGGTTGTTCTTGAGGACCATGTGTGGTTCGAGGACCGGTGGATGGTCGCTTCCTGGTGTGGTGTGTGATTGACAACGTTGTGTGGACTAATTCTTGGCTAAGTATTGCAAGTGCAGGTTGCGGCTTGACTGGTGTTGGTGCAGGTGAAGAACAAGTGCGAAAGGTCGTCGCCGGTGAGGCCTCCAGGTGTGGAGAAGACAAGTAGGCTTCGTTCGAGGGACCTGGTGGCCAGCGGGGTCAAATGTGGGTCACATGGTAGCATGAACAGCAAGATGAAGTCATGGACGGTTTCTTGGTTGAGCCCCAAATCCAAGGTCGAGCCGGGACTACGTGGGAGCCGAGTCATGAGTGGCGATTGGCGGAGGCTACACCGAGTTCGCGAGGTTTCCAGTGGTTCACCAGAAAACCACTGGGTTCGTTGGTTGATCCACAAAGCCAAGACCGAAGAACCGAAGGCGGTGCTGCAGCGCAGCCTCCGGCACCGCCTCCGACCGGTGGGTACCGGTCTGACCGGTGAGGAGCACTGGTCTGACCGGTGAGCGACGACGCAGTCCGGAATCTTCAAAGCGGAGGACACGCGTCGGGATCGCATGGCTTGCGTCGAGGCTAAGCAGGGTGTGGTTGCCGGGCATCCGTCCGATGGAGAAAATCTGAAGACTTCCAAAACCGCCCTTGAGGGGCTTGTATCCCTAGTTATTTATAAGGGTATTTTAGACTTTCGGTTGCCTCCATATAACCCATGAGGTCAGAGGATGGCAGCCATCTCTTGGAACCCTAGTTCATTTGCTTTCCTATTTTCCCTTCCTATTTTCTTAGGATTTCCATAGGACTAGCTTGAGAGGTTCATGGTGAGATTTTGTGAGAGGGTTGGATGATCGGGCGGCAAGCTAGACCTTGAATGAACCTCTTTGGTATGTATAGATGATTCGGCGTGGTTCCTCAAGGCTTGGATGTGTCTTTCCCGTTTTTCCTTTTTGGTGATTTTCGGAGCCTTTTCTTGGGTTTTTCGTTCTTTGCTCGATTCGTCGATTTGAGGGCGTTTCTCTCCGGATTTCTTTGAGGGGATCATGGGTGAGTGCCTTGTGCCTCTTTGTGGATGATCTTGACCCCTCAAACGCCGGATTTGGCCTTCGATTCTTTGTCTTTTGGATGAACCCTAGGTCTGTTGACGGATAAAAGACGTATCCCTATACGATCCGCAAGCGTACGGACCCCACACCTTTTTCACCACGGGATTCCCAAGGTTCTTGTCAATCCGCGGAGCAAGGGGATTACAAGCGTTCGATCAACAACGACACACTAGCTACTAAAACCCTAACTACTATTATACTAGAAAACACTAAACTACACTAGAGAGAATGATAAACGATCAAGGTAGAAGACACTCGCCCACGGTGTCTACGATACTAGAGCATGCAATCGCTTAAAGACATGAAAACCAATCTAATCTATCGGGGATGTGACCACGGTTTCGCCCTTTCCCTCCTCTCGTATCGTCACTACGCGAAGGTATTCATGACTAGACCTTTGATGGCCACGGCGTATTGAATGGATCCAAGGAAGCATTGAGGCCTATACTCCCTTTACGGCATGGTTGCAAGCCTTAAGCATTAAAGTATATTCAACACAAGATGATAGATAGATAATCCGACAAAGTGCGATTACATCTCAAGATCGATTACAATCCATGGACGAATGAGAAGATTACCCCATCAAGGTGCTGATCATGGCACCGTTGATCATGGTTTCCCTTCCGCCGGTGTCTTCCTTCTTCTCCACGAGAGGGTGCTTCCTTCGAGGTGGTTGATCTCCCGCCGGAGATCCTCCTCCTCTCTCTCTAGCTTGTGGATGGCCTTCTGGTACGAATGACTCCTCCCCTCGGTGTTGGCGGGGCCTCGGGGCTTTTAGGGTTGAAGATCCTTCGAGGGCAAGGAAAACGGGACCGAACTGGTGCCGGAACTGGGCTGGGCCGGCCGGCCTGGGCCGGCCGGCCTGTGCCCACCCGGCCCGGTTCGGTCGGCCCTTTTGCTCCGTGGGTCCTCGTGCACTTATGTACTTTGCCCCCTCCACTTGCATGATTTTGATGCTGTTATCCTCGCGTCCAAGATGGAGGCTCTCTTTGCATGAAGTTTGATCTTTTACGCTTCAATCCCCGGGGGTGTTCCTCGTAGCACTTCGGTCCTCACCACCATTGGAAGCGATTTCATCAAGCTCATGAACACGAACAAGACTCCGTAAATGCTCCTTTGAACTTGTTGCGAATCCGTCCTTTATTTCCATGTTTTCCTACATAAACACAACACTTCCAAATGCATGCACAAAGATGAACTCGTTATATGATTAGTGTGCCTAGTGGCGGGTTAGTTCCATAATCAAATCCAAACCAAAGTGTAATGAACATGCTAGGTGCACCAAAATACACCGTCAACATCTCCCCCACACTTAGCTCTTGCTCGTCCTCGAGCAAGTACTCGTAAAAGAATTTCGTCCAAGGTGTGTAATCGTGTATCATTAATCGTCCTTCACAAGTTAGTCAATCCTTTCATCTTTAATACATAGACACAAAGTAATGATAATCAAACATAAACATGGGCGTTTAGAACTTTTACCACTTCAAGTTTTACCCCACAAATCAAACTCTTCACTCGAAGTCTTCAATTTCAGCCATGCTTACTCCTTTGCTTCCATCGGAGGGTTTTTATGATTTTCAAAACAAAAATTCCTGCAACAAGTATTAGACAAAAACCTTTCTCCAAGCTCTCTCAAGTCACTCGTATGAAGTGGCTATCCTAACCAAATTTTATAAAACTCTCACCTCCCATTAATCTCTCATATATCATGTAAAGTGGAGCTATAGGTAGGGCTAGCGCAATCAACACAAATATTGTCAAACTAAGAACTTCCTCTAATGGTTGTCTACCTTTCAAAGCCAATGATCATGAGAATTAACCATATGTAGGGATATCAAGGATGAGAAGATTTAGAATGGTGGACATGTGCAAGGGCAAAAGAAAATTGTGACTTCAAGGCACCAATGATGTCCTCGTTGTCGGATTGCACATGGTTGGAAATAGAGTAAAAGTTTCGTCTCACAATCAACGTGACATCCTTCCTTACACTTTATTTTTTTCTTTTCTTTCACTTGATCCATCCCTCTCATATCTTCATTGCTAACTCATCTTTCTCTCTTTTTTCTTTTTTTCTTTCATTCACATATGATTTTTCTTTCTTTCTTTCTTTCTTTTCCATACACATACTTTTTTCTTTATTTTTCTCTCTCTTGACAACTTTTCAAAGCTTTCAATTCTCTCTTTCCTCGCATGCATACAATCTGAAATTTTTAAATAAATCATGCTAGAGACGAGACGAAACTTTGAAAAATAGGTTGTGTTCAAGGAATACGATGTACAAAAGAGATGTATAGGGTTGGGTATGGAATCCAGCGATATTCATGACTTTCGTTGTGAAAGTCATGGACCGAATATATGACGAGGCTAGCAACAAAAGATAAGCACAAGGACATGATCATTGCTCGAAATTAAAACTCACCAAGAGAGAAGGGTCCTAGCCTAACTCATCGTGCTAATCACACTTATGGTGGAGCGAAAAAATAAACTTGGCTTTGGATAGGAATTTTTTTCTTACCCTCAACTTGGAAAAAGAGGTTTTGCTAACCTTTATTACAAGGGTTTTAAAATAATTTTCAGAACTGAAATCCTCCAATTTTTAGCATCGAACATAGCACAACTAACATGTGAAGCTCAAGATCGAAGTGTGGTATGGGTACTTTAAGTAGTAGCGATTCCACTAAGCACCACGGTAAACGATTTTCAAACCACATACTTGTGTTCATATATCAAGAATCGAAGATTAAACAAACAAGTAAATAAAGATAAACAATACATAAAACACAAAGATATATATAAGACTCTTTTTATTTGGTTTTCTTGACTCAACACTAATTTAAGACACTTGCAAAAATTTTAAAACAGACTCAAAAACTAAAGACTCATTAAAACACTAAGACTCTCACACGAAGATTAAACCGAACCTAAACTTGAAGTTCAAAAGCTAAGGCTAGCAAGCTAGCTCTCCCCCACACTTAAAACATACGACGTCCTCGTCGTATCTTACAAAAATCCTAAGGGGAAAACTAGATCTAGTGGTACTTCAAGCAAGTTTTGCACCACTTGCCTCTCATGTTTCCAACCATGCCGAAAAGTTTGCGCACGTTGCGGTTAAGGAACTTGTAGTCATCTTCAACTACGCGCTCCAAGTCCTCCATACGCTGCTTCATCGCTTCCATGGCTTGGAGACATTCGTCGGCCGACGTGTAGAGATCCACGATGGATTGACGGCAAACTCGACAGCACACCGGATGCAATCCGAAGGGGTCGTCGTCGCCATAATATCCACCGTTGTCACCACCGTCGTCGCCACCTCCATTGTCGTTGCCTTCGCCACCGCCGTTGCCGTCGCCGTTGGGGCCTTCGGGAGTCCATTCATTGGGCTGCTCATCCCAATCGTCATCGTCTCTACGGCGGCCGCCCACGAGCTCGGGCTACGATCGTCGGAGTAGTCGCTATCCCCATAATCCTTAGGCTCCGGCGACACCTCCTTGTAATCCTTGCGCTTAATGCCTTGGAGGCGTGCCGACCTTCGAACGGGTGTAGGGACCTTCTCTCCTTCGACGTGGTTGCGAGATGCAAGAGCTCCGGTCGGGACACGTCCTCCGCAACGGATATGTGCGGTCCTCTTGACGGGTAGCTTGACCTCACATCGCATCGCCTCCTCCATCGATGGCTTCTTGGCTTCTAGCTTCAACTCTAAGCTTTTTGGAGGCTCAATGGCTGCTACAAGGGTGCAACACATTGCTTGAAAGGTTTGATTCTCGAGCTCCCAATTCGGCCAAATATATAGTCCCGAGAGAAAAGCCCCGGGAACCTTATTTTCCTTTTTTACACTTCCCTTAAAATTTTCCGACCAAACAAGGAAGTCAAAAAGGAGCAATTCGGGCGAAATTCGGGGTCATCGGGCGTCGGGCCACCCCCGGGGCCGGTCCGCTCGGGCCGGCCGGCCCCCCCGCCTCGGGGGCCGGCCGGTCCGGTTTTTTGCACACCGCCCTATTTTTTTCTTCCTCACCCCATGGGAAAAAGTTGGCCCGGTTAATCTTCGCGAAAAACTCCGAAAGCTAAAAGAAAAATTATTTACGAAGTTGATGCCTTGTTTTTCGTCCTAGGCGGGACGTTCGGGCTCTTCCTCCATGGTAAAGACGTCAACATGATGAATGGGCACGACATCGGGTTCGTAGTAAACCTTAAGCCGCTGTCCATTCACCACAAATTGATCGCCGTTTATATCCATAATGGTTACCGCTCCGTTGGAGAACACCGAATGCACAACATAAGGTCCGTCCCACTTGCTTTGCAATTTCCCCTTTCCGAAGGTTTTAAACCTCGAATTGTAGAGGAGGACCTTATCTCCTTCTTTAAATTCTTTTTTCTTCAATCTTTTATCATACCACCTTTTGATTCTCTCCTTGTATATGCTTTCAACCTCAACTCCTCTAGCTCGCTTATTTGAATTCTTCGTTTCACCACCGCGGCATCGAGATCAAGGTTCATCTCTTTAATCGCCCAATAGGCTTTATGTTCCAACTCAACCGGAAGGTGGCAAGATTTTCCATAGACAAATTGATAAGGGGTCATACCTATCGGTGTTTTAAACGCCGTTCGATAAGCCCATAAAGCTCCGTCTAATTTCTTTGACCAATCCTTGCCTCCCTTCTCTATGGTTTTGTTAAGTATGCTTTTTAATTGCCTATTTGACGTCTCCGCTTGTCCGTTGGTTTGTGGGTGATAGGCCGTGGAGACCCTATGCTCAATTCCCAACTTGGACAAGCACCTTTTGAAGTTCTTCCTGGTGAAATGAGTTCCTCCATCACTTATCAAGATTCTCGGTGTACCGAAACGGGGAAAAATCACGTTCTTGATCATAGTGATGGACTCCTCCGTGGAAGCCTTACGACATGGTATTGCCTCTACCCACTTGGATACATAATCAACCATAACAAGTATATACTCGAATCCAAATGAGTTTTAAAAGGGCCCCATGAAGTCTATGCCCCATACATCGAATATGTCGATTTGCAAGTTGTATTTCAAAGGCATAGAATTTCTTTGAGAGATGTTTCCGGTTCTTTGGCATTCGGGGCATGACGCAACATATCTTTTAGTATCTTCATGCATCTCCGGCCAATAGAATCCGCTCGACCATACTTTTGCTTCGGTTCGAAAATGGCTATAGTGTCCACCGTACTCGCCGAGTGGCACTTCCTTAGAATCTCAAGCCTCTCTTCTCTTGGCACACATCTTCTCATCACTCCATCATTGCCAAGCTTGAAGAGGTATGGTGCATCCCAAAAATATTTCTTACTTTCGAGATTATCTTCCTTTGAGTGTTTTTGTCTAGATGATCAAGGGGCATCTTTCGAATTGCTCGAATGATGTCGATCATCCAAGTATCTTTATCAAGCACTCTATAGAGGTGGTCATCTCTCATCTTATCTTCTATGGGCTCTTTATCATCTTGTCCACGATTCATCCTAGACAAATGATCGGCCACAACATTTTCCACCCCTTTTTATCACGAATTTCAACATCAAACTCTTGGAGAAGAAGGATCCAACGAATCAAACGTGGTTTAGCTTCCTTCTTAGCCAAGAGATACTTGATGGCTGCGTGATCGGTGTAAACAATGACTTTCGAGTTCACGATGTAAGATCTGAATTTTTCGAAAGCGAATACCACCGCTAGCAACTCTTTTTCCGTAGTGGTGTAATTTAATTGTGCCCCACTAAGAGTTTTGCTAGCGTAGTAAACGGCGTGAACTCGGCCTTCCTTTCTTTGACCCAAGACCGCGCCTATGGCGTAGTCACTTGCGTCACACATGATCTCGAAAGGTTGGCTCCAATCCGGAGGTTGGATGATGGGAGCACTCACCAAAGCATTTTTCAAGGTCCGGAATGCCGCTAGACACTTCTCATCAAAGTCGAAAGCCACATCCTTTTGAAGAAGGTGCGTTAAAGGCTTAGTGATCTTCGAGAAGTCCTTTATAAATCTTCTATAGAATCCGGCATGGCCTAGAAAGCTCCTTAAGGACTTAACATCCGTAGGAGGTGGGAGTTGCTCAACCGTCTCTACCTTAGCCTTGTCCACTTCAATTCCTCTCTCGGATATAACATGTCCGAGCACTATGCCTTGCTTAACCATGAAGTGGCACTTTTCCCAATTTAAAACCAAATCTACCTCCGCACACCTTGTAAGGACCTTTTCTAAGTTTGCTAAGCAATCCATGAACGTCTTCCCGTAAACGGAAAAATCATCCATAAACACTTCAACAATCTCTTCGATGAATTCCGAGAACACGGCCATCATGCAACGTTCAAAAGAGGCCGGAGTGTTGCATAGGCCGAAGGGCATCCTCCTATATGCAAACGTTCCGTAAGGACACATAAACGTTGTCTTATGTTGATCTTCCGGTGAATGGGAATTTGCATGAACCCCGAGTATCCATCGAGAAAGCAAAAATAAGCGTGGTTTGCTAACCTCTCGAGCATCTCGTCTATGAACGGTAGGGGGAAGTGATCTTTCTTCGTCGCTTTGTTAAGCTTACGGTAATCAATACACATCCGCCACCCGGTCACGGTTCTTTGCGGTATCAATTCGTTCTTCTCATTCTTCACCACGGTCAAACCTCCTTTCTTCGGTACACAATGTACGGGCTCACCCATTCACTATGCGGAACCGGTAGATGATTCCGGCATCAAGTAACTTGATAACCTCTTTCTTTACTACCTCTCGCATGGCATGGGTTAGCCTCCTTTGATGGTCCACTACAGAGCTTACATTGGTCTTCCATTGGTATACGATGAGTGCAAAAGGCTGGGCTAATACCTTTGAGATCATTAATTGAATATCCAATCACCTTCCTATGTTTTTTAATAAAATCAGCAACGCTTCATTTTCTTCGGGGCTCAACTCGTCGCTCACAATGACCGGATAGGTTTTGTCCGGGGCCCAAAAATTCATATTTTAATCCCTTGGGCAAAGGTTTAAGGTCTACTTCGGACACTTGTGGCTCCTCGGGTTTGATTTCTCCTATGTCTTCGAATTTCTCTTCCTCCACACTACCATCATGCGGCTCTAAGCCTTTTGTCGCTTCCTCTAGTTCTTCATCTTGTTGATTACTAATTTGATTTTCCATCGCACTTTGCAGCGGGTCTCTAAGGGTTTCAACAAAACAAAGACTATCTATCTCCTCTATTTCTTCATCTTCGGGAGGAAAAGGTGTAAGGTGTTTAGAAGCACGAAGAAAGTTATATGTGTACTTTGTTCCATTAAGGTTCATTGTTACTTTGCCTTCTCCGGCATCTAACACGGCATCAACCAACTTAAGAAAAGGCCTACCTAAGATTATATGATCGAATTACCATGGTAAGCATCAATAACAAAGAAATCAGTTGGTATATAGTTTCTAGAAATTTTTACTTTCATGTTGCAAGCAATACCTAGAGGTTTGATAGTTCTACCATCTCCCATAATTAATTTCGTTGATGTTGGAGCTAAGTCTAGGTTGTGGTATTGAACTTTATCGTAAATTTTAGAAGATAGAACACTTACTTGGGCTCCGATGTCGCATAAGGCTTTGCATTGAACTCCGTTGATCTCGCAACTCAAGTGCGGCGTCATCTTCTCTTCTTCTTCGGATCCGATCGAATAAATTTCAGCAAGGCGAGCGTATGGTGATGCTTCGGGCTTGATCCCCATGATCCTCTTCACCTCGGCAATATGTTCGGATCCACCACGTCATCTCCAAAGAGCTTTTCAAAAATTTCACCGGTGGTTTCGAGGTCGTATGAATTTTCAGCTTTCTTCTCCGGTGGGAAATCGACTTCCAATGCTCTTGCCATTCCCTTTTGATTAGGGAACGGTCTTCTCTTGTCGAATACTTCTCCGTAATCAATAGGAACCCAATCCATTGGCTCGAACTCCCTTAGTGGCTTCGCGCTTGACATGCTTCTCTTGTTCGTCTCATTTGGTGCGGCGAAGTCGACGTTTGGTGTAGTTCTTGACTTGACGTGTTCTTGTTCAAGCTTTTCCATGATTGGCTCCTCGTTTGTGACTTCCGGGTTGCCTCTTTAGAAAATTCAGCAAGCTTTTTCTTCCTTGAATTGAATTCCGGCTCTTCCGCAAGTCTTGTTTCCCAATCTCTTCGCATGGCAGCCGCTTTACTAACTTTTTGTAGAAGTTGGGCGGCTTCCGTGAGTGTTTTCTCCATGAGATCCCCACCGCACACATTTCGACGTGTCGCATGCAACTAGGGGTTAGGGAAAAGAAAAATGTATGCAAGAGTACGTCACCGGTGAAGCCGAGTTTTGGTCCTTGTTCGATTAATTCATTAAACCTATCCCGTGCTTGGTCTATCCCTTCCTCTTCTCCTTGCATGAAAGTGATCACTTGCCTCCTTAGATGTTGAACCTTGCTAATCGGAAAGAACTTCTCACAAAACTTCTTTGTCAACTTGTTCCAATTGCCTTCAACTTCAAAGGACGCAACCGAATACCATGTCTTTGCTTTGCCGGCAAGTGAGTAGGGGAAGAGATTCCATTTGAACCATTCAACGGGAACTCCTTCTTGACGCACCGTGTTGCATATTGTCGTGAAATCCCTTATGCGTCTATATGGGTTTTCCGTAACCATCCCTTCAAATGGGTTTTCCGCCACCATCTTGATGATCTTGGATTTAATTTCATACTTGGTCGCTTCGAGCTTCGAATCCGACTCTTGTACTTTTATGTCTTCACATCGAGGGCTAGCGTAATCCCTTAATGATTTCTCCGGTTCTTCCACGGGTTGATTAACGAACTCCATCTAGACCATAAGATAAAAACAAAAACAAAAAAAAGAAACAAGTGTTTTTCTGATAATATATGTTAGATATAGCGAATAAAAGATAAACTAAAATATAAAACTAAGTTAGATGCAAATCAAACGATGTAAACTAACTTGCTCCCCGGCAACGGCGCCGTAAAAAAGGGGCTTGTTGACGGATAAAAGACGTATCCCTCTACGATCCGCAAGCGTACGGACCCCACACCTTTTTCACCACGGGATTCCCAAGGTTCTTGTCAATCCGCGGAGCAAGGGGATTACAAGCGTTCGATCAACAACGACACACTAGCTACTAAAACCCTAACTACTATTATACTAGAAAACACTAAACTACACTAGAGAGAATGATAAACGATCAAGGTAGAAGACACTCGCCCACGGGTCTACGATACTAGAGCATGCAATCGCTTAAAGACATGAAAACCAATCTAATCTATCGGGGATGTGACCACGGTTTCGCCCTTTCCCTCCTCTCGTACTGTCACTACGCGAAGGTATTCATGACTAGACCTTTGATGGCCACGGCGTATTGAATGGATCCAAGGAAGCATTGAGGCCTATACTCCCTTTACGGCATGGTTGCAAGCCTTAAGCATTAAAGTATATTCAACACAAGATGATAGATAGATAATCCGACAAAGTGCAATTACATCTCAATATCGATTACAACCCATGGACGAATGAGAAGATTACCCCATCAAGGTGCCGATCATGGCACCGTTGATCATGGTTTCCCCTTCCGCCGTGTCTTCCTTCTTCTCCACGAGAGGGTGCTTCCTTCGAGGTGGTTGATCTCCGCCGGAGATCCTCCTCCTCTCTCTCTAGCTTGTGGATGGCCTTCGGTGCGAATAACTCCTCCCTTCGTGTTGGCGGCGCGTCGGGGGTTTTAGGGTCGAAGATCCTTCGAGGGCAAGGAAGACGGGACCGAACCGGTGCCCGAAGTGGGCCGGGCCGGCCCGCTCGGGCCGGCCGGCCCGTGCCCAATTTCGGCCGGTTCGGTCGCCCTTTTTGCTCCGTGGGTCCTCGCGCACTTATCTACTTTGCCCCCTCCACTTGCATGATTTTGACACTGTTATCCTCGCGATCAAGATGGAGGCTCTCTTTGCATGAAGTTTGATCTTTTACGCTTCAATCCCTGGGGGTGTTCCTCGTAGCACTTCGGTCCTCGCCACCATTGGAAGTGATTTCAGCAAGCTCATGAACACGAACAAGACTCCATGAATGCTCCTTTGAACTTGTTGCGAATCCGTCCTTTATGTCCATGTTTTCCTACATAAACATAACACTTCCAAATGCATGCACAAAGATGAACTCGTTATATGATTAGTGTGCCTAGTGGCGGGTTAGTTCCATAATCAAATCCAAACCAAAGTGTAATGAACATGCTAGGTGCACCAAAATACACCGTCAACAAGGTCATAGTGTTCTTGGCAAGGATTTGCGATTCCGGGAGTTGTAGGGAGTTTAAGACCGTAATTTTTGGGGCATGACCTCTCCTTGGGGTGTTCATCATCTCGCCAAAATTTTGTCTCAAGACTCCTAGTGTTTTGCAAGATCCTTTGATTGAAAGTTTGGGGCGTATTCGCGGGCAGTTTTCTGGGCTGTCCCGGGTGATCCGGTCACCTTTGCCGGGTGACCCGAAGGTGGTAGGTTGATCCGGTTAGTTGTGCCCGGGTGACCCGGTGCGGCTCTGTAAGGCTCACAGTGACCCGGTCACTTGTGCCGGTTGACCCGGTAGGTCTTAGCCTTCTTCGTTGATTGCTCAAGTTCTTTCGTGTTTGCTTCCGCTTTGCTTCCTAGCCTTTCAAGCTTTGTTCCTAAGGTATCAAGAGAGGTTTGTGTGTGCTTCCGCTTGTTTGTGTGTGACTCGGAGTTGCGGTTGGGATATAGGCCGAGTTCTTTTGAGAAAGAATTTTTATCGGCTCCCATTCACTACCCCCCTCTCTGGTTCGCCGTTTCGGTCCTTCAAGTGGTATCAGAGCTGGTTACGGGTATTGATTGACTCTAACCAGTCTAAGATCCAAGGATAGCATACTAGGAACGGGGTTCGGGTCCTCCACACTTTGATGGCAAGAACTACCAGATGTGGAGTAAGCGGATGGCGGCGTTTCTCCGCGGCAAGGGTCAGAACCTTTGGGATGTCACGGTGGACACAGGCTATGTCCAGCCGATGAACTTCCTTGCTCCAGAATCGAGGGACATGTTCGACGCCAACAACAAGGCGGTCGACTACTTGTTTCGTGCTTTGTGTCAGCCCGAATTCGATTGGGTGCACACTGAGCACTTGGCTTGTAGAATTTGGTCACTGTTGGAGGAAGCTTGTTGACGGTGAAATTCCGTCAACCTAGCCATGAGTTTACCTTCGGTGTTGGCATGACTTTTGTATCTTATTCATTGGTACTAACCCCCGTGGTATAACAAGTTCACTTGTGCATGTCGGTTTTGGAGTTAAGTGTTTACGCAGGGTTTTAACGTTGAAAGCAAGACTTCCGGGATAAGTTCATTAAGCACCTCATGACAAGATCTTGAAGCCCGATACAAGTCAAGCAATGAAGTGAACATGACTCCAAGAGCCCAAGGACCAAGCCCGAGAAGATGATAAACTCCGAGGACCGAACCGTAAAAGTGCCGAATCTTGCAAGACAAGGAGTTGAGTCCAATTCGGAGAGAAACCGACGTCAAGGGCCCACATGCAAAAGGGGAGAACATCTAGAAGACGTGGGAAGCAACACCGGCGAAGCAGCCGCGAGATGGGCCGAATTGGGCCCGGCCGGCCGGCCCGGCCGGCCGGCCCGGCCCATTCGGGGCCCAATCGGCCTCTCCTTTGACCTAATTGCTTCTCAGGCTATAAATAGCCCCCTGACCGAGAGCCACGCGGAGAGGAGGTCGTAATCCGCCGCCGAGGAGCAGAGAAGCTTGAGGGACACCAACTTGAAGATGAGGGTCGTGCTAGTTGTCTAGGGTTTCCCTAGCCGACGTGGGAACCTTGCATGGAAGACCATGTCGGAGCTCGGAGCGAGGATCAAGATCGAGGGAGGGCCCCGGTGGTGATCTTGTTCATGTAATCATTCATGGTGAAGTTTGTAAGTGAATCCGATTTCTAGCGATTAAGTGCCTTCTCGATGATTTTGTTTTCTTCTTGGTTTTGCTTCTTCTACGATCTAGTTTGCAGCTAGATTACATAGGGTGCTCTTGTAGCCGCGGTGGCTAGAGGTGCATACCGGACCGGCCAAGTGATTTCAACTTGTTCTATCGAACTCGCCCTAAGCTCCCCACATGAATAGGGATACGTTGTGACAGAACGGGGGTCTCGAAAGGCGGATGTTTTCGGAGTCGGATGGGAAGGCCACGATTTAAAGATGCTTTTAATGAGATTTGCTTTGCTATCTTCATCTATCTTGTTTGGAGCTACAACATAAGCATGATCTAGATTCTCTAGATTGGTTATCTCTTGCTTTCTCTTGCTACCTCTTTAGTAGATTAGATTAGATTCGTTTTCTTTATGAGTTAGTAGATTAGATGCAACTTGTCTTCAATAGATAGCTTTACCTTGCTTTACTAGATTGAATCCTTGCGTTGCACATTGTTCCTCGGATTCGATACCTTGGGTTCACCACTCGAGGGAAGAAGGGTCCCTTGACTACGACGGGAGACTTGTCCGCTTGCAAGTCACAAACGAACTTTGATACAACTATTAACCGTCAACAAGCCCCTTTTTCTGGCGCCGTTGCCGGGGAACAAGCAATCAAGATCCGATCTAGTATCGCTTATCTTTCAGTTTTTCTTTTGATTTTCTTTTGCATCTCTTATGTTTGATCATCCCCCAAAAAGAAAAAAAAAGAGTCAATCTAATCTAGTTTTGATTAACCCTAGTTTTTATGTTTAGATTTTTGTTTTATTACTAACCCTAACCGGAGATGGTGGGCTACCTCTCCAAGAAACCCAAAACTTTTTTGTGGATGATCCAGGAAAACTTTACAGGCAAAGGTGACATGCAACACAAGCTAAAAGGGTGGAAACCCTAGATTCAAAAGTTGAAGTCGAAGGACCGTCGAAATCTCCAAGGGAATCACCACCTCCAAGTCAAGACGCCGGAAGGCCATTCAAGATCAAGAGGAGGATGGAGAAGATGGAGATGGAGAAAGAAGCTCAACACCTAAAGGCCGCCAAGGCAAGATCCACATGCGAAGTGTTCATCATGATGAAAATGCTAGAGACGCAAGTGGGACAACTTGCCGGCGCCCGATGGGCAACAAAGAAGAATATCCGAGACAACTCCAAGGTCCCAAGACGGCGAAGGCTACTCAAGCTCATTCGGGAGAGATGAAGGATCACACTAGAGACCATGAAGATCACGACCGAAGGACCGGAGTTCGAGATGCCGAGCCACAAGGAAGATGTTGCATCCGTCAAGACCAAAGGACAAAGCCACTCGTGAAGACCAAAGAAAATTGACTAAGCCAAAGTGGGTACCCAAGATTGCAACGCCCACAAAGAGCGTTGATCCGGAGTAATCAAGTGAAGAAGTCTAGCCATGGACTATAAACGAAGCGCTAGGCGGGGAGGCAACCCGTTTCGTCGAGTCAAGAATAAGCTACCGGGAGGACAACCCGATTCCAGGTTTTTCAAGTCTTTTTAAATATAATTCAGTTCTGAATTTTACTACGCAAAACATTAGACTTAGAATGGTTGAACAATATTAGAGACATAATTCTTGGTTGAATATTTTGCTTGATCATAAACCCTTTACATGAACCATCCTATGTGATTGTTTGCTTCTTTTCCGAGAAACCACAACCAAAACCAAAAAAATTTCAGAACCTTAATCAACCTTTCACCCTCATTATGGTGCTGAGGTTGACTTATTTTTCATGCTAAAAACACTCGAGTAGAGCCACGACTTGTATCTAGATGTTATTTAAATTTCAGCATGTGGTAGGACTCGTGTGAACCTAGAAACTTGATTTTTGGTTGGTTTAAAAATCCATATCCTTGGTTTCTCTAAGATTAGAATTTTTCTAAGCCTCACTTAATTTTATTTCATTCAAAATCTCTCTCATCTAATCAAAATTAGGACCTAAACCTATGCCCCCATGATCAAGCCGGGAAAAGCTTGCTCTCAACCAATGAAGGCAAACTATACCGGTGAGACCGAAATCGACGTAATAAAAAAATATTTTCGACTTGCATTTGTTTTTAATGGTTTAAAAACTTCTCTAAAATTATGTTCGAGCTCTTGCATGGCTCTGAAAAATATTTTTAAATTTCGAAATTAGAGGAGTGCTTAGCCTTAAAGGGAGGCAATCTAGTTAACCTAACCATGCATGCACCATGGTACATCACGGGATGCCCCTCCAACATATTTAAACCACATGCAAAGTACAAGCATGGGGGGCTGCCAAGGCTTTGTTTTGTAGGAATATCATGGATGCATGTGAGGCAAGGGAGTATGGAAGTAAATCAAGCGAAAACATCAAGTGGAAGGAGCAATAATGCAAGCGAAGGAGTGGAAGGAACGTTGGGAAGGTGTACGCGATCATGAAGCAACATGAATGCACTAGAGAAGAACCGAGCCAAGAGGAGGAGAGAGGTAAGTCTTTCATCCAACTCTTTGTTCATGTGCTCTAGTTTGTAGGACGGAATCACCTTAGACTTAGCCATCCACCGCGTTTGTTTCGTGCAACAAATCACATCCTTAATCCACTCAAAGTCCAGACTCCAAAATAATATTTGTGTACCTTGTTACCGGGTGAAAACCCCGGATATTTATTTGTGAGGGAGAGTGCTGCAATCATGGAAGAAAACTACAAGCCTTTCACCGAAGAAGAAGGGATCATCGTCGTCTAAGCCATCATCGACAACCTCTTCGAGGAGGCACTCGGTTTCCGAGTTTCCTCGGAGTATGGAGGAGGACACGGCACCGCCGAGGAGGAACCACACTCTTCTCCTTGGTGGCATGAGGGCCACACAAAACTCGTTTATTAGGTTTACCAAACTTCAATAACATATGGAGGAGCCGCCCGTCCAACCTCACCACTTGACACGATCATCCGCTCCACCTCCATATGCTCCGCGGTGTTCCGAGGGGTATGTCATCATGACGGAGGAGGAGAAGAAGCTCGCTCGCCTCAAGTAGAGGCTTGTAGCGAACGTCGACATCGACGACCAAGCTCTCCACATATTGGGTTTCACACGGGACACCGGTGCAATTCTCTAGCGGAGTGTCGGCAAACACCCACAAGAAATTCGCCTAGGAAATTTTCATGACCATGGCGCATACCCTTGATGAAGGAGTGCCGAGTCTCTCATTCCGTTGGAGGGAGCCCACAAGAGGAGAAGAAGGAAGACACCGTCGGAAGGGTAACCTTGATCAACGATGCTATTTCTAGCACTTTGATGGGGTAATCTCCTTTCATCCATGGGTTGTAATCGATCTTGAGATGTAATCACACTTTGTTGGATTATCTATCTATCATCTTGTGCTGAAAATACTTTAATGCTTAAGGCTAGCAACCATGCCATAAAGGGAGTATAGGCCTCAATGCTTCCTTGGATCCATTCAACACAATCCCCGATAGATTAGATTGGCTTTCATGTTCGAAATGATTGCATGTTCTAGTATCGTAGACCCATGGGCGAGTGTCTCCTATTTTCAAAAAGGGAGCTCCGGAACAAGTATGTGCACAAAGGCACATGGGAAAGCTTTTGGAGTATGATCACGGGAAGAGACCATCAACGAAGAAATACTATCCGAACCCCATCATCCAAGTGTGTCACTTTTGTGCAAGTGGATTTTTGGGGAGAATAAGAGAGACATAGATAACCAACACGGAGTTGAATTGGATTTACTCGCAGCCAATCAACCCTACTCACCTATGATCAACCCGGTGGTGTTGTGGCAACATCGGATTCGGGAGATCGGGTTGTTACCTCTCCATGTTGACTATCTCTTTAAAACCGGGTATTACAAGGAACCCAAATCATCTCCTACACGGGACTTCCCTAGGAATATATGAAGAAAGGAAAATATAAGAGTGAAGATGAGAGAGGAGGCTTACAAGTGGCCTAGGTGAATTTGCCCCTTCCGGATTGAAGATTAAGACTTTTCTTGAGGGGAAGAAGATCGGTTAGAGGAAGGACTTCTTGTGCTGGCGAAAAAAAAATAATAGAAGAGAAGGATTGTAGGAGAAGGATCTTCTATGGCCCAAGAAGGAGGTGCACAACAAAATTATGTCCCACCATTGGGAGGAACCCCGGCGCCGCCGAGTTACTACGGTGGTGTACCAATGCAAGCATGGGGGAGTGGTGCAGCCCTACCCCCACCATTTTTGCGGTGCCCAACGTAGCCTTTGCGGAGCCATTTGCACACCTTCCTCAACCACAACAAAATGGAGCCACCATTGGAGGATACGCTGCAAGGAACATGCAAATTATTGCAGCCATCCAAACCAATGCAAACCAAATGGGTGAAGGAAATGCAAACGTCGCTTATGTGCTTGGACACCTTCACCTAGCACCGTCGGACAATTCATATGAGGAGTGGTGCATTATGAGTAAGGGTACAACAACCAAGACTATCAATATCAACCACCGGCGGAAGATTAGAGAGAGGAGGAGCTTTAGTTATCTTTCCTTTACCCCCTTTTCTTTAATTTTCAGCATTGTTTGCACCTATGTTTGCGTAGTGTTTTCAGTTTTTTATTTAAATTTCAGAAAGTGTGTTAGTTTAATTTTTTTCAGCATGTATCTTAGTTTTTATTTTCATCATGAATAATGTCACCACCAAGTTTTTACCTTTGGTAAAGTTACAAAGTTTGTGCCATGATGATATATGATTATAATTGCCGCTTTGTTTATCTTTGTAATTGACTTATGCATGTTTGAACTAGTGCTCTCTTAAAAATACAAATCTGAAATTATCTAAATGCTAGCTCAATCTTCAGCGGAGGTTATGATTAAAATAAAGACCCATAGTGTTTTTATGTGCTCTCAAGTTATGAATAGATTAAAGATGTCTTTTATGCTCAAAAATATTGCTAACCTTGTCACAAATGTCACTTGTGTGTTGCTCAACCTATCCAAAGCCTTATATATATTTGAGTGCATAAACCTTAGTGTACAAGATTTATTTTTGAGTGAGTTATTGCAGGCCATGATTTCTCTGGCCCGAGACTAAGAAGCTGGTCATTCCATTTTTGCGTATCTATCTTTTTGCTAGCCTCTTATCCGTGCATTGTGTATCCCCGCATCGGAGATCTCACAAACTTCGCCGGATATCCACCCTTAAACCAAATATCATTTTTTTGTGATTACCTCCTTGACCACAACCTATCGTTGAGAATGGATCATCAATTCAAGGAAGATCGCAAGACGGTGCCATCGTTGAAGATTTGAAGTATCTCTCCAAGGAAAAATATTCCGGTACCTACCTTATTTTTCGCCTCTTTGCTCGAGGACGAGCAACGTCTAAGCATTGGGGAGGAGGTAGGTACGGTGCGGTTTTAGAGTTCAAAAGGGAGTATTTAAAAAAAATATATATAATGATGAGAGAAAAAAAAATCCAGTGATATTCATGACTTTCAAGGTATAAAAAATCAAAACTTCGTTGTGAAAGTCATGGACTGAATAAATGACGAGGAAAGAAAAAAAAATGAATGAATGAAAGAAAGAAAAGAATGAGAAATATAAGAAAGAAAAAAAAATATATTTGTGCGTAAAGTGAACTCCCCGGTTCTCTAAGAGTGCATTCAAGGCTTCAAGTTAAAAAGATCCATTCTCATTTTCCAACCATGTGCAATCCGATAACGAGGACTTTCTTTGTGCCTCGGGATCACTCCTTGCCATTTGCACATGTCCACTCATCTAAAAGTGTGTGTATTTTTCTCTTTCCCCTCCTTGACTTAACATTATTTTCCAATGACCTTTTTGACGAGTCTCGGTAAGACCATGAGAAGCTTGTCTTGTTTTGACAACACCTCATTTATAAAATCTTGTTAGGACTAAACTTTCCCAAAGCTCCATATAAAGCCTACCACACATATATGTTATGAGAGGGAAAGGAGTAGAATATATAGGGGTGAGAAATAAGCGAGTGAGAGTTCATGAGCAATATGCAAGGTGATTTAAATTTGTGAATTTGGTTTAGCTCTTTTCTTTATCTCGTTCTTTATTTCAAAAATTCGAGGTCTATTTAAACTTTGTGAGCATGTTAATACTTGTGGGATAAGCTTAATAAGAATCTACCCTCCGTAGAGGTGAAGGCTAGTACCTTATGGAACTTTAACGAATTAAACTTTTGAGAGCATTATGTTTTTTTTCATGTATGATCAAGTGCAAGGTTTAAACATTGTTTGGCAATGATGATATCCATCGAAGGCTTACTCGAGGACGAGCAAGGTTTAAGCATGGGGGAGATGTTGACGGTGAAATTCCGTCAACCTAGCCATGAGTTTACCTTCGGTGTTGGCATGACTTTTGTATCTTATTCATTGGTACTAACCCCCGTGGTATAACAAGTTCACTTGTGCATGTCGGTTTTGGAGTTAAGTGTTTACGCAGGGTTTTAACGTTGAAAGCAAGACTTCCGGGATAAGTTCATTAAGCACCTCATGACAAGATCTTGAAGCCCGATACAAGTCAAGCAATGAAGTGAACATGACTCCAAGAGCCCAAGGACCAAGCCCGAGAAGATGATAAACTCCGAGGACCGAACCGGTAAAAGTGCTGAATCTTGCAAGACAAGGAGTTGAGTCCAATTCGGAGAGAAACCGACGTCAAGGGCCCACATGCAAAAGGGGAGAACATCTAGAAGACGTGGGAAGCAACACCGGGCGAAGCAGGCCGCGAGATGGGCCGAATTGGGCCCAGGCCGGTCGGCCCAGGCCGGCCGGCCCAGCCCAATTCGGGGCCCAATCGGCCTCTCCTTTGACCTAATTGCTTCTCAGGCTATAAATAGCCCCCTGACCGAGAGCCACGCAGAGAGGAAGTCGTAATCCGCCGCCGAGGAGCAGAGAAGCTTGAGGGACACCAACTTGAAGATGAGGGTCGTGCTAGTTGTCTAGGGTTTCCCTAGCCGACGTGGGAACCTTGCATGGAAGACCACGTCGGAGCTCCGGAGCGAGGATCAAGATCGAGGGAGGGCCCCCGGTGGTGATCTTGTTCATGTAATCATTCATGGTGAAGTTTGTAAGTGAATCCGATTTCTAGCGATTAAGTGCCTTCTCGATGATTTTGTTTTCTTCTTGGTTTTGCTTCTTCTACGATCTAGTTTGCAGCTAGATTACATAGGGTGCTCTTGTAGCCGCGGTGGCTAGAGGTGCATACCGGACCGGCCAAGTGATTTCAACTTGTTCTATCGAACTCGCCCTAAGCTCCCCGCATGAATAGGGATACGTTGTGACGAACGGGGGTCTCGAAAGGCGGATGTTTTCGGAGTCGGATGGGAAGGCCACGATTTAAAGATGCTTTTAATGAGATTTGCTTTGCTATCTTCATCTATCTTGTTTGGAGCTACAACATAAGCATGATCTAGATTCTCTAGATTGGTTATCTCTTGCTTTCTCTTGCTACCTCTTTAGTAGATTAGATTAGATTCGTTTTCTTTATGAGTTAGTAGATTAGATGCAACTTGTCTTCAATAGATAGCTTTACCTTGCTTTACTAGATTGAATCCTTGCGTTGCACATTGTTCCTCGGATTCGATACCTTGGGTTCACCACTCGAGGGAAGAAGGGTCCCTTGACTACGACGGGAGACTTGTCCGCTTGCAAGTCACAAACGAACTTTGATACAACTATTAACCGTCAACAAAGCTCATCTTGGGAATGCCCAAGTTCAGGCTTGGATGTATTCGACCTACCGGAGAGAGTACGAGAACTTCACTCATCTCCCTAGTGAGTCCATCGATGCCTTATTTCAGAGGTTCACGGTGGTTGTGAACAACATGAGGGCCAATGTGGGCGTGCTCCCGTACGACGATCATGATAGAGCTGTCAAGCTCTTACACTCCTTGGATCGTACGATTTGGGGCGGAAAGTTCGAGGCCATTGTGGAGTCGGAGAAGTATGACACTCTGACGGTGAACGAGCTGTTCTCAAAGCTGAAGTCGGCTGAGGTGGATAGGGGCATGACAGCCAAGCTCGAGGGCCCGACTGACTCTCATAGTCTTGCCCTCGTCGGTGGTTCGAAAGGAAAGGCTAACACTAACCCATCCACCAGGATGTTCTCTTTGTCCTCTTTGATGTGTATGCCAGATGAAGAGTTCGATGTGCTTGGAGATGAAGAGCTGGTGTTGCTGACGGGGAGGTTCGAGAGGCTGCACGAGAACCGGGTGAATATGAGGAGGAACACGAGGACATGCTTCCAGTGTGGCAAGCGGGGACACTTCGTCGCCGACTGCCCGGAGAAGGTCGAGAACAAGGATGGCTACAAGCACAAGTCAAGAACGGATGGCAAGTACCGGTCGAGGCACGACCACAAGAGCAAGCACAAGAACAAGCACAAGGACGAGTGACGATCGAGGAAGGAGAGCCGAGGCAAGGCCCGAGCGATGGTTGGAGCGAGCGACGTCAACTCCAGTTCTGTGTACTCCACCTCGAGCTCAAGCAGCAGTGAAGATGAAGGTGATCGTCGCAAGAGCAGGAAGTCGTCCAAGAACCTGAGCGGGCTGAGCTGCTTCGCTTGAGACGACTTCTGCACCATGGCGCTGAGCTCCGGTAGCAAGAAGAGCACACAGAGCGACTCGGACTCCGATTTCGACGACGAGGTGCGTGATGAACTTCCCTTCTTGCGTCAGGAGAATGAACGGCTTGGCTTATTGCTTGATAATCGTGATGACATGCTTAGAGAGGCTAAGAAAATGAGGAAAGAGCTTAGGGCTTCACTCGAGGATGCTAGGACTAGAGTGGCTGAGCTAGAAACACAGAATTTGGATGCTAAGCTGAAAATTGATTCTCTGAAAGCTTCATCTGTTGTTTCTGATGATGTTGAATGTGCTGATTGCTCTATTTTCCTTGCTGAACTTGCCTTGTTTAAGGAAAAGCATGCCTTCAAATGTGAGGAACTAGATGTGCTTATGGTTGAAGTGGCTGAGCTTAAGTCTAGAACTGCTTTGCTAGGTGCTTACACTTCTTGCCCTGTCTTGCATGCTAAAATTGATGAGATGCATGCTTACACTGTTTCTCTGGCGGCAAAGTTGAAAGAACCAATTCCTACATCTTTCTCTACATGTGAATTGCATGCTTTGAAGAATTTGGAACTTGCACATTATGTTGATCGCTTGCAGGATGAGAATGATGAGCTGAGAAAGTTGATGGGTTGGTTGTCTGGTCATGAGCCTCAGTTGAGGATAATGATCAAGACATTCAAGAGGCAGGATGGTGAGGGACTTGGGGCAAACAAGGTTAGTGAGGGAAGTGGAGAAAACATTTCAGAACCACCAAAAACCCACCACAAAAATGATTTCCCTCCTAAACCTAACCATCTTAGGAACCGACTAGACACAACCCCAGCTCCACCTGTGTTTTCCCCACAAACAAATGATTTCCAAAAGCTTATCAAGTTTGTGAGCACTTCTGGGAAATTGTTCTTTGGGAAGGAAAGTGAGAAGGCTAGTGAGGAGAAACCGGTGGAGAAGCCGAGTGGAGAGAAACCAAGTGAGCAGCCCAAACCCAAGCCTAAGCCTAAGCTTGTGAGGTTCCATTGTGGCTATTGTGGGAGAGATGGTCATAAGGATGAGTTTTGCTTCAAGAGGAAGTGAGAGGAGAGAATGGCGAAGGAGTGGGCTAACAAGGACAAGTACCACCCTTCTGATGGTGTACTTGAGCTTCATGTGCAGATGCCCAGGGCCAAGGCGAGTGTGAGGATAGTTCCGGCTTGGGGAGAGCGAAAGGCTGTTGGAGGTGGTGCTGGTCGGGCTACACCGGTCAGACCGGTGAGGGGCACCGGTCAGACCGGTGCGGTGTCCGGGACAGGGCGGCAGTTCGGGTTTCGTGCTCGTACAGGTGTGAGGTTTGGTTCTGGAGGTCGTGGTTCTGGTGGTTGGGCTGGAGAGTTTGCAGAAGGTCAGTTTGCTAGGCGTTCTCCCCCTCGTGCTCAATACGGGGATGGGAGGATCCATAGCTTTGAGATGGAGAGGAGGGATAGTCCACGAGCTTTCTTTCGTGGTTTTGGTCCTCCTCCAGGTAGAGAGGGTTGGTTCCGTCGTGGTGGTTACCGTGGTGGTGTTCGTGGAAGTAGCTTTGGTAGGAAAGATGGTTTGGTTTGTGCTAACCCCACCTTCGAGCAAATGGCTCGACACTGGTTTTACTCTTTTGGTACTAACCCCAGTGCTGAGTCGTTTGTTCGCTCACGTGCTCGTTTTTGAATTTCAGGTGGGAGACTTGAAGAACATTTGGTTGATTGACTCCGGTTGCTCGAGGCATATGACCGGAGACAAGGGGTGGTTCTCAAGTCTCGTCCCGGTGGTGACAAGGAGGTACATCACTTTTGGGGACAATGGGCGTGGGCGTGTGCTTTCAGAAGGTGAGATTAAGGTGAGTGACAAGATCACTCTCAGGCCTGTTTCTCTTGTTCAATCGCTTGGATACAATTTGCTTTCTGTGTCCCAGTTGTTGGATGAGGGTTTTGAGGTGTTGTGTCGGCCTGGGGGTTCTCGTATTTTGGACTCTCGAGGGGACCTTGTTTGTATGGTCGTTCCCGAGGATCAGGTGTTTCGAGCTGATTTTTCTTAGTCTTCTGGTGTTGAGCGTTGTTTCTTGGCTGGTTCTTCGAGTGAGTTGTGGAAGTGGCATAGGAAGTTGGGTCACTTGAGCTTTGACCTTTTGTCTCGCTTAAGTAAACTCAATTTGGTTCGAGGATTGCCACGGTTGAGGCTTGAGAAAGAGTTGGTTTGTGCGCTGTGTAGGCATGCCAAGATGGTAGCCTCTTCTCACCCGCCTCTCACTGATGTGATGACTAAGCGTCCATGCGAGCTGCTCCATATGGACCTTGTTGGCCCAGCTCATGTGCGATCTGTGGGTGGGAAGTGGTATGTCTTTGTTGTGGTGGACGACTACTCTCGGTATGCGTAGGTGTTCTTTCTCGAGGATAAGGGGGAGACATTTGGTTTTGTTCGAGATCTTGTCTTGAGGTTGAGGAACGAGAGGCAGGGAGATGCCATACGAGCAATCCGCAGTGACAATGGCTCAAAATTCAGAAACTCTCATTTTGAAACCTTTTGCCATGACTTGGGTCTTGAACACCAGTTTTCGAGTCCGTATACGCCTCCCCAGAATGGTTTTGTGGAAAGGAAAAACAGGACCTTGTGTGAGATGGGTCGGACGATGCTTGATGAGCATAGGACTCCGAGAAGGTTCTGGGCTGAGGCGGTGAATACCGCGTGCTATGTGTCGAACAGGATCTACCTCAGAGTGCATAAGAAGAAAACCTACTATGAGTTGATGCACGGTCGCACACCCAAGGTGAGTCACTTCCATGTCTTTGGTTGCAAGTGCTTTATTCTGAAGAAAGGGAAGAAGTTGGATAAGTTTGAAGCTAGGTCGGTCGATGGTATTTTCTTTGGTTATGCATCTCATTCTAGAGCATATCGTGTGCTCAATCTTGAAACTAACCAAATCGTGGAGACTTGCGAAGTAACCTTCGACGAGACATAACCACGTAGTCAGCTATCTTTGAGTGTGCAGGTGATGATGAGCTTGGCGAGGAGATCTTTTAGGAGGACGAGCATGAACTTGGAGATGATGAAGATGGCGGTGTGGTGCCCCTGGCTGAACATGTTCCTACTACTTCGACTACAGTGGTGGAAGGCCCCTCTCCTACACCTACGACGACGAATCAAGATCGAGGAGAAGCTACAGTTGAGGGGGAGGTAGCATCAAGGCAAGAACCTCCCCGGCGAGTACAAGTGGACCACCCAGCTTCAGGGATCATTGGTAACATGAATGAACGTACTACACGGTCGAGGGTTCAAAACAATTCTCATTTTGCTCATGCTGCATTTGTTGCCACCTTTGAGCCCAAAGACATTGGACACACACTATCTGATCATAAGTGGGTTAATTCGATGCATGAGGAGTTGGAGAACTTTGAGAGGAATCAGGTTTGGGAATTGGTTGATCCTCCCCCAGGGTGTAAGCCGATTGGTACAAAATGGGTGTGGAAGAACAAAGAGGGAGAGAAAGGTGAAGTGGTGAGGAAAAAGTCAAGGCTTGTTGCTCAAGGGTTCAGTCAGAAGGAGGGGATCAACTACGAGGAGACCTTTGCTCCCGTAGCCCGTTTGGAGGCGATAAGGATCCTTCTAGCCTTTTTCGTGGCTAAAGGGTTCAAGTTGCAGCAAATGGATGTGAAGAGTGCTTTCCTGAATGGTGTGTTGGAGGAAGAAGTGTATGTGAGGCAACCACCGGGGTTTGAGAGTGAGAAGTACCCCCACCGGGTGTACAAGTTGAGGAAGGCGCTTTATGGGTTGAAGCAGGCGTCTAGAGCTTGGTATGGTAGGCTGAGGGGGTTCTTGTTCGAGATAGGTTTTGAGTTGGGGAAGGTCGATCAGACCTTGTTTCTACTTAGCCGGGGCAGAGAAATCCTGATTGTGCAGGTGTACGTGGATGATATTGTCTTTGGTGGCTCTCTAACTCTCTTGTTGCAAGGTTTGCAGAGGATATGAGCAGGGAATTTGAGATGAGCATGATGGGCAAGTTGCAGTTCTTCCTCGGGCTACAAATCAAGCAATCAAAGGAAGGAACATTTGTGCACCAAGCTAAGTACAGCAAGGACATTATGCGGAAGTTCAAGATGGAGGACTCCAAGGCTATGACGACGTCGATGAGTACGACTACTGCCCTTGATGCGGACGAGGAAGGTGAACACGTGGACCAGAAGGAGTACCGGAGCATGATCGGGTCACTCCTGTACTTGACGGCGACGAGGCTGGACATTCAGTTCTCGGTATGTCTGTGCGCTCGTTTTCAAGCATCTCCGAGGACTTCGCATCGGCAAGCGGTGAAGCGAATTTTCATGTACTTGCGTCACACTCCCGACTTCGGCATTTGGTATTCCGCGTCCTCTTCTTTGGCGCTTCATGATTTTTCGGATGCGGATTTTGCTGGGTGTTGGTTGGATAGGAAGTCCACTTCTGGGACTTGCCAGTTTTTGGGATCTTCTTTGGTGTCTTGGTCTTCCCGCAAACAGTCGAGTGTTTCTCAATCCACTATCGAGGCAGAGTACGTTGCCGCTGCTAGTTGTTGCTCTCAGCTTCTTTGGATCACATACACCATGAGTGACTTCGGTGAAGAGTATACCCATGTCCCACTTCAATGTGATAGCACCAGTGCCATAAGCGTTGCAAAGAACCCAGTGCTCCATTCCAAAACCAAGCACATAGAAGTGGGGTATCATTTTCTGAGAGACAACGTAGAGAAAGGAAAGATAGCTTTGATTCATGTACCCACACATGAACAACTAGCCGATATTTTCACCAAACCCCTAGATCAAGCAACTTTCACTCGTTTGCGGGGGGAGCTTGGTGTGTGTTTGATTTCTTGAGTTGGGTGTGTGGGAGCTCCTTTGTAGCATATGTATAGTTTCCTTTGTGCATTTCTTGCATTTAGCATGGCATATGTAACATGATGTATAGGCATCCATGCATCTTAGATTGCATGCATTTTGTATCATATGCATTGGTTAGGAAAAGCTTCTCTCATATACAATGTTCACCATGGAATGAGATATATGTCTTTGTGAGCTTGTTTGATATGCTATGGTTAGTTTGACTTAGCTCTTGATAATCTTGATTTATAATCCATGGTTGATGGCTATGTTTTTTTAAAAATGTCACATATATGCTCTCTCATGTGTAAATGCCTTTATATGAGCTTGACATTTTTTAGTGGCTTGGTTATGCTTAATTTGTGGTTGGATAGCTAGTTTATTGATCATATGGAGCCAAAGGCTCATTTGCCATCATGAATGTTTAGCCCTCTTGCTTTATCTTGTGGAGGGGCATAAGTTCCTTTTTGTCGCAAAGACATTTCATGTACCAAAATTGAATCTGAAAATGAAATGCAAAATGCTTGGAAAATGTTCTCCCATGTCATATGTGCTAAATTTAATTTGCTTTGGGTGCTAAACCGTTGCATGATGCCTACCAATGAGAAGTCTCATACATAGAAGTAGGCACATGGCTCGGTGGCTTTGACATGACATGAGGTGCTTGTGGGTGTTTGTGATGGTCTTATGATTAGAATGGTTGTCCTAACATGAAGTTTGTGTGGCTTTACTAGTTTGACATGTTTTGATCATGTTTAGGACTTTGCTCATGAGAGGTAAATTTTTCGCAAAATTGTCCAAATCAATCTTAGCTTCGTCTAATGGTTGTGAAACTTGGTGATCTTGTAGTTGATGTCAATACGAAGCTATAGAATATCTAACTTGCTCATTTGGACATGTGTAGCATCCTATGTTGAATTTTGTCTATTTGAGAAGCTCTAGGTTGAAAGTTTTGCATTTTTGGCTTGATTCATGCATTGTCAACAAGGGGGAGAAGTTTGAGCTTGAAATGGCTTGCTGGATGCATTTAGAAGGTTTTCAGGTGGTTTCGAGCCATTTCTGGGCTCTGGTATGCACCGGTCTGACCGGTCGAGGTCACCGGTCTGATCGGTCAAAGTGCTGGTCCTGTTCACATGTTGCACACCGGTCTTACCGGTGGTGTTGACCGGTCTGACCGGTCAGGGCTGAGTTGTTGCAGCTGCCCTATTTCAAGTGGTGTCTTGCATGCATTTGTCTAGGGGGAGTTGCATTGGTTCAGGGGGAGCTTGCATGTGTGCAGGGGGAGCTCTTTGTGGTTTTTGAGCTTTGGTTTGGTGGTTTGCACTCTTTGCTTGAGCATAGTTTTGTCTCGGTTGTGTCGAGCCATTGCCCTTGCCTATGGGGTCCGAGACTTGTCTTCTTCAAGTGATCCTGCTCTTTGCCTTTGTTTGGCTTTCGATAGCTTGTTGGAGTTTCTTTTTATTTGTTTCTTTTCTCTCTTGTTACTTTATGTGGGTGTTGTCAATGCACTCATCAAGGGGGAGATTGAGGACCATGTGTGGTTCGAGGACCGGTGGATGGTCGCTTCCTTGTGTGATGAGTAATTGACAATGTTGTGTGGACTGATTCTTAGCTAAGTATTGCAGGTGCAGGTTGCGGCTTGACTGGTGTTGGTGTAGGTGAAGAACAAGCGCGAAAGGTCATCGTCCGTGGGCCTCCAGGTGCGGAGAAGACAAGTAGGCTTTGCTCAAGGGACCCAGTGGCCATCGGGGTCAAGTGCGGGCCGCATGGTGGCATGAACAGCAAGATGAAGTCATGGATGGTTTCTTGGGTGAGCCTCAAAACCAAGGTCGAGCCGGGACTACGTGGGAGCCGAGTCATGAGTGGTGATTGGCGGAGGCTACACCAAGTTCGCGGGGTTTCCAGTGGTTCACCAGAAAATCACTGGGTTCCTTGGTTGATCCACAAAGCCAAGACCGAAGAACCGAAGACGGTGCATGTTGACGGTGTATTTTGGTGCACCTAGCATGTTCATTACACTTTGGTTTGGATTTGATTATGGAACTAACCCGCCACTAGGCACACTAATCATATAACAAGTTCATCTTTGTGCATGCATTTGGAAGTGTTGTGTTTATGTAGGAAATCATGGACATAAAGGACGGATTCGCAACAAGTTCAAAGGAGCATTCATGGAGTCTTGTTCGTGTTCATGAGCTTGCTGAAATCACTTCCAATGGTGGCAAGGACCGAAGTGCTATGAGGAACACCCCCGAGGATTGAAGCGTAAAAGATCAAACTTCATGCAAAGAGAACCCCCATCTTGGACGCGAGGATAACAACATCAAAATCGTGCAAGTGGAGGGTGCAAAGTACATAAGTGAGCGAGGACCCACGGAGCAAAAGGGGCGACCGAACCGGGCCGAATTGGGCCTGGGCCGGCCGGCCCAGGCCGTCCGGCCCAGCCCACTTCCGGCACCGGTTCGGTCCCGTTTTCCTTGCCCTCGAAGGATCTTCAACCCTAAAACCCCCGACGCGCCACCAACACCGAGAGGGGGAGTTATTCGCACCAGAAGGCCATCCACAAGTTAGAGAGAGAGGAGGAGGATCTCCGGCGGGAGATCAACCACCTCGAAGGAAGCACCCTCTCGTGGAGAAGAAGGAAGACACCGGCGGAAGGGAAACCATGATCAACGGTGCCATGATCAGCACCTTGATGGGGTAATCGTCTCATTCGTCCATGGGTTGTAATCGATATTGAGATGTAATCGCACTTTGTCGGATTATCTATCTATCATCTTGTGTTGAATATACTTTAATGCTTAAGGCTTGCAACCGTGCCGTAGAGGGAGTACGAGCTCCAATGCTTCCTTGGATCCATTCAATACGCCGTGGCCATCAAAGGTCTAGTCATGAATACCTTCGCGTAGTGACAGTACGAGAGGAGGGTAAGGGCGAAACCGTGGTCACATCTCCGATAGATTAGATTGGTTTTTCATGTCTTTAAGCGATTGCATGCTCTAATATCGTAGACCCGTGGGCGAGTGTCTTCTACCTTGATATCTTAATCATTCTCTCTAGTGTAGTTTAGTGTTTTCTAGTATAATAGTAGTTAGGGTTTTAGTAGCTAGTGTGTCGTTGTTGATTGAACGCTTGTAATCCCCTTGCTCCGCGGTTTGACAAGAACCTTGGGAATCCCGTGGTGAAAAAGGTGTGGGGTCCGTACGCTTGCGGATCGTAGAGGGATACGTCTTTTATCCGTCAACAAGCCCCTTTTTCTGGCGCCGTTGCCGGGGAGCAAGTTAGTTTACATCGTTTGATTTGCATCTAACTTAGTTTTATATTTTAGTTTATCTTTTATTTGCTATATCTAACATATATTATCCAGAAAAACACTTGTTTCTTTTTTGTTTTTGTTTTTATCTTATTGTCTAGATGGAGTTCGTTAATCAACCCGTGGAAGAACCGGAGAAATCATTAAGGGATTACGCTAGCCGTCGATGTGAAGACATAAAGGTACAAGAGTCGGATTCGAAGCTCGAAGCGACCAAGTATGAAATTAAATCCAAGATCATCAAGATGGTGGCGGAAAACCCATTTGAAGGGATGGTTACGGAGAACCCATATAGACACGTAAGGGATTTCACGACAATATGCAACACGGTGCGTCAAGAAGGAGTTCCCGATGAATGGTTCAAATGGAATCTCTTTCCCTACTCACTTGCCGGCAAAGCAAAGACATGGTATTCGGTTGCGTCCTTTGAAGTTGAAGGCAATTGGAACAAGTTGACAAAGAAGTTTTGCAAGAAGTTCTTTCCAATTAGCAAGGTTCAACATCTAAGGAGGCAAGTGATAACTTTCATGCAAGGAGAAGAGGAAGGGATAGACCAAGCCTGGGATAGGTTTAATGAATTAATCGAACAAGGACCAAAACTCGGCTTCACCGGTGACGTACTCTTGCATACATTTTTCTTTTCCCTAACCCCTAGTTGCATGCGACACGTCGAAATGTGTGCGGTGGAGATCTCATGGAGAAAACACTCACGGAAGCCGCCCAACTTCTACAAAAAATTAGTAAAGCGGCTGCCATGCGAAGAGATTGGGAAACAAGACTTGCGGAAGAGCCGGAATTCAATTCAAGGAAGAAAAAGCTTGCTGATTTTTCTAAAGAGGCAACCCCGGAAGTCACAAAAGAGGAGCCAATCATGGAAAAGCTTGAACAAGAACACATCAAGTCAAGAACTACACCAAACGTCGACTTCGCCGCACCAAATGAGACGAACAAGAGAAGCATGTCAAGCGCGAAGCCACTAAGGGAGTTCGAGCCAATGGATTGGGTTCCTATTGATTACGAAGAAGTATTCGACAAGAGAAGACCGTTCCCTAATCAAAAGGGAATGGCAAGAGCATTGGAAGTGGATTTCCCACCGGAGAAGAAAGCTGAAAATTCATACGACCTCGAAACCACCGGTGAGATTTTTGAAAAGCTCTTTGGAGATGACGTGGTGGTTCCGGAACATATTGCCGAGGTGAAGAGAATCATGGGGATCAAGCACGAAGCATCACCATACGCTCGCCTCGCTGAAATTTACTCGATAGGATCCGAAGAAGAGAAGATGACGCCGCACTTGAGTTGCGAGATCAACGGAGTTCAATGCAAAGCTTTATGCGACATCGGAGCCCAAGTAAGTGTTCTATCTTCTAAAATTTACGATAAAGTTCAATACCACAACCTAGACTTAGCTTCAACATCAACGAAATTAATTATGGGAGATGATAGAACTATCAAACCTCTAGGTATTGCTTGCAACATGAAAGTAAAAATCTCTAGAAACTATATACCAACCGATTTCTTTGTTATTTATGCTTACCATAGTAATTCTGATCATATAATCTTAGGTAGGCCTTTTCTTAAGTTGGTAGATGCCGTGTTAGATGCCGGAGAAGGCAAAGTAACAATGAACCTTAACGGAACAAAGTACACATATAACTTTCTTCGTGCTTCTAAACACCTTACACCTTTTCCTCCCGAAGATGAAGAAGTAGAAGAGATAGATAGTCTTTGTTTTGTTGAAACCCTTAGAGACCCGCTGCAAAGAGCGATGGAAAATCAAATTAGTAATCAACAAGATGAAGAACTAGAGGAAGCGACAAAAGGCTTAGAGCCGCATGATGGTAGCGTGGAGGAAGAGAAGTTCGAAGACATAGGAGAAATCAAACCCGAGGAGCCACAAGTGCCCGAAGTAGACCTTAAACCTTTGCCCAAGGGATTAAAATATGAATTTTTGGGCCCAGACAAAACTTATCTAGTCATTGTGAGTGACGAGTTGAGTCCCGAAGAAAATGAAGCGTTGCTGATTTTATTAAAAAAACATAGGAAAGTGATTGGATATTCAATTAATGATCTCAAAGGTATTAGCCCAGCCTTTTGCACTCATCGTATACCAATGGAAGACCAATGTAAGCCTGTAGTGGACCATCAAAGGAGGCTAACCCATGCCATGCGAGAGGTAGTAAAGAAAGAGGTTATCAAGTTACTTGATGCCGGAATCATCTACCCGGTTCCGCATAGCGAATGGGTGAGCCCGTACATTGTGTACCGAAGAAAGGAGGTTTGACCGTGGTGAAGAATGAGAAGAACGAATTGATACCGCAAAGAACCGTGACCGGGTGGCGGATGTGTATCGATTACCGTAAGCTTAACAAAGCGACGAAGAAAGATCACTTCCCCCTACCGTTCATAGACGAGATGCTCGAGAGGTTAGCAAACCACGCTTATTTTTGCTTTCTCGATGGATACTCGGGGTTCATGCAAATTCCTATTCACCCGAAGATCAACATAAGACAACATTTACGTGTCCTTACGGAACGTTTGCATATAGGAGGATGCCCTTCGGCCTATGCAACGCTCCGGCCTCTTTTCAACGTTGCATGATGGCCGTGTTTTCGGAATTCATCGAAGAAATTGTTGAAGTGTTTATGGATGATTTTTCCGTTTATGGGAAGACGTTCATGGATTGCTTAGCAAACTTAGAAAAGGTCCTTACAAGGTGTGCGGAGGTAGATTTGGTTTTAAATTGGGAAAAGTGCCACTTCATGGTTAAGCAAGGCATAGTGCTCGGACATGTTATATCCGAGAGAGGAATTGAAGTGGACAAGGCTAAGGTAGAGACGGTTGAGCAACTCCCACCTCCTACGGATGTTAAGTCCTTAAGGAGCTTTCTAGGCCATGCCGGATTCTATAGAAGATTTATAAAGGACTTCTCGAAGATCACTAAGCCTTTAACGCACCTTCTTCAAAAGGATGTGGCTTTCGACTTTGATGAGAAGTGTCTAGCGGCATTCCGGACCTTGAAAAATGCTTTGGTGAGTGCTCCCATCATCCAACCTCCGGATTGGAGCCAACCTTTCGAGATCATGTGTGACGCAAGTGACTACGCCATAGGCGCGGTCTTGGGTCAAAGAAAGGAAGGCCGAGTTCACGCCGTTTACTACGCTAGCAAAACTCTTAGTGGGGCACAATTAAATTACGCCACTACGGAAAAAGAGTTGCTAGCGGTGGTATTCGCTTTCGAAAAATTCAGATCTTACATCGTGAACTCGAAAGTCATTGTTTACACCGATCACGCAGCCATCAAGTATCTCTTGGCTAAGAAGGAAGCTAAACCACGTTTGATTCGTTGGATCCTTCTTCTCCAAGAGTTTGATGTTGAAATTCGTGATAAAAAGGGGGTGGAAAATGTTGTGGCCGATCATTTGTCTAGGATGAATCGTGGACAAGATGATAAAGAGCCCATAGAAGATAAGATGAGAGATGACCACCTCTATAGAGTGCTTGATAAAGATACTTGGATGATCGACATCATTCGAGCAATTCGAAAGATGCCCCTCGATCATCTAGACAAAAACACTCAAAGGAAGATAATCTCTGAAAGTAAGAAATATTTTTGGGATGCACCATACCTCTTCAAGCTTGGCAATGATGGAGTGATGAGAAGATGTGTGCCAAGAGAAGAGAGGCTTGAGATTCTAAGGAAGTGCCACTCGGCGGAGTACGGTGGACACTATAGCCATTTTCGAACCGAAGCAAAAGTATGGTCGAGCGGATTCTATTGGCCGGAGATGCATGAAGATACTAAAAGATATGTTGCGTCATGCCCCGAATGCCAAAGAACCGGAAACATCTCTCAAAGAAATTCTATGCCTTTGAAATACAACTTGCAAATCGACATATTCGATGTATGGGGCATAGACTTCATGGGGCCCTTTTAAAACTCATTTGGATTCGAGTATATACTTGTTATGGTTAATTATGTATCCAAGTGGGTAGAGGCAATACCATGTCGTAAGGCTTCCACGGAGGAGTCCATCACTATGATCAAGAACGTGATTTTTCCCCGTTTCGGTACACCGAGAATCTTGATAAGTGATGGAGGAACTCATTTCACCGGGAAGAACTTCAAAAGGTGCTTGTCCAAGTTGGGAATTGAGCATAGGGTCTCCACGGCCTATCACCCACAAACCAACGGACAAGCGGAGACGTCAAATAGGCAATTAAAAAGCATACTTAACAAAACCATAGAGAAGGGAGGCAAGGATTGGTCAAAGAAATTAGACGGAGCTTTATGGGCTTATCGAACGGCGTTTAAAACACCGATAGGTATGACCCCTTATCAATTTGTCTATGGAAAAGCTTGCCACCTTCCGGTTGAGTTGGAACATAAAGCCTATTGGGCGATTAAAGAGATGAACCTTGATCTCGATGCCGCGGTGGTGAAACGAAGAATTCAAATAAGCGAGCTAGAGGAGTTGAGGTTGAAAGCATATGAAAACGCAAGCATATACAAGGAGAGAATCAAAAGGTGGTATGATAAAAGATTGAAGAAAAAAGAATTTAAAGAAGGAGATAAGGTCCTCCTCTACAATTAGAGGTTTAAAACCTTCGGAAAGGGGAAATTGCAAAGCAAGTGGGACGGACCTTATGTTGTGCATTCGGTGTTCTCCAACGGAGCGGTAACCATTATGGATATAAACGGCGATCAATTTGTGGTGAATGGACGGTACGCTTAAGGTTTACTACGAACCCGATGTCGTGCCCCTTCATCATGTTGACGTCTTTACCATGGAGGAAGAGCCCGAACGTCCCGCCTAGGACGAAAAACAAGGCATCAACTTCGTAAATAATTTTTCTTTTAGTTTTCCGGAGTTTTTCGCGAAGATTTCTTGGGCCAACTTTTTCCCATGGGCCGAGGAAGAAATAAATAGGGCGGTGTGCAAAAACCCGGACCGCCCGGCCCCCGAGGCGGTGTGGGCCGGCCGGCCCGGCGGACCGGCCCGGGGGGGCCGGACGCCCGATGACCCCAAATTTCGCCCGAATTGCTCCTTTTTGACTTCCTTGTTTGGTCCGAAAATTTTAAGGGAAGTGTAAAAAAGGAAAATAAGGTTCCCGGGCTTTTCTCTCGGGACTATTTATTTGGCCGAATTGGGAGCTCGAGAATCAAACCTTTCAAGCAATGTGTTGCACCCTTGTAGCGACCATTGAGCCTCCAAAAAGCTTAGAGTTGAAGCTAGAAGCCAAGAAGCCATCGATGGAGGAGGCGATGCGATGCGAGCTCAAGCTACCCGTCAAGAGGACCGCACGTATCCGTTGCGGAGGACGTGTCCCGACCGGAGCTCTTGCATCTCGCAACCCCGTCGAAGGAGAGAAGGTCCCTACACCCGTTCGAAGGTCGGCACGCCTCCAAGGCATCAAGCGCAAAGATTACAAGGAGGTGTCGCCGGAGCCTAAGGATTATGGGGATAGCGACTACTCCGACGATCGTAGCCCGAGCTCGTGGGCGGCTGCCGGTAGAGATGATGATGATTGGGATGAGCAGCCCAATGAATGGACTCCCGAAGGCCCCAACGGCGACGGCAACGGCGGTGGCGAAGGCAACGACAATGGAGGTGGCGACGACGGTGGTGACAACGGTGGAGATTATGGCGACGACAGCCCCTTCGGATTGCATCCGATGTGCTGTCGAGTTTGCCGTCAATCCATCGCGGATCTCTACACGTCGGCCGACGAATGTCTCCAAGCCATGGAAGCGATGAAGCAGCGTATGGAGGACTTGGAGCGCGTAGTTGAAGATGACTACAAGTTCCTTAACCGTAACGTGCGCAAACTTTTCGGCATGGTTGGAAACATGAGAGGCAAGTGGTGCAAAACTTGTTTGAAGTACCACTAGATCTAGTTTCCCCCTTAGGATTTTTGTAAGATACGACGAGGACGTCGTATGTTTTAAGTGTGGGGGAGAGCTAGCTCGCTAGCCTTAGCTTTTGAACTTCAAGTTTAGGTTCGGTTTAATCTTCGTGTGAGAGTCTTAGTGTTTTAATGAGTCTTTAGTTTTTGAGTCTGTTTTAATTTTTTTGCAAGTGTCTTAAATTAGTGTTGAGTCAAGAAAATCAAATAAAAAGAGTCTTTATATATATCTTTGTGTTTTATGTATTGTTTATCTTTATTTACTTGATTGTTTAATCTTCGATTCTTGATATATGAACACAAGTATGTGGTTTGAAAATCGTTTACCGTGGTGCTTAGTGGAATCGCTACTACTTAAAGTACCCATACCGCACTTCGATCTTGAGCTTCACATGTTAGTTGTGCTATGTTCGGTGCTAAAAATTGGAGGATTTCAGTTCTGAAAATTATTTTAAAACCCTTGTAATAAAGGTTAGCAAAACCTCTTTTTCCAAGTTGAGAGTAAGAAAAAAATTCCTATCCAAAGCCAAGTTTATTTTTTCGCTCCACCATAAGTGTGATTAGCACGATGAGTTAGGCTAGGACCCTTCTCTCTTGGTGAGTTTTAATTTCGAGCAATGATCATGTCCTTGTGCTTATCTTTTGTTGCTAGCCTCGTCATATATTCGGTAACGTGACGTTCACAACGGAAGTCACGTATATCGCCGAATTCCATACCCAGCCCTATACATCTCTTTTGTACATCGTATTCCTTGAACACAACCTATTTTCAAAGTTTCGTCTCGTCTCTAGCATAATTTATTTAAAATTTCAGATTGTATGCATGCGAGGAAAGAGAGAATTGAAAGCTTTGAAAAGTTGTCACGAGAGAGAAAAATAAAGAGAAAAAGTATGTGTATGGAAAAGAAAGAAAGAAAGAAAGAAAGAAAAATCATATGTGAATGAAAGAAGAAAAGAAAAAGAGAAAGATGAGTTAGCAATGAAGATATGAGAGGGATGGATCAAGTGAAAGAAAAGAAAAAATATAAAGTGTAAGGAAGGATGTCACGTTGATTGTGAGACGAAACTTTTACTCTATTTCCAACCATGTGCAATCCGACAACGAGGACATCATTGGTGCCTTGAAGTCACAATTTTCTTTTGCCCTTGCACATGTCCACCATTCTAAATCTTCTCATCCTTGATATCCCTACATATGGTTAATTCTCATGATCATTGGCTTTGAAAGGTAGACAACCATTAGAGGAAGTTCTTAGTTTGACAATACTTGTGTTGATTGCGCTAGCCCTACCTATAGCTCCACTTTTACATGATATATGAGAGATTAATGGGAGGTGAGAGTTTTATAAGATTTGGTTAGGATAGCCACTTCATATGAGTGACTTGAGAGAGCTTGGAGAAAGGTTTTTGTCTAATACTTGTTGCAGGAATTTTTGTTTTGAAAACCATAAAAACCCTCCGATGGAAGCAAAGGAGTAAGCATGGCTGAAATTGAAGACTTCAAGTGAAGGGTTTGAGTTGTGGGGTGAATCTTGACGTGGTAAAAATTCTAAACGCCCATGTTTATGTTTGATTATCATTACTTTGTGTTTATGTATTAAAGATGAAGGGATTGACTAACTTGTGAAGAAGGATAAGTGGTACACGATTACACACCTTGGACGAAATTCTTTTACGAGTACTTGCTCGAGGACGAGCAAGAGCTAAGTGTGGGGCGGATGTTGACGGTGTATTTTGGTGCACCTAGCATGTTCATTACACTTTGGTTTGGATTTGATTATGGAACTAACCCGCCACTAGGCACACTAATCATATAACAAGTTCATCTTTGTGCATGCATTTGGAAGTGTTGTGTTTATGTAGGAAATCATGGACATAAAGGACGGATTCGCAACAAGTTCAAAGGAGCATTCATGGAGTCTTGTTCGTGTTCATGAGCTTGCTGAAATCACTTCCAATGGTGGCAAGGACCGAAGTGCTATGAGGAACACCCCCGAGGATTGAAGCGTAAAAGATCAAACTTCATGCAAAGAGAACCCCCATCTTGGACGCGAGGGATAACGACATCAAAATCGTGCAAGTGGAGGGGGCAAAGTACATAAGTGCGCGAGGACCCACGGAGCAAAAGGGGCGACCGAACCGGGCCGAGGTGGGCACGGGCCGGCCGGCCCAGGCCGGCCGGCCCAGCCCACTTCCGGCACCGGTTCGGTCCCGTTTTCCTTGCCCTCAAATGATCTTCAACCCTAAAACCCCCGACACGCCGCCAACACCGAGAGGGGGAGTTATTCGCACCAGAAGGCCATCCACAAGCTAGAGAGAGAGGAGGAGGATCTCCTGCGGGAGATCAACCACCTCGAAGGAAGCACCCTCTCGTGGAGAAGAAGGAAGACACCGGCGGAAGGGAAACCACGATCAACGGTGCCATGATCAACACCTTGATGGGGTAATCTTCTCATTCGTCCATGGGTTGTAATCGATATTGAGATGTAATCGCACTTTGTCGGATTATCTATCTATCATCTTGTGTTGAATATACTTTAATGCTTAAGGCTTGCAACCGTGCCGTAGAGGGAGTACGAGCTCCAATGCTTCCTTAGATCCATTCAATACGCCGTGGCCATCAAAGGTCTAGTCATGAATACCTTCGCGTAGTGACTGTACGAGAGGAGGGAAAGTGCGAAACCGTGGTCACATCCCCGATAGATTAGATTGGTTTTTCATGTCTTTAAGCGATTGCATGCTCTAATATCGTAGACCCGTGGGCGAGTGTCTTCTACCTTGATATCTTAATCATTCTCTCTAGTGTAGTTTAGTGTTTTCTAGTATAATAGTAGTTAGGGTTTTAGTAGCTAGTGTGTCGTTGTTGATCGAACGCTTGTAATCCCCTTGCTCCGCGGTTTGACAAGAACCTTGGGAATCCCGTGGTGAAAAAGGTGTGGGGTCCGTACGCTTGCGGATCGTAGAGGGATACGTCTTTTATCCGTCAACAGTGCAGCAGCAGCTCCTGATCGGTCTGACCAGTGGGTCCGACCGGTCTGACCGGTGGGTACTGGTCTGACCGGTGAGCGACGACGCAGTCCGGAATCTTCGAAGCGGAGGACACACGTCGGGTTCGCATGGCTTGTGTCGAGGCTAAGCAGGGTGTGGTTGCCGGGCATCCGTCTGATGGAGAAAATCTGAAGACTTCCAAAACCGCCCTTGAGGGGCTTGTATCCCTAGTTATTAAGTAAGGGTATTTTAGACTTTCGGTTGCCTCCGTATAACCCATGAGGTGAGTGGATGGGAGCCATCTCTTGGAACCCTAGTTCATTTGCTTTCCTATTTTCCCTTCGTATTTTCTTAGGATTTCCATAGGACTAGCTTGAGAGCTTCATGGTGACATTTTGTCAGAGGGTTGGATGATCGGGCGGCAAGCTAGACCTTGTATGAACCTCCTTGGTATGTATAGATGATTCGGCGTGGTTCCTCAAGGCTTTGTTGTGTTGTTCCCGGTTGTTCTTGGTGGTGATTTTCGGAGCCCTCTTTTGGTGGTTTTCTTGGTATGTTTTCGGGACCTTGCTCTTGGGGATTTGATGGGGGAAATATGTGGGAATCCTTCGTGGTTCTTTTGTCTTTGATTCCCCTCCCAAATCCGTGATTTAAGGAGCTCGATTTTGGGGTTTTTGGTGTTCTTGGTTTAGAGGAGTTCTTGGCGGGATTTCTTCGATTCCTCTTGATTTGGCAAGTTTTGGTGGACAAAATCATGGCTATGGACTCCTCATGAGGTGTTCCTATTATCCCCAAAGTCTTGTGCAAGTCCGTGGAGCGATTCGGGAGATCGAAGTTTGGATTTGGAGGAGTTGACCGCGGGTCTTTGTTCATCCCGAGTCGCCCGAGCTACACGGCCGGACGCGGTGCTCTTGACCGGTCTGACCGGTGCAACCCTTGTTGGGTTTTTGCTCGGGTGAACGTTTGGGTGTGTTCGCTGTTGTCCTGTGTTGCGCTGTTTCAAGTTTGGGTCTGTTTGGAACTCGGTAGGCCTGTTTGGTGTTTTGGGGCTTTCTGGCTGAGACCGGTCTGACCGGTGTGTTGCACCGGCCTGACCGGTGTGGAGTCATTCTGTGGAAGTCGCCAGGTTTCACCAGCAGGGACCGGTGTGACCGGTGGTGCTCACCGGTCTGACCGGTGTTGGTTAGTGGACTCGAGTTTTGGTGTTCCGCTGCGTTCTCGGGTCTATGAGGTTGGGAGTTGGTTCCTAAGTTCAGTAGCACTTCAGTGGCTGCGTGGACTTGGCCAACTTGGGTAGTGAGTCGAAAACGTGTGTTGGAAGTCGGGTTCGTCTTGTTGGAGTCTCCATCTCCTTCAAGAAGAATTTTTATCGTCTCCCATTCACACCCCCCTCTCTGGTTTGTCGTATCGGTCCTTCACATGTTCAAGATGCCTGAATCACAAGTATCATTGTCAGCCTGTTGTAAAGAAGCACATTTTGATGAATGGTATGGATAGTAGTTATACTCGTTGGTTTCATCATGGAGAGGATGTTAATGTAGATGCTGTTGAGCACCCTATTGATGTGCATGACACTGGTGATGGGGGAAATGTGGGAGAGGATTGCGGTGTTGGTTGTGGGGAAAATGTGGGATAAGATGGCAGTGCTGATCGTTTGGGGAACCTTATAGGAGACCTACATGCTGCAGTAGTAGAAGGAAGAAATGATGCAGAAAATGAGGATGCTGCTACAGACCCTCATGACTCAGAGTCATTTTTCAAAATAGTCATGAGAAAGGCAAAGTTTTCAAGGTTCTCATTTGTGGTTAACCTTCTTCATATGAAGTCCTTGTACAGGATAAGCAATTCTGCATTTTCTGCAATATTGAAGTTGTTGGCTGATGCATTCCTAGAGGGCAATGCACTCCCCAAATCATACAATGAAGCAAAAAATCTTTTGAAGGAATTAGGTCTTGGATACGAATCGATACATGCGTGCGGCAATAATTGTGTTTTGTTCAGAAAGAGATATGCCCACCTTGACAAGTGTCCAGTTTGTGGTCTTTCGAGATGGAAGGATGAAGAAAGAAAGAAGATTCCACTGAAGGTGTTGAGGCATTTTCCGCTAGCACCTAGGCTGAAGAGGCTCTTTGCAACCAAAGAAACATCACTACTAGCACAATGGCACGACCGACAGCGGTAGTCCAGTGAGAAGGAAATGAGTCACCCAACTGATGGTGATGCATGGCAAGATTTCGACAAAGAATATCCAGAACTTGCTAGAGATGCAAGAAACATAAGGCTTGGCCTTGCTACTGATGGGTTCAACCAATTTTCAGAATAGAACACAAGATACAACATGTGGCCTGTGTTTGTGGTGCCATACAACCTTCCACCTTGGGCATGCATGGAGGAGTCCAACTTTATTATGGTTTTGCTTATACCAGGTCCTAAATCCCCCGGGAAGGATTTTGATGTATTTTTGGAGCCTGTGATACATGGGTGCCCCTGGGTCCCCACCGACCAGGCTCACGTCCGTCCCCGACAAGTGGGTCCGGCCTACTAGAAGACCCGTCGACCTGTCAGTGGGTCCAATCGACCTAGTTGGCTTCCCACACGACCTCCTGAAGACCTTCCAGAAGAATCCCTAGACGACCTTCCCCAGAAGAGAAGACAGCTTGGCGTGCGAGACAAGACAGTCCAAACAGATTAAGGCAGCTTGGATAAGCCTTCCATGATGTAAACAGACTAGAGATAGGTTTCCCTATTGTAACTGACCTGGACTCCAGTCCACCAACCTTGTCCGTCGCCCAATATAAGGCAGACAAGGGCGTCCTCCTGGAGACAGGCCAACACATACAACCCGCAGACCATCGACACGTCGTCATGTAATCTTGCCACACCAGCAATACAAACTGAAGAACTGGACGTAGGGTTTTACTCTCCAGAGGCCCGAACCAGTATAAAATCGCCTTGTCCTTGTGTCTCGTCGTGATTTTTGTGTGCTACACTAGCATAACCATCACGTTCTTAGCTCTCGATCTCCCCGCCGAACAAATAAACCACAAGGATTAACACCCCCGTGGGCTGTCCAGATCTCACCATCTGACAGTTGGCGCGCCAGGTAGGGGTGATCACGAGCTCTTCGTGCAGCGTGATGGCAGTTCGCTCCGGAGACCTCTTCGGCGACGGCATGAAGGGTATCTGCGCAGCAACCTGCTCACCGCCACCCTCCGATCTAATCGCGAGGTTGACGCATTCGTTCTACGGACGGCGCGCCAAAAATTTCGCGTCCACCCACCCATGCCCTCTGATCCATTCGAGGCTCAATCGATGGCGCGCGATCTGATCTGCATGCAGCTAAAAAAATTAACGCAGCAAAAATTAAGGTCGGCGGCAGCCGGGAGGCTTTCGTTGGCGCATGTTGAGTCCGTGTCCACCACATGCGCTCATCCCGGCGAATTGAGCTACGTAAACAGGGAGTCATAGTTGCTTTCTATTGTAGCGAACATGGCCTCATATGCCATTAGTTCGAGTTTGATTTTGGTGATTCATGACAACATGATCATTGGGACTAACCATATTGTTTTATCATGTCTTTGTAGACACTTCTAGGTCCCAAGGATGCAAGAAAACCACATGCCAAAATGCCAAAACAAAGGGTCAAAACCGAGCAAGAAAAGGAAAAGAAAAGACACCGTCGGATGAACTGACGGTATCAATTTGACAAGCGTCGGTGCAATCGTCGGACGAGTTGGTACACAGGGTGAAACCCTAGGTGGCATCGGATGAACCGACGGTCCATTATTTAGTAGCGTCGGATGAGTTGCAGAGGAAGAGCAGCGAAGACAGCAGCACCAGATGATCCGACGGTCTGAGTGGGGACACCGTCGGTATATCCGACGCTCAGTTTAAAATTCATACAGAGACGCGCCAAGACAAAGCCTTTAACACCGGATGATCCGACGCCTTGGTCAAGGTGAAGCATCGGTCTATCCGACGGTCGAGTGGAAGCTAACAGAGGCGACTTGGGCTCGAGGTCTTCAGCACCGGATGATCCGACACACCGTCGGTGCATAGCGTCGGAGCAGTTGTGTCAGAGAACCTCAACGGCTATGTGACGTGGGAGGGGCACCGGATGAACCGATGCCATGGAAGAGCATAGCATCGGTTCATCCGACGCTACCTTTTTCAGCAGCTTTTAGCCAACGGCTAGTTTGATGCCTTGGGCTATTTATACCCCCTGCACTCACCCATTTGAGGTTGCTGGATTGTGTGGAAGTGCAGAGGAGTTCAAGACACATTGAAGATCATATCGAATCCATCCAAGTTCTTAATTGCTCATCCATATACTTGCATATGCTTTGTGTATGTGCTTAGTGCTAGGCTTAGCTTAGAGCTGAGTGAGTGCAAGGTTGTGCCAATCTTGTGAGGTGATTCTTGAGTGAATCAAGTTGTACAAGGTTCGCCGGAAGCCTTGGGGCCTAAGTGGCTCACCGGCAATCGTCATCGACCCTTCGGCTTGGTGTGGAGCGGCGAGGACACTTTGTTCGGGGGACGTGGAGACCCCCTTCCTTGGTGGAGAAGCTCCTTAGTGGAGGCGGCATCAAGGTGACCAAGGGAGCTTGGAAAGTGCCTAACTGGCTAGCCTTTGTGGCAAGTCAAGTGGTGCTCTTGGGAGAGACTTGGTGACCGGGAAGCAATACTCTTGTGTGAGTGCTTCAACGTGGACTAGGGGTGGCTTAGTGCCTACCGATACCACGGGATAAATCGCGTGTCAAGAGTTTGCTTCCTCTCACCCCTTTACGTTTCCGCATTTAATCTATTGCAATCCTTGCTTGCCTTTACTTTCCTAGAGTAGTATCATGCTAGGATTGGCTATAGGTTGCAAACCTTGTTTTGGGATGGGAGTTTCTGTCGTATGGACTGTGACAAAACCGCCCAAAATAATTCCGTATTATCGCCTAAGCCGGTCCACATGGCCATTAAGCAATAATAAAGAATTATTAAGTCGCTTCCGCCGGGTAAAGCCCGGTAAATCACATACAATAGGATCGCTGATATGCGCTAAGCCCACACGAAGGCGGGACCAGAGTACAACATTATATTACATTAAAGTTCACAAGTTCAACATTATTACAAACCAGGTTTTTCGTACATGAAAGTAAAAGTTATTCAGAGTTTAAACAGCGTAAAGTAAACTACACGCATGATACACATAGGAGGCCATCTATGCATATCACTCATCATCATTGCTCTCCCATTCAAGCTCCCAACCATCTGGGATAGAGCCAGGCCAGATGGGGTTACCTGAAAACCACAAATTAAGCAAGGCTGAGTACTAATACTCAGCAAGACTTACCCGATAAAAGAAAATACAACTAGACATGCAAGGCTTTTTGGTCAACGGGGTTTGTTTTTTCCAAAAGTGACTAAGAGTTGATCCTTATTTTCAGATTTTAGCTCAAGTTCTAGTATGTTAATCAGTCTAGGTGAGCACACCGTACTAAACAAGCATGTTGTGCAAACAATATTAAACGAGGTAACAATATTAATCCAAAATGTTCCATAAATAAACATGGGGTAGCCGGTGGTCAAGCCGACTCGGATAACGGCGAGTGACCGACGATCGATCGATTTATATCCTTGCAAGGTAAACCCAAGATACACGGAAGAAGGTAGACCAAGTGCGGTGTCTACCCCAACCGGGCGGTTCCCAACATCCCACGGTTTAGGATCGGTACGCTACAAACTCTGGTACACGGTTATCCAGAGGGTCTAACCCGACCAGTCCGGACTCACACACTATACCACGGGTAGCTAGCCCGGAGACACATCCCAAGCGGGTAGCTAGAAAGATCCCGCCCTGGTTCAGAAGGTACTAGGCTTATCGGTCCCATTCCCGACAAGAACTTGGTACGTTCAATAGCTTACACCAGCACAATGCTACTCGGTCGAGACCGAACCCATTGCTCTTACCACATGAGCGAGTCATTTTAACCAACTTATGATTCCGACATAAGCATCCTATATCTCGCGAGCAATGAGTCATTACTCGACTTCTACCGTATCCTTAGAGCATGGCATTAGCGTTCCTAACATACTAGTAAAAGAGCATAGGAGTCATAAGGATCATGCAACTAGGTTTCAAAACAACTCCTGAAACTTAAATGCGCAAAGTAAAGCATAAGTACTGAAAAGTAAAGGATATGATTTTCATTTATAAAGTGGGTTAGATGAAACCGGTGCTTGCCTTCCTCAGACTCAACACCAACACCAGCCTTGGGCTCTTCTGGACTTTGGTCCAGGTCTTGCTACACACCAAGCTGGTTCAGCTCACCATCAACGGTCCCGTCTCCCTCCTGGGCGAGTGTGTACGTACCGTCCGGTAAATCTACACATATACATGCATATGCATTAATTAAAGTTAATCTTGATGGTGACTGTGTACATATAAGCAAATTAACTTATTTAGCTTCACCAAACAGCAAGGGGGTGTGTTTAAATTAATAAAAACAGAAACAAACATGATTTCACAATTTAACACTTAAATTTCCACTTCTTTCTTTAATTTCTCAAAACAAGCCTTTCAACCATAAATCAAAATTAAATAAAAAACACTTCAAATGAGCCTAATCTTTTGCACACAGCAACATATGCTTAATTTAAGCTCTCACACCAAAATTTGGCTTAAGATCATTTATAAATTAATTTAAACGAAAACTACAGATTTCAGCCTAGTAAATCAACATTAATTCATATAAAAAGATTTAATAAACGTTTTGATCTCAACTTGCTCCTGCAGGTCATGTATGCCAAAAATGAGTTTTTTGACCAAAGCATGGTTGCAAAATCAATTTATTTTTCAGATTTTGAATTTAAGCTCCTACACACGATTAAAACCAAAACACCTAGTAAACAATTCCCTAAATTCACATCCACCACACCAGGGGTACTAATCATCAAATAGGGTGCACTTGTGATCAAAGAAAAGTTAATTAAAGGGGCTATAAAAAGCATCAAACTTATTCTAGCATAAAGCTTAAATACATTATAACTGAAAGTATATACATCAAAATCATGCAAACTTTTGCCACAGATCTAGACATGCTATAAAGAGCAACATATCCAAAATTCAAGTTCATAGCGTGTGTATATTTTAAATCACACTAAAAACACTCCAAACTGAGTTTGAATTTTTAATTCAAAAACTATACAGAAAAACCCTATACATGTTTTCTAGAAAAGATAGATTTCTTCACCACGAAACCAACAAAATTGGTTTTGCATTTTTCGGATTTTTCTACGATTTTTAATGATTTTTCGAAGTCACTGCTGTAACCCTAAAACTGCTTTTACAGCCGGGTCCCTGGAATCTTACGTTCGGAACCCTGAAAAGAGTCGAATCAAAGCAATGTAGTCCCTGGGGGCGGAATGACCTCGCCGGCGGCCAAATTCTCGGCCGGTGAGCGCCGGACTTGGCCGGCCGCGGGCCTAGGGATGCTAGGGGGCTTACACGTGACCGATTCTCGCCGAAGATTGGACCAGAGGCGGTGTCGTCGGGCGCCGGCAGCGAGGAGACGGTCGGTGGCTGCCGCTGCGCTTCGGTCCCGGCCCCTGCAGCGCGGCGCGGTCTGCTGGTGGGAGGGCTGGCTATGGGAGCGGAGTAGGGGAACTTTAGGAGGGAGGAGGAAGGCGGGCGGCGATGGTTCGGCGCGGGAGCGAGGACCCCCGGCGGCGGCGCCCGCCAATGGAGGACGGCGGCGTGCAGCGCGCGCGAACGGGGGTGCGCTCCCGGGCGTTTTTGCGCGCGCGGAACGATGGGAACGAGGGCGAGCCGAGGAGGGTAGGACTAGGACGCGACGGCCGGGTGGAGGCCCCGCATGCTCGCCGCGGCGCGTGGGCGCACGGACGCGCGGCGCGTGGCCCGGCCGGACGCGTTCCCGTGCGTGGGCGCGACATACGCGAGGGGTCAAGGCGACGAGAGGGCCCCACGGGGTACGGCGGTCCACGGCGGGAGACACCGAAGTCCGTACGCCGGGAAAGGTGGGGTGGACGCGTGGCGCGGGGGGCTCTCGCGCGCGACGCAGCGCGGCGACGTCGGCGCTCCGGCCGTTTTTCATTCCATTTAGCCTGCTTCGAAATTGCATAACTCCAAAAAGTTCCAACTAAGTTGGAAATCTCCAAAAACGGAAGTTGTAGAGGAGCTATAGATCTACAACTTTCCCAAAGGGCGACATATGTTTTGATCAACGGTTTGTCCGGGAATGTCGGCCGAAGTTGCAGATTTTCCACGGCTCGGTTTACTGTTCACAGCGCGTTCAACTCGATTTTTGGCCAATTTGCACTCAAAATTGGAATGTCCGCCAATTACAAAAAATGTGTTCCTGGAAATAACGAACAACTTTCGTATTGGCCGACTTTGAACTTCTATAGTGAAATTTGGAGAACGTGCAAGAAAACCATTTCAGCCTTAAAGGAGATCTAGGGTTTGACCGTGGTTTGAGATTTTGACCAAGGTCTTTTGTGCAAATTCGTGACAAAACATGTCAAACATGTTTAGGAGCTGATTAAACTTGATTAACACAACTAAATAAGGTATTTATAATTAATAAACACCTGGGGTGTTACATGGACCTCCCTGGGCCCACTACCTCGGTGGGTACCAGGACCGACTACTCGGTGGGCCCTTGGGACAACCCGGCTTGCGCTACACGGCACCTGGAGGCGTGGAGCACAAGGACTGCAGAGAAAAAGTACTCGGTTAGGAAGCTGTACATGTCCTGCACTGTATGGAAGACTCCTAGACGTACTCGACTAGTACTCTCTCCCTACTCCGACTTGTAACCCTGCCTCCCGGACTACATAAGGCGAGGCAGGGACCATTTTCTAGGAACACAACACATCTCATACAACTCACGGCGCACTATTGCACCATCTTGTAATCGTGCCCAATCAATCCAGAGCTACGCAGCATACAGGACGTAGGGTATTACGCACCTCGCGGCCCGAACCTGTCTAAATTGTGTGCCACGTGTCTCTTCCTTCGAGTTACCGATCTCGGCGAGGCCACATTCATCTACTTCGGGTACTCCCCTTAGTAGGTTGCCGGTTTAAAACACCGACAGCTGGCGCGCCAGGTAGGGGAGCTCGCCCGAGGTCACATGGCGAACTCGACGGTTCTTGTCTACTTCAAGCCAACCGTCGCCTTCAACCGCGGCGACACCTTCGTGTTCGACGCCTGGGTCTACACCGCTGACGGCGCGGGCTCCTTCCAGCGCCGTCTAACCATGCAGCCCAACCCGAAGACCGGCTTCGTGACGCTTACCGAAGTTGTCACTGGCGAACTCGCCGGCAAGTTCGGCGAAATTTCGCTCTTCAACCACCACGCTGACTTCGAGCTCGAGTCCGCTTCCAACTCGAACTCGACGTCTCCATGGGCCATCGCATGCGAGCCGACTCCTCAGCCATCGCACACGGTCCCCTCACCTCGTGAGCGCTCCGCGCGTGGCCCCCGCACCCTCAGTCGGGCCCGCACGGAGGCTCCCACTTCGCGCCGGGCCGGCAAGCAGCCCGTACCCGAGTACAACTCGGACTCCGACACCGCCCCCGGCCACGCTTCGGACTCCAGCCCTCTTTCTGAGTTCTACTCGAACCCGGATTACGAGTTCGACTTCGGGTCGGACCCTGAGGAGCCCGAGTCCGGGGACAACTCCACTGAGCTTCCCTTGTCAGGGTCGGCCTCTGGGCTGGTTATAACGTCCACATGGGCCGGGAGATTCGTCTACTGGCCAGACCGCAAGCCTGCTGACCTGATAAGCGAAGACTCACGCTACGTCGCCTACATCGACTCGCTACCGTTCCAGGAGGGAACGCCACTAGCCCGGGCTGATTCAAGCACACCAACTGAGGTGGCGCCTTCTGAGTCCAGTCTTGGCACCCCCGATCGCCAAGTCTTCATGGCTGCCGGCGACACCCCAGGACCTTCAGGGACGGCCCAAGACAAGTACCTTGAAGACATCTCCCCCGGCGAGCTCTCTGTTGATGCTCCAACAAACGAGACCCCTGTAGACAGAGACGCTCGACGTGAATGTAACCGGAAGCGCAGCGAACGTCGTCGACGCCTCCGCAACAACTTCCCCGTCTGCAACCTTGCGGAAGCTCTCGAGGCGGTCGAGAGCAGAGTACACACTACCCCTGAGCAATGCCTCATGTCGATCACAGCGATCGCACGCCAAGCTCAGGGCATACGCGCTGGGGAGGTCATCGCCAAGCTCGCTGAAGATGCCTACTTCATGCGGGTCGACAACAGAGTCAACCAACCTCCTCCAGCCAGGCCCCGCGACAACGAAGCCACAAGTCGCAGCGCCAACAACGGTCCCAACCATACTCGAGCTGAGCTCCCAGCCGAGCCCAACCGTCGTCGCTCCAACGCCGGGGGACCTCCACAGTGTGACAACAGCAACCGCGAGGTCGTCCCTCACCGTGCTCCGGCCGGCGGAGGCGGCAACGACCCCGACGGCGATGGCAGCGACGGCGGAAGCTCCAATCATGGAGCCAACAGGAGGGCCGGTGGCGGCGGCGGCCGCGGCGACCGAGGCCACGCGAACAGCCACGCCTTTGGCGCCTCGCAGGGCGGCTACGACGCCCGCCAGAAGATTGAGGAGCTGCCCCGGAAGAAGTCGACCACTGCAGGCGACGGCGACGGCTTCCCCGCCTTCTCGCCTCGACTTCGCAACTTGCTCCTCCCCGACAAGTTCAAGTCTTTGGGGATCACCAAGTACGATGCGAAGCAGGACCCCATCCAGTGGCTCAGGTGCTACGCCCTCTCCATCGAGAACGCTGGCGGCAACAACGACACCAAGTTCCTCTACTTCCCATTCTGCCTGGACCAAGCTCCACTCACATGGCTCGAGTCGCTGGACAAGCACTCGATCGACAAGTGGGACCCGCTGAAGGAGCAGTTCACCAGCAACTTCGCGGGCGCCATGGGCCGATCGGGTACTCGCATGGACCTGGCCATGATCAAGCAGGAACAAGGCGAGACCCTCCGTAAGTACATGCGCCGCTTCTTCGACAAGCGCGCCACCGTCGTCGACGTCACCGACAAGGAGGTCATCGACCTCTTCCAAGACGGCCTCTACCACCGCTGCACATTCGAAGACTTCGGTCGTCGCCGCCCCAGGTCCATCCCCCACCTCAAGGACATGATCACGTCCTGGGCGGATGAAGAAGACAAGGCCAATGCCAAGTACGACGCCATCCGTGGAAAGAGCAAGCAGAACCAGGGCGGCGGCGGCGCGGCAAAGAACGCGAACCAAGGCGGTCGCAACAACAACAACTACTACTCGGGTCCCAACCGCAAGAGCAAGCCAGACAACACTGTCGCGGCTATCCAAGACCCCCGCGAAGGAGAACTCGAAGAAGAACTCCGGCGGCTTCAAGGACTCCGTCGAAGGAAAGGTGCCCGTGGCATCCAAACGGCAACCACACCACCGAGTAGTGCTACCAACTCAGGCACGCACTCAAGGATACGCCGGAGCCACCGCACCCTCACGACAAAAAGGGCAAGAAGAAGGACGGCGACAACAACGACTTCCAGGAGCCTGACAAGACCGTCAACGTCCTCTTCGGCGGACTGCCCAGCAGGCGGGAGCAGAAGGCTACCCGCCGCGAAGTCATGTCCATTGAGCCAGCGGTCCCGACCCCTCTCAGGTGGTCAGAGGTACCCATCACCTTCTCCCGCGCGGATCAATGGACTAGCTTCTCCGAACTAGGACGGTTTCCCCTCGTCCTGAAGCCGGTGGTCGCGGGCTCCAAACTCAACAAGGTGCTTATCGACGGTGGAAGCGGGCTCAACGTCCTTTTCACCAAGACCTTGAAGAAAATGAAGCTCGACATCACCCACATGCTCACCAAGAGCAACACGCCCTTCTACGGCATCATCCCCGGCAACGCGGCTATTCCACTGGGCTCAGTGGTCCTGCCAGTTACCTTCGGGGCATCTCGGGACAACTACCGTACCGAGTACATCAAGTTCGAGGTCGCGCACTTCGAGACTTCCTACCACGCCATCCTCGGCAGACCGGCCATCGCCAAGTTCATGGCGGTGCCCACTACACATACTTGGTACTCAAAATGCCAAGCCCAGCTGGTGTACTCTCCCTTCAAGGGGACTTGAAGATCTCTCACGACTGCGACACAGAAGTCGTGGAGATCGCCTCTACGAACCAAGTACCCAACGAGATGATGGAGGTCTACGCCGCGTCGAAGAAGCTTGCTACAAGTGAACTCGACATCCCGAGCAGAAGTCCGACGGCCGCCAACAAGCCTCAGCCACCCGAGGAGGTACTGGTCAAGACGATCGACCTCGGAATAGGCGACCCCAGCAAGACCACCACCATCGGGGCCGGCCTCGACCCCAAATAGGAAGACGCGCTCATCAGCTTCCTTCGGGCTAACCGCGACATCTTCGCGTGGAAGCTAGCGGACATGCCAGGAGTGCCCAGGGAGCTAATTGAGCACTGCCTCAACGTCGATCCTAAGGCCACCCCCAAGCGACAACACCTCCGGCGCTTTGCCGACGACAGACGGGACGCCATCAAGAAGGAACTCGCCAAACTACTCGCGGCTGGCTTCATCAGAGAAGTCTTCCATCTTGAGTGGCTCGCCAACCCCGTCCTCGTCCGCAAGAAGAACTCGAACGAGTGGAGGATGTGCGTCGACTACACTGACCTCAACAAGCACTGCCCCAAGGACCCCTTCGGGTTGCCGCGGATTGATCAAGTCATCGACTCCACGGCGGGCTGCGACCTGCTCTGCTTCCTAGACTGCTACTCCGGGTACCACCAGATCGCGATCAAGGAAGAAGACCAGGAGAAGACCGCATTCATCACCCCGTTTGGTGCATACTGCTACACAACCATGTCCTTCGTGCTGAAGAATGCCAGCGCCACCTATCAACGAGCTATACAGGCCTGCTTCAAAAGGCAACTCAACAAGAACGTCGAAGCCTACGTGGATGACGTGGTCGTCAAGACCAGAAACTCCAGTACCCTCATCGACTACCTTGAAGAGACTTTCGCATCACTGCGCGAGTACCGCTGGAAGCTCAACCCGAACAAGTGCGTCTTCGGCGTACCTTCGGGCAAACTACTTGGCTTCATCATCAGCCAACGCGGCATCGAAGCCAACCCCCGAGAAGATCTCCGCCATCACCAGCATGAAAGCTCCCACGAGCATCAAAGATGTCCGAAGCCGACCGGTGCATGGCGGCACTGAACAGATTCATCTCGAGGCTAGGAGAACGGGGGCTCCCCTTCTTCAAACTACTCAAGCATCAAGAGAAGTTCGCGTGGACTCCAGAGGCGGATCAAGCCCTTGCCCAGCTCAAGGACTTCCTATCGAAGCCGCCGATCCTCACGGCTCCTCACAAGGGCGAGCAGCTACTGCTCTACCTCGCTGCGACTACCCACGTGGTCAGTACCGCCATCATCTTCGAGCGGCAGGAAGACGACCACGCCTACCCAGTCCAGCGCCCAGTCTACTTCGTCAGCGAGGTTCTATCAGAGTCCAAGGCCCGCTATAAGCCTGTGCAGAAGCTCCTGTACGCAGTACTCATCACCTCGCGGAAGCTACAACACTACTTCCAGGAGTACTCGATCTCCGTCGTCACCGACTACCCGCTCGGCGACATTCTACGGAACCAAGATGCTACTGGAAGAATCTCCAAGTGGGCGGTCGAGCTCGGCGCCCTCACTATTGACTTCAAGCCACGCACAGCCATCAAGTCGCAGGCACTAGTCGACTTCATGGCAGAGTGGCGGGAGAACCAGCTGCCTACTCCAGCTACGACACTACTTCGACGGCTCACTCAACCTCGAGGGCGCAAGTGCAGGGGTACTCCTGATCTCTCCAACGGGCGAACAACTCAAGTACGTCCCGCAGATCTTCTGGAAGGTCTCAAACAACGAATCCGAGTACGAAGCTCTCCTACACGGGCTCCGCCTCGCGGCTTCATTGGGCATCAGGCGCCCATCGGTCTACGGCGACTCGGCAGCTGGTCATCAACCAAGTCAACAAGTTCTCGGGACCGCAACAAGGAGAACATGGACGCCATCGCCTAGAAGTCCGCAAGCTCGAGAACAAGTTCTACGGTCTCGAGTTCCACCACATCGTCCGCGACAACAACGTTGCAGCATACGTCCTCTCGAAGCTTGGGTCCACCCGCGCTCAAGTACCAGCGGGTGTCTTCGTTCACGAGCTTCACGCGCCATCCATCCCGGGGCCGGCGCCACCAACCACTGTCCCAGCCGATCCACCGGCTGGGCAGGAGGTCATGATGATCGACGTGGACTGGAGGCAACCCTTCATCGACTACCTCAGCAAGCAAAAGGTTCCCTCAGACAAGAACTTGGCTGAGTAGCTCGTCCGCCGTGCCAAGTCCTACGTCCTCGTCGGAGACAAGCTTTACAAGTGGGGTGCATCTTCTGGAGTACTCATGAAGTGCGTCCCTCGTGAAGAAGGCAAGGACATCTTGGAGGAGATCCATAAGGGCGTCTGCGGTAACCACGCGTCCTCACGCACGCTGGTCAGCAAGGCCTTCCGGCGAACTTTCTACTGGCCCACAGCTCTGGGCGATGCCGAAGAACTCGTCAAAAGGTGCCAAGGATGCCAGTACTTCGCCAAGCATCAACACGTCCCAGCCTACAAGCTAGTCACCATACCACCAACCTGGCCCTTTGCCTGTTGGGGGCTCGACATGATAGGGCCACTGCCAACGGCGCCAGGTGGTTTCAACAGAGTACTGGTGGCCATCGACAAGTTCACCAAGTGGATCAAGGTCAAGCCGGTCACATGCTGCAAGGCTGACAGAGTACTCGACTTCCTGGATGAACTCGTACATTGCTACGGACTACCCCACCGCATTATCACAGACCTGGGCTCTAACTTCAACAACCACCAGTTCTGGGAATACTGCGAGAACATCGGGATCGACGTCCGATACGTCTCAGTTGCCCATCCACGGGCCAACGGACAAGTCGAGCACGCCAATGGGATGGTGCTCGACGCTCTCAAGAAACGGCTACACAACGCTGCTAACTCCAAAGGGGCAAGTGGATCAAGGAACTACCCAACGCACTCTGGGGGCTACGGACTCAGCCATCCAAGCCAACGGGGCAATCCCCTTACTTCCTGGTCTACGGCTCCGAAGCAATCCTCCCTGCTGACGTCATATGGAACTCTCCAGCAGTGGAGCACTACGACGAAGGCGTCTCAGAAGACAGCAGACGAGTTGACATCGACAGCCTCGAAGAAGCTCGCTGCGCTGCCCTCGTCCAATCAGCAAGGTACCTAGAGGGTATCCGACGCTACCACGATCGCAACGTCAAGGAACGCTCCTTCAACGTTGGTGATCTCGTCCTCCGTCGCATCCAGAACACGGAAGGACTACACAAGCTCAGCTCCCCCTGGGAAGGTCCCTTCACCATTGCAAAGGTGACTGGGCCGGGCTCCTACCGCCTCCAGACACTTGAAGGCGAAGACATCAACAACTCGTGGAACGTCGACCAGCTCTGTCGATTCTACGCCTAGTCTACACGACTACTCCGGGGTTCAAGTCTACACGACTACACCAACACCCCTCTGCCGTAAGCGGCCTCCGGGTCCTGGCTCCAGTCTCCGGACTACTCCTCTCCAAGATCCAGCCCGCGCGGCTACCTACGGATCCTGGGCTGCGACGAGCATCAAGGACTCTAGCAGCGGTCTACTAAGAGACCATGTACTCCAAGATCCAGCCTACACGGCTACTCACGGATCTACTGCTGTAAGCGGCTACCCGCTCTAGCACTACTCAGCTGTAAGCGGCCTCCGGGTCCAGGCGACTATTCTGTAACTACGGCCCTGGCCATCCAGGTGTACTTCTTCAGTAATAATGTTTGATCGTTCAATCAACTTCTTTACTGCCTACTCCCTCCAATGGGACCACTACCGCCGAGTGCGACTACTCGCATTCACTCCACGATGGGGGCTCCGCACTCTGAGATCGCGACTACGAGTACTCATTGCTGGAAGTTCTCTTTCATTAATACTTAAGCAATTCATTACAATTGTTTTTGTACAACTTTTGGCTACTAGATATCTATTATAGGGCTACTGGAGATTAAGCTTCACAGCTACTTGCTCCGCGATGGGAGCCATCTGCTCCAGCAGCTCCGCATACTGCTCATCGGTGCAGTTGGCGGCTACCCTGCCAGCGACTACTTCCACTGGGGCGTTCGGGAAGTACGACTTCATGAAGGCCAAGACCTGCCTTGGGATTGACCTCGCCATGTGCTTCACATAAGCCGCCAGCCAGCTTGGGGCTTCCTTGAGGCGATCCACCAGTGGAGCAATCTTGGGGCCGCCCGGGTGCGGCACCAAGAGCCTTGCGATCGGCAGCGCGGCTTCCTCAAGCTCCTTCAGTTGGGCCCGCAGCGCCTCGCAATCTTCATTCAACTTCTGCAATGATTTGTAGCAGTTGACGAGATCGTGGTCAGATGCAATCCGGAGCTCCATGTGCTTCTCGCACTCGAAGGCAAGTTCTTTGTAGTCGAGCTCGAGTACCTGGCGGGCTTCTTGCTCCCGGTAGAAGAGATTCTTCATGCTCGTCTCTGAGGACTTCAGCTGCTCCACCTGGCCCTCAAGCTCTGCAACACAGCAACAGTACAGCGGGTCAGACTACCTCTCGACCTTCAACAACTACCCGACAAGTCCAACGGTGTACCTTTGTTCTTGTTGCGGAGGCTCTTATTTTTCCGCACCAAGTCGTCGCCCTTCGCCTGCAACTCTTGGACATCATTGTGATATTTGGCGAAGGCGGCGTCGAGCTTAGACTGCATGGCGGCCGCGTGCTTCCGCGACTTCAAAAGCTGCTCTTCCAGCGCCTCAGCCCGGAGCACCGTGTCACCAAAGCCCTGCAGCATGTTGGACTTCTCGCGGGACCTCTCCGCGACGTCCCGCACGTACAACACACGTCAACAAGTACTCAACGACAGAGGATTGACTACTCAGAAGCTACGGCTACTTACCTTCATCCACTGTTCGCCCCTGGCGGATCGCCTCTAGGTGCTTGGCCACCGTTGCCGGGTCGACAAGATCGTCCGCGAGCAGCTCTATCCCGCCACGACTACTCGCGGTGGCCTCCGTCATCGACGTAGAGCGGATGGGCTCTGCGTCCTGGATCTCCGGGGAGCGGATAGCCACCTCCAGAGCGACCTCTGGCGACGTGGTGACCCCCTCTCCTCCAGCCGCCACGGCGGCTTCCTCGACGACTTCCTCCATGGGCTCGGGGGCTCCTCTGGCAGCCTCCGGCATGCCTGGTGTCGACTTCTGCATTGGCACCCCCGCAGGGATGTCACTCCTTTCGGCCTCGGCACCTGTCAAAGAGAAGAAAAGTGTATTAGCGATCACGACTACTCCTCGAGGAGCTCTACAGCTTCAGAAGAGTACTCACCTTCGACTACGCTGGCCTCCGGCAACGGCGCTTCGGTAGCCGGCGGCTCGGGCACCGCCTGGGAAGCAGGAGCGGAGTCCTCGGCGGGCGGCGTGACTTCTTCCGCCATCGCCGAAGAGGGTTCATCCCCCTCCCAGGATAGATCCGTCGATTTCCTGCAGAAGCACACACAATTGGTCGTCAGTCAACCTCGACTACTACAACAAGTACTACTCGGGAAGATGCAGTACTTACAAGTTCGACCGGACTATTGTCACGGCCGGGGCACCGAGGATGCTGGCAATGTCTACCAGTCCACCCTCGGCGGGCGCCTCCTCCCCGCGCCCCTCGCGGCCATCGCCTCCTCTCGCAAAGAACGGCGGATGGCGCAGTGCCCTCCTGCGCTCCGGTAGCCACCACCACTTGAACGGCGGCGGCTGCGGGCTCCGTGCTCTCCCGTGGAGCAGGGGGCTAGCGCTCCAACTGCGCCAAGAGCTCCTCGACAGTAGGGGCTGGACTACGACTTCTGGCTGGCTCCCCCACTGTGTCCCATCCGCCTTCGTCGCCCTCCTCGACGGGCTCCGCTGGCGGCACCTCCTGCATACTAGGAAGACTACTCATCAACAAGCGTACTCGTACGATGGGTACTCGACTACTCTAGTCAAGACATCTTACCTCCTGAGGCGTGGTCTCTGAGACCTTCAGCTTCTTTGTCACCCGCTTGCGGGCGGGGTTGCGCGGCTTCCGTGGCGGCGCAGCCAGGCTAGCCTCCAGGCTAGCCGGGGGGTCTTGCACAAGAGGCACATGAGGTAAGCCTGGACGGCTAAACCTCGACCGCAACTGAAAGCGGTCCTGCAATGTCTCGTCGTCGTCGTCGTCATCATCGTCGGTGGTGTCCTCCACGATGACGGTGTCATCGCCTTCGCCGACTTCTCGCCGCTCTTTGTCTTTGGCCTTCCCTTCCTTCGGGATCTCGATCCCGTGAGGGGGCGGCTGCGGCTCGGAGACGAACTTTTTCAAGTCATCCTGCAAAGGCACAAGACATCAGCACGTCTACTCCAAGTCAGGACTACTCAACTAGGGGAGCACGACTACTCACCTCTTTCGGCGGGCGCGCGGCGGAATACTCCTGGACAGGGCACGCCGTGTACGGCGGCATATCCTTGAAGATCCACGTCAGCCTCTCGATGATGTCGTCATCGTCCATCTCGCCTTCGGGCATCCGCGATGTGTCGTCGTCGCCGGTGTACTCGAAGCCCAAGGTGTCGCGAGCCATCAGTGGCTGCACCCTCCGCTTCATGAAACTGAAGGCCACGTGCTCGGCCCTCAGTCCAGCTTCTCTGAGCACCTTGATGTGTGCCAGCAGCTCGGGGGGAGCCGGATCCCTTCCCCGCATGGTGGGCTCCGTGTTCCACCACTCGCGGTGCCTGGGCTGCCTTCCGCTCGGCTTCGGCAGGCCGGGGTGGAGGTTTGTGATGTAGAACCACCTCGTCTTCCAATCGGTGTTGGAGTCAACAAGCTTGTACGCCAGGTACTGCTCCGCGGCGTCTTCTCTCAGCTGGATGTCAGCTCCTCCGACTACTCTTGGATTGGTAGCACTCGGCTGCAGCTTCACCCAGAAAAACTTCCGGAAGAGGATCCAGTGCGGCTTGATCCCAAGGAAAGCCTCACAAAAATGCGCGAAGACTGCGGTATGGAAAATACCGTTAGGGTTCAGATTGAGGTACTCAACTCCATAGTACCCGAGGAGGACCTTGAAGAAATCACTAGCCGGGAGCGCGAGTCCGTGCTCCACGAACCGCGCAAACATTGGAATCTCGTCTTCGGCTTTCTCCATCGGATATGGATCTTCGGCGGCGGCCCTCCACATATCAACCTCCTTCTTCTGGATAAATCCGCTGTTCAGGAGGGCCAACAGATCTTCGGTCTTCACTTTTGACTTCTACCACTCGCGGCTTGGATCGGCCCGCGGTGGAGACATTGGCGGTGCTGTTCCAGTGGCAGCCGCGGCAGCTTCTTCGCGGCCCCTCTTCTTCCCGGCGGTCTTCGCAGACTTGGACGGTGAAGGCTTCATTCTCCAAGTATAGGGCGTCTTCACGCGCATCCGCTCGGGGGCTACCCTAAAAGCTCTGGGTGGCGGCGCACTTGGATCTACTAAGGCGGCAGCGTGCGCTGGAAGTAGATCTGCTTCAGATGGATTCGAAATGACTACAACACATATGGGTGGAAAACCCTAAGGGTTTTGGTTTCTATTTATAAGTCAAACCGGTCCTCCAACGGCCAGAATGATAAGTCCGCGTGCGGCTGACTCAGCGGCTGCGTGTGACCCTTCGTATTCTACTAGTCGACGCGCCTCACCTCGGGGGCTCGGCTACTTCTACTTGACTACCTGGGCAGCGGCAAGGCTCAGGAGCGTCTCAGGACACATTCTTCAAGATGACCCTTCAATTCGAGAGGAAGTACTTGACTCAAGGCTCGGGGGCTCCGTGCCACGTGTCCTTCGGTTTTTTCTCTTCGGATTTTTCGGGATTTTCTTGCCAAGACTTCAGATGGACCCTCAGCCAGAGCCAGCGGCTCAACCTAAGGCTCGGGGGCTACTCCATATGGAGTGCGATTTTGCAATCGCACCTCCATATCAGCTCCGGCTTCAAGACAAGACGGGCATTTTTTGAAGACCTTCGAAGGCAGCACTCGAGGACGCTTGGGACTACTCGAGAAGACTTCAAGATTGCTCAAACTTCAGCTGGAGTACATTCCAGCCTCGGGATGCTTCGACTACTCTTGAGGACTTTTGACTTGTAGTACTCAGGGACGCTTGAGGACTACTCGTTAAGGCCATCAAGACTACTTGAAGCTATCCTTCTCGACTACAAAGTACTCGGGGGCTTGTCGAATGGACCTCCCTGGGCCCACTACCTCGGTGGGTACCAGGACCGACTACTCGGTGGGCCCTTGGGACTACCCGACTTGCGCTACACGGCACCTGGAGGCGTGGAGCACAAGGACTGCAGAGGAAAAGTACTCGGTTAGGAAGCTGTACATGTCCTGCACTGTATGGAAGACTCCTAGACGTACTCGACTAGTACTCTCTCCCTACTCCGACTTGTAACCCTGCCTCCCGGACTACATAAGGCGAGGCAGGGACCATTCTCTAGGAACACAACACATCTCATACAACTCACGGCGCACTATTGCACCATCTTGTAATCGTGCCCAATCAATCTAGAGCTACGCAGCATACATGACGTAGGGTATTACGCACCTCGCGGCCTGAACCTGTCTAAATTGTGTGCCACGTGTCTCTTCCTTCGAGTTACCGATCTCGGCGAGGCCACATTCATATACTTCGGGTACTCCCCTTAGTAGGTTGCCGGTTTAAAACACTGACAGTTTCACACTAGAACAACCTAGTTGCACATCTAGATCGCATGTTCTAGGTTTCCTTTGTGCGAAATTAGTGAAGCCATAGGTTAAGGTTTTTTTAGTTGCCTAATTCACCCCCTCCCCCTCTTTGGCTAACGAGCATCCGATTCCTTACAAGTGGTATCAGAGCCGGGACTCACTTCCTTCACAAGGAAACGCCAATTCAATTGGTAAATTGTGAAAACCGGCTCATTGGAACGGTTAGGCTTCACCGCCTAGTGAGTTGCTCTATAGAGGAATGAAAGGGGTGGATACCATAGGTTTGGCTCCACATTTCGATGGCACGAGCTATCCTCGGTGGAAGGTTCTCAGGGAGGCCTATCTCCAAGCAAAGGACCTTGATGTTTGGAGAGTCACCAATGAGGGCATGAAATATGGTACTAAGAAGGAAAAGCAATTTGATGTGATTGCTAAGAGTATCATTTTGTCCTCACTAGATGTAGGTGTTTTCAATAGAGTTTTTACTTGTGAAAATGCTCATGAGCTATGGAAAACCATCAAGGAGCAAAATGAGGGTTCAAAAGAAGTTGCTAATGAACACTACGGTTGTCTCCTTGAGGAATTCAATAGCTTTAAGAAACTTGCAAATGAAAATGCCGAATCTATGTACTCACACCTAAATGTGCTTGTCAATGAGATCAATGCTTTAGGTATGAAGGACATCACAGACTTGAACATCAACCGCAAGATCCTTCAAAGTCTTCGGAAGCCCGATTATGACTTGGTGAAGGCAATCATCTACGAGAAGAAGCTCAAAGATTTGAAGCAATCTCATATCTTGAGCAAGATCATGGCACATGAGCTTCAACTCATGCCCAAGTCAAAGAAGGCACCCCAAGAAAAGCCCCAAGAACCATCCTCTCCAACAGCTATGCTCTCTCAAGCCAACAAGAGAATATGTTGAGTAGGATGGCTACTCATGGAAACTCAAGTGAGGATGATGGTGATGATGGTGATGATGGAGATTCCTCAAGTGATGAAGAGGTTGAATCCATGGTGGCCGAGTACATGAAGAAGATCTTCAAGTATGTGAAGGAAGTCAACATGTACGACTACAACGTCCACTGAGAGAAGGGCGTCATCATCAACACATCAAGTTCACCAAGATCGAGCACAAGCCCAAGAAGAAGGTGGTCAAGGAGAGGAGACCAAGGCAAAAAGCAACTATCGCCGTCCGTGAGTGGACAAGTGGTGGAGAATCAAGTTCTTCTAGCTCAAGTGATGAATCAAGAAAGAACTTCACCACCCTCTTCATGCAAGGTCCTTCATCACCACTACACATGTGCCTTATGGCCAAAGGTATGGAAAGCAATGTAAGTGAAGATGAATCTGACACCACCTCTCTTGATGATCTTGTTGAGCTAGTCCATGAGCAAAAAGGAATTCTTGAGAAACAAGCTAATGAAATTAAAGAACTCAATGCTCTCAATGATCTTAGTGCAACCCTTGCTACAAATTATGAACATTTGTTGTGCAAATTCAAATTGCTTAGCAAGGAGTGTGATGAGCTAAAATATAAGCTTGAGAGCAATGAGATTAAAACAAGTAATTCCTTTAAGCTTGATGAATCATCTATCCCTTGTGCAATTCCTATCTCCAAGGTAGATGCTTCAACTTATTACATTGATTTAATTGATGAATCTTGCTCACCATTTTGCAATGAGAATGTTGTTGTAGAAAAATGTGATTGTCTCATAGGCAAGAAAAATGATGAGCTCAATCAAGAAGTGAAATGGCTCTGAGAGAGGTTGGCAAGCTTGATGGGCAAGGGCAAGAACGATGAAGAACAAGTGGACATCTCTCAAGACATGAAGAGTAAAGTCCAACCTTCTCAAGATAACCATGATCCCATGGTGAAGAAGCTTGAGAAGGGTGCAACCGTGACTTGCTACAAGTGTCATGGAGAAGGGCACAAGTTCTACAAATGCCCTCAATTTGTCAAGAAGATGGATAAGGGCGCAAAGAAGAAGTTGAACCCCACCATCAAGAGCTCCCTCATCTACACCAAGCCCAACCGCAATAACAAGACCAAGAGCAACACCTACGTCATCAAGAAGAAGGCTAATGGCAAGGTGGTTGCACACAAGGTTGGAAAGATGAAGGAGGAGCGGGGTTGGAGCCATCCCATTTGGGTGCCCAAGGAAGTCATCATCAACATGAAGGGGCCTCAAATGGTTTGGGTTCCAAAGGCCACTTGAAGGCCTTGAAAGCGGGGACTTGGGAGGCTTGGCACAAAGAAGTTGTGGAAATTCATACCTACAAGCCAAGCTTGCAAGTTGGACATGTGTTGCCCAAGTTCCCCGGTTGAGGTAATGGAAACTAGAACCTATCTCTTGTATCATTGTAGCTCCATTTCCTTGTTTAGGTTGCATTTGTTGCAATGTTTACATATGGTAGGTTGCTTGTGTCATGTGCTAACCCATGAGCAACCTACATGGTTTAATTAGTGTGTAGGAAAGCTACACTTGTTCTTTCATGGTGCATGTTTTCATATATATTTCTTTGCATCATCAGCAAGCTATAGGGTTAGCTTCCCTTTTGTTGTCATAAACAATGTGCATACATTTGGTTGGTGATTCAAACACTTAAATGCACACATTTAGGGGGAGCTCATCCTATGGTTTGGTTATGGGACTAACATTATTTCAAGCTTATCTTATGTAGTCCCTTGGCGACACGTTCCGGTGCGGTGCTTCATTCTAAGAGAATGCTATTTCACTCTCAATGTGATCTAACATCTCTAAAAGAGTGAATATAGAAATATGAGCTTCATGCTATTGAGTCATGTCCTTGCGAGCTTATGTCTCTATATAAGTTCAAAGGTAATGTAATCATACATTCCTAATCCTTGTGGTACCCCAAGTGTCTTCTATGCAAGTTTCTTTCAAGTGGTGTCACCTAGTGATATCATTTTCAAGTGGCTCATCTCAATGTGGTGCCAACAAGGTAGAGAGGATCAACCCCTGGAGGTATGCAATGATCAAAAGACTACAAGTGATATCTACATGTGGTAATGTAACTAGAACCCATTTGTTTTTATCTCTTGTCCTTTAAGCTACCCCCTTGCATGATATGCTCTAAGCTTCCTTGTCTTACAAGTTTGTAGTTGTGCACTTATTTTTCACACTATCATTTTGTGCACACACTTAGGGGGAGCTTAGTTTGTATCACGCTAGTCTCATGAGCTTGTGATCCAACTTAGTCATCCTCACATGTGTTATCTTCATTGATATCATACATATAGATCATGGTTCATGCAGCTTTCTCCCTTGTATTTAACATTTCCCCTTGAAGCTATGTTTGCTAGGACTTGCTAGTTTTCTTGGAGCCCTTTTGCTTTGGACTTTTTGGAGATTTTATTCCAAAGGGGGAGAATGTGAGACCAAAGCAAGCTAGTGGTTTAAGCTTACAAGTGGTTTCAAGGATATGAGACCAAAGGGGGAGAATGTGAATATAAGATCAAAAAGGGGGAAGTTTGATCTAGGGGGAGTTTGGATGATGGTGAGCATCCAAGCAAGTGTAAGTGGTTCTAATTCTGTCAATTTTTTCAAATTTATGCTTACTTTGGTTGTGTTGTCATAAATCACCAAAAAGGGGGAGATTGTAGCGAACATGGCCTCATATGCCATTAGTTCGAGTTTGATTTTGGTTATTCATGACAATATGATCATTGGGACTAACCATATGGTTTTAGCATGTCTTTATAGACACTTCTAGGTCCCAAGGATGCAAGAAAACCACATGCCAAAATGCCAAAACAAAGGGTCAAAACCGAGCAAGAAAAGGAAAAGAAAAGACACCGTCGGATGAATCGACGGTATCAATTTAACAAGCGTCGGTGCAATCGTTGGACGAGTTGGTACACAGGGTGAAACCCTAGGTGCCGTCGGATGAACCGACGGTCCATTATGTAGTAGCGTCAGACGAGTTGCAGAGGAAGAGCAGCGAAGACAGCAGCACCAGATGATCCGACGGTCTGAGTGGGGACACCGTCGGTCTATCCGACGCTCAGTTTGAATTCATATAGAGACGCGCCAAGACAAAGCCTTCAGCACCGGATGATCCGATGCCTTGATCAAGGTGAAGAGTCAGTCTATCCGACGGTCGTGGGGAAGCTAACAGAGGCGACTTGGGCACGAGGTCTTCAGCACCGGATGATCCGACACACCGTCGGTGCATAGCGTCGGAGCAGTTGTGTCAGAGAACCTCAACGGCTATGTGACATGGGAGGGGCACCGGACGAACCGACGCCCTGGAAGAGCATAGCATCGGTTCATCCGACGCTACCTTTTTCAGCAGCTTTTAGCCAACGACTAGTTTGATGCCTTGGGCTATTTATACCCCCTCCACTCACCCATTTGAGGTTGCTGGATTGTGTGGAAGTGCAGAGAAGTTCAAGACACATTGAAGATCATATCCAATCCATTCAAGTGCTTAATTGCTCATCCATAGACTCGTATATGCTTTGTGTATGTGCTTAGTGCTAGGCTTAGCTTAGAGCTGAGTGAGCTTAGAGCTGAGTGAGTGCAAGGTTGTGCCAACCTTGTGAGGTGATTCTTGAGTGAATCAAGTTGTAGAAGGTCCGTCGACCGGGTCGCCGCCATACGCGCGTCGCCCGAGCGCCGTAGCACGGCGGGGCATCTTCGCCGTCACCCCCTCGTCACCCCGGATGCGCCAAGCCCGAGCTGCCCACCGCCATTGCCGCCGCCGCCCGGTCTTGGAGCTCGCCGCCCGTGCTCGCCGCCGTCCACCGCCATGCTAGCTCCCTAGGCCCTAGTGAAGCTCACGCGTTCGCTTGTTGCCACCCATTTCGCCCCCTCAACGGAATTCCCCCGAGCCGCCGCGGCCACCGCCGCCGCCGCCGCCGAACCCCCGTCGCCGGCCACCTCTCCGCCCAAACCCCGGCACCCCACGGCCCCTAGGTGAGCGTGTGGTCGTGCTGAGCCGCTTGTGAAGGACCGATACGGCGAACCAGAGAGGGGGGAGTGAATGGGAGCCGATAAAAATTCTTCTCGAAGGAGATCAAAACTCCAACAAGATGAACACGGCTTCCAACACACGTCTCCGACTCACTACCAAGGTTGGTCAAGCCCACGTAGCCACTGGAGTGCCACTGGACCTAGGAACCAACACACCACCTTCCGACCCGAGAAACGCAGCGGAAAAACCAAACCTCGAGTCTACAGACCCACACCGGCCGACCGGTGAGCACCACCGGCCGACCGGTCCCCGCCGGTGAAACCGAGCAACTTTCACTAAGTGGCTCTACACCGGTCGACCGGTGAGACACACCGGTCGACCGATGGCGGACCGAAAGCCCCCAAGGCACCAAACAAAGCCAACCGACCACCAAACGGACCCAAACTCGAAACAAGAAGCAACACGGGACAACAACGAACACACCAAGACGTTCACCCGAGCAAAAACCCACAAGGGCTCGCACCGGTCAGACCGGTCAAGAGCACCGGTCAGACCGGTGTGGCCTGGGCAGCTCGGGATGAACGGCACCCGCGGGTCAACTCCCCCAAATCTAAATCTCGATCTCCCGAATCGCTCCACGGACTTGAACAAGACTTTGGGGATATCATGAACACCTCATGAGGAGTTCACAGCCAAGTTTAATCCCACCAAAACTCGTCCAAAAAGGAGGAATCGAAGAAATCCCGCCGAAAGCACTTCCAACCCAAGAACTCAAGAAACCCCAAAATCGAGCACTTTTCTTCACGGATTTGGGAGGGGAATCACAGCCCAAAGAACCACGAAGGGTTCCCACAAATTTCCCCCATCAAATCCCCAAGAGAAAAGCCCCGAAACCACCCCAAAGAAATCACCGAGAGAGGGCTCCGAAAATCACCACCAAGAACAACCGGGGAAAACACATCCAAACCTTGAGGAACCACGCCGAATCATCTATACATGAAACAAAGGTTCGTACAAGGTCTAGCAAGCCGCCCGATCATCCATCCCTCTCTACAAGATCTCTCCGTGAAGCTCTCTTGCTAGTCCTAGAGAAAACCTAAGGAAAATAGGTGGAAAAAATAGGAAAACTAATGAGCTAGGGTTCCAAGAGTTGGCTGCCATCCTCTCACCTCTTGGGTTATATAGGCGGCAACCGAATGTCTAAAATGCCCTTCTCTAACAACTAGGGATACAAGCCCCTCAAGGGCGGATTTGGAATTCTTGATGTCTTCACCATCGGACGGATGCCCGCGACCGCACCCTCGCGTAGCCTCGACGCAAGCCATGCGATCCCGACGCGTGTCCTCCGCTTCGAAGATTCCGGACCGCGTCGCCGCACACCGGCCGACCGGTGCTCCTCACCGGCCGGGGACCGGGCCGACCCACCGGCCGACCGGGCCGACCCACCGGCCGGGGACCGTCCGGTGCCGCCGCACCTCCGTCTTCGGTTCTCCGGTCTTGGCTTTGTGGATCAACCAAGGAACCCGGTGGTTTTCTCGGTGAACCACCGGAAACCCCGCGAACTCGGTGTAGCCTCCGCCAATCTCCACTCATGACTTGGCTCCCACGTAGTCCCGGCTCGACCTTGGTTTTGAGGCTCAACCAAGAAACCGTCCACGACTTCATCTTGTCGTTCATGCCACCATGCGGCCCGCACTTGACCCCCGCCGGCCACCGGTCCCTCGAACAAAGCCTACTTGTCTTCTCCACACCCGGAGGCCTCACCGGCGACGACCTTTCGCGCTTGTTCTTCACCTCGCACCAACACGAGTCAAGCCGCAACCTCGCACCCGCAATACTTAGCCAAGAATCGTCCACACAACGTTGTCAATCACTCATCACACAAGGAAGCGACCATCCACCGGTCCTTGAACCACACATGGTCCTCAATCTCCCCCTTGATGAGTGCATTGACAACACCCACACGAAAGTACCAAGAGAGAAAAGAAAAAGAAAAGAAACGAACAAAAAGAAACTCGAACAAGCGATCGAAAGCCAAACAAAGGCAAAGAGCAGGATCACTTGAAGGAAACAAGTCTCGGACCCCTTAGGCAAGGGCAACGGCTCGACACATCCGAGACAAAGAAAAGCTCGAGCAAAGAGCACAAACCACCGAAAACCAGCTCGAAAACTCTCAAAGAGCTCCCCCTGCACACATGCAAACTCCCACTGAACCAATGCAACTCCCCCCGGACAAATGCATGCACGAAACTACATGAAACAGACAGGTACCGGCAAAGACTTTCAGCCACACCGGTCGATCGGTCATCACCACCGGTCGACCGGTGCCTAGCATATGTACAGACCAAGACTCACACCGGTCGACCGGTGCTCTTCACCGGTCGACCGGTGTACAACAGAGCCCTTAAATGGCTCGAAACCACTCGAAAACCTTCTAAATGCGCCCGGTAAGCCATTTCAAGCTCAAACTTCTCCCCCTTGTTGGCAATGCATGAATCAAGCCAAAAATGCAAAACTTTCAACCTAGAGCTTCTCAAATATACAAAATTCAACATATGATGCTACACATGTCCAAATGAGCAAGTTAGGTACTCTACGGCTTTGTAACGATCTCAACTACATGATCACCAAGTTTCACAACCATTGGACGAAGCTAAAATGGATTTTGGCAATTTTGCGAAAAAACTTGCCTCTCATGAGCAAAGTCCTAAACATGATCAAAGCATATCAAAATGGCAAAGCCACACAAACTTCATGCTAGGACAGCCATTCTAATCATAAGATCATCACAAACACCCACAAGCACCTCATGTCATGTCAAAGCCACCGAGCCATGTGCCTACTTCTATGTATGAGACTTCTCATTGGTAGGCATCATGCAACGGTTTAGCACCCAAAGCAAATTAAATTCAGCACATATGACATGGGAGCATATTTTCCAAGCATTTTTCATTTCATTTGCAGATTTGTAAATGGTACATGAAATGTCTTTGCGACAAAAAGGAACTTATGCTCCTCCACAAGATAAATTAAGTTAAACATTCATGATGGCAAATGAGCCTTTGGCCCCATATGATCAATAAACTAGCTATCCAACCACAAATTAAGCATAGCAAGGCTACAAGGACATGTCAAGAGCATGTAAAGGCATTTACACATGAGAGAGCATACATGTGACATTTTTCAAAAGCATAGCTATCAACCATGGATTATTCATCAAGATCATCAAGAGCTAAGCCAAACTAACCATAGCATACCAAACAAGCTCACAAAGACATATATCTCATTCCATGGTGAACAATGTATATGAGAGAAGCTTTTCCTAACCAATGCATATGATACAAAATGCATGCAATCTAAGATACAAGGATGCCTATACATCATGCTACATATGCCATGCCAAATGCAAGAAATGCACAAAGGAAAGCTATACATATGCTACAAAGGAGCTCCCACACACCAAGCTCACAAACGACCGGCTCCTCGAGGGGAGGCAAAAAGGGCTCGACACCACCGGCAAAAAGCAAGGGAGCACAAACTTCACAAGCTCCCCCTAACCTCATGCATTAAGGCCAAAGAGCATACAAAGCTCACCTTACACACATGAGATAGGGCAAAAAGCAAAAAGAACCAAGTGGCTTGACCAAGGCCACACACTTGAAGGTCACAAATTCACTTACCTTTATCATTTCTTCACAAGTCACTCATCCTTGTCCACCATCCCCGAAAGTGATGTACCTCTATGTCACCACCGGGATATGAAGCCGAAGAACCACCCCCAATATCAACCAAATGTTCTCCAAGCCGTCCACCTACAACTCAAAAGAAAGAGCGAGAGCGAGAGCGAGCAAACGACTCAACACTGGGGTTAGTTCCAAATGTGTAAAACCAGTGCCTAGCCATTTGCTCGAAAGTGGGGTTAGCACAAACCAAACCATCTTTCCTACCAAAGCTACCTCCACGAACACCACTACGGTAACCACCATGAGGGAACCAACCCTCTCTGCCTGGAGGAGGACCAAAACCACGAAAGAAAGCCCGTGGACCATCCCTCCTATCCTTCTCAAAGCCATGACTCCTCCCATCCCCGTAGTGAGCTCGAGGGGGAGAATGCCTAGCAACCGACCTCCCCGCAAACTTTCCGGACCAATCACCGTAACCACGACCTCCGTAAACAACCCTCGCACCCGTACGAGCACGAAACCCAACCGCCGCTCGTCCAGCTCGCACCGTCCGACGGTGCTCCACACCGGTCTGACCGGTGTAGCCTGGGCAGCAACACCTCCAACAGCCTTCCGCTCTCCCCAAGCCCGAACTGACCTCACACTCGCCTTGGCCCTGGGCAACTGCACACGAGGCTCAAGTACACCATCGGAAGGGTGGTACTTGTCCTTGTTAGCCCACTCCTTCGCCATTCTCTCCTCACGCTTCCTCTTGAAGCAAAACGCTCTCTTATGACCATCCTTTCCACAAAACTCACAATGGAAACGGATCGATCTGGGCTTAGGCTTGGGATGAGGCTCTTCACAAGGCTTCTCACTTGGTTTCTCACTAGGCGTTTCACTTGCCTTCTCACTCGGTTTTTCTTTTGGTTGGTTTGGCTTGGATGCAAACTTGTCTTTGGGTGTGGGTTGTGGTGGAACTGAAACATTCTCAAATTTCCTTTCTCTCTCACCACTGCCCTCACCAACCTTATCCAATCCCAAAGCCCAACCGTCAAAGCGCTTACGGCCTAGCAATCATCATACCAAGCCGAGGTTCTTGACTCGACAACCAACTCGCCGCTTCACGCAACTTATCATTCTCATCTTGCAAGCGACCAACACATTTTGCAAGATCCAAATTCTTCATAGCATGCAACTCACATGTAGAGCAAGAAGTAGGAATAGGCACTTTCAAATCAGCCTCAAGTGAAACAATGCGAGAACGGAGCTCAAGAATTTTCTCATGCAAACTAGGGCAAGAAGTGCAAGCACCAAGCAAAGTGGGTCTAGATTGTAGCTCGGCCAACTCAACCCTAAGCACATCTAGTTCCTCACACTTGGAGGCATACTTCTCCCTAAGATCACCAAGTCGCCCAGAAAACAGAGCAATCAAGACAATCGTTCTCATCCGAAACAACAGGCTAGCCTTAAGGGAATCAATCTCAAGCTTGCTATCAAGCACCCGTGTCTCTAGCTCACCCACTCTAGTCCTAGCATCCTCAAGTGAAGATCTAAGCTCCTTCCTAAGCTTCTTAGCCTCTCTAAGCATGTGATCACGATTATCAAGCAAGTCAACCAACTCCTCATTCTCCTTGCGCAAAGAGGAGAGCTCATCACATACCTCATCCTCGGAATCCAAGTCCGAGGCGTCCCTCCGGCTTCTCTTGTCGCTCGAACCGCGAGCCATGCCGCGAAGTCGTCCTTGAGGCTTAGGCCCGTCACACAAAGGCCGTTGAGATACTTGCCAAAGTTCTTCTTCTTCCTCCTCTTCTTCTCATCCTCTTCGTCTTCATCACTCGAGCTTGAAGACGTGTCCTCGGAATCGACTCGATGTCGCTTGATCTCTTCATCTTCTCTCGAGACCGTGTCTTCTTCCCATGTCCATGATCCTTCGTCTTGGACTTCTTCTTCTTGTCCTTGAACTTGTGCTTGTCGTGGTTGTTCACCTTCGGACACTCGGCGAAATAGTGTCCGCCTTGCCGCACTTGAAGCATGTCCTCGTGTTCCTCCTCATGTTCACCCGGTTCTCGTGCGGCCTCTCGAACCGCCTCGTCACCGCCGCCGGCTCGTCCTCTCCAAGGTCATCAAACTCCTCATCCGGCATAGACATCAAAGAGGAAAACGAGAACATCCCGGTGGATGGGTTAGAATTAGTCTTTCCTTTGAAACCACCAACGAGGGCAAGACTATGGGAATCGCCGGTCCCTCGAGCTTGGCGATCATGCCCCTATCCACCTCGGCCCGACTTGAGCTTCGAGAACCAACTCGTTCACCGTCGAGTGTCATACTTCTCCGACTCCACAATGGCCTCGAACTTTCCGCCCCAAATCGTACGATCCAAAGAGTGTAAGAGCTTGACCGCTCTATCATGATCATCGTACGGGAGAACGTCCACATTGGCCCTCATGTTGTTCACAACCACCGTGAACCTCTCGAAACAAGGCATCGATGGACTCACCGGGGAGATGAGTGAAGTTCTCGTACTCTCTCCGTAGGTCGCATACATCCGTGCCTCGAACTCGGGCGTTCCCAACATGAGCCTCCTTCAACACCGCCCAAATCCTACAAGCCAAGTGCTCGGTGTGCACCCGATCGAACTCGGGCCGACACAAAGCACGAAACAAGTAGTCGACCGCCTTATTGTTGGCGTCGAAGCTGTCCCTCGATCCCGGAGCGAGGAAATCAACCGGCCGGACATAGCCTGTGTTCACCGTGACATCCCAAAGAAGCTGACCCTTTCCGCGGAGAAACGCACCCATCCGCTTGCTCCACATCCGGTAGTTCTTGCCATCGAAGTGTGGAGGACCCGAACCCCGTTCCCCGGTACGCCATCCTTGGATCTTAGACCGGTTAGAGTCAATAAAGACCCGAACCGGCTCGATACCACTTGAAGGACCGATACGGCGAACCGCAGAGGGGGGGGGAGTGAATGGGAGCCGATAAAAATTCTTCTCGAAGGAGATCAAAACTCCAACAAGATGAACACGGCTTCCAACACACGTCTCCGACTCACTACCAAGGTTGGTCAAGCCCACGTAGCCACCGGAGTGCCACCGGACCTAGGAACCAACACACCACCTTCCGACCCGAGAAACGCAACGAAAAACCAAACCTCGAGTCTACAGACCCACACCGGCCGGACCGGTGAGCACCACCGGCCGACCGGTCCCCGCCGGTGAAACCGAGCAACTTTCACTAAGTGGCTCTACCGGCCGACCGCGGAGACACACCGGCCGACCGATGGCGGCCTCGAAAGCCCCCAAGGCACCAAACAGAGCCAACCGACCACCAAACGGACCCAAACTCGAAACAAGAAGCAACACGGGACAACAACGAACACACCAAGACGTTCACCCGAGCAAAAACCCACAAGGGCTCGCACCGGTCGACCGGCCAATAGCACCGGCCGACCGGTGTGGCTCGGGCACTCGGGATGAACAAAGACCCGCGGTCAACTCCCCCAAATCCAAATCTCGATCTCCCGAATCGCTCCACGGACTTGAACAAGACTTTGGGGATATCATGAACACCTCATGAGGAGTTCATAGCCAAGTTTAATCCCACCAAAACTCGTCCAAAAAGGAGGAATCGAAGAAATCCCGCCGAAAGCACTTCCAACCCAAGAACTCAAGAAACCCCAAAATCGAGCACTTTTCTTCACGGATTTGGGAGGGGAATCACAGCCCAAAGAACCACGAAGGGTTCCCACAAATTTCCCCCATCAAATCCCCAAGAGAAAAGCCCCGAAACCACCCCAAAGAAATCACCGAGAGAGGGCTCCGAAAATCACCACCAAGAACAACCGGGGAAAACACATCCAAACCTTGAGGAACCACGCCGAATCATCTATACATGAAACAAAGGTTCGTACAAGGTCTAGCAAGCCGCCCGATCATCCATCCCTCTCTACAAGATCTCTCCGTGAAGCTCTCTTGCTAGTCCTAGAGAAAACCTAAGGAAAATAGGTGGAAAAAATAGGAAAACTAATGAGCTAGGGTTCCAAGAGTTGGCTGCCATCCTCTCACCTCTTGGGTTATATAGGCGGCAACCGAATGTCTAAAATGCCCTTCTCTAACAACTAGGGATACAAGCCCCTCAAGGGCGGATTTGGAATTCTTGATGTCTTCACCATCGGACGGATGCCCGGCGACCGCACCCTACGTAGCCTCGACGCAAGCCATGCGATCCCGACGCGTGTCCTCCGCTTCGAAGATTCCGGACCGCGTCGCCGCACACCGGCCGACCGGTGCTCCTCACCGGCCGACCGGCCGGACCCACCGGCCGACCGGCCGACCCACCGGCCGACCGGCCCGTGCCGCCGCACCTCCGTCTTCGGTTCTCCGGCCTTGGCTTTGTGGATCAACCAAGGAACCCGGTGGTTTTCTCGGTGAACCACCGGAAACCCCGCGAACTCGGTGTAGCCTCCGCCAATCTCCACTCATGACTTGGCTCCCACGTAGTCCCGGCCGACCTTGGTTTTGAGGCTCAACCAAGAAACCGTCCACGACTTCATCTTGCCGTTCATGCCACCATGCGGCCCGCACTTGACCCCCGCCGGCCACCGGTCCCTCGAACAAAGCCTACTTGTCTTCTCCACACCCGGAGGCCTCACCGGCGACGACCTTTCGCGCTTGTTCTTCACCCGCACCAACACGAGTCAAGCCGCAACCTCGCACCTCGCAATACTTAGCCAAGAATCGGTCCACACAACGTTGTCAATCACTCATCACACAAGGAAGCGACCATCCACCGGTCCTTGAACCACACATGGTCCTCGCCTTGCCCGGCCGGCTAGCCGCCGCGCGCCCGCCGGCGCTGGCCGTGCCCGCGCCGCCCGGCCGGCCAAGGGCCAGATTGCTTCGATTTGAATATTTGTAGGGTGTTCTGCGTAAAAGTACAGGCCATAGTTGTTAAGAACCCTATCTAAGTTTCTTTACAGTTCAGTCCAGCGCCTTGTAAAATTCCTAGAAATTCGTAGAAAAATCATAAAAAATACCAAACCAATTTTGTTGGGTTCAGGAAGAGAAATCCCACCACTTTTGTTATTTGCACATGGCTGGATTCTAAATAGTTTTAACATGAAAAATACAAATGTGAAAAACCTAGATCTGGCATAACTTGAAATCCATAACTCCTCTGTATTCCAATTTTGGATATGTTGTGTGTTAGGTCATGACTAGATGCTGTGCCAAAAGTTGCACAAAGTTATGCTGTAGATCTTGTTAAATAAATTCTTTTCCATTCATGCAGAAAATGCCTAGAGGAATTTTTCTTGCTAAATATATTTATGTTTTTGAGCTCAACTTGTGCTCACTGTCTTGTAATATCAAAATACACATGTTGTGAATTAATCATGATTTTTGGCTTACTAGAAATAATTATTCTCAGTTTAGGCATGTTTTCCTTTGTAAATTAATGGGGATAGATCAGTAAAGTTCCTAGGTGTATATGCTGGTTCTTTAGGCTTGTTTAGGACCAGAGAGCATGCATCAGAAAGTTTGGATAATTTTGATGCTTATTTATTTTTGAATGCATTTAAATTGAATCACTAGCTAGCCTTTGTTATTTTCTATAATATTTAATTTTCTAGCATCCAACACTTACATGTGGGTCCAATGGACCAAGATAGGTGCTAGTATGCTTAAGAAACACTCCTTAAATTTTTGGTAATTTAATTGCTTAATAAAAAGCTTAAAAGCCCTTTTAATATTAAAGAGAAATTAAATAAAGAAAAGCCCTTATTTAATTCTTTTTCCTTTTTGAAAATATTATCTAATTTAATTAAAAGATAATTAATTATCCTCGTCGATAAGGAATTAATTCATGAATAAAATATTATGCACACCTTGCTTGTGAAAGGAAAATGGCTATATATTCACATGAAATAACAAGTACAAAGAAACCCTTATTCAATTGTGCAATAAAAGAATAACCCATGTACAACCAATAACTTTCCTAAAAGAGAAACACTATCTAGATGCTTGTTAAGGTGAATATGACCAACCAAGAGTTGGATAAGACAGCAAACTATCACATCACCTAAACTTGCATTGCATTCCGTGTAGATCTTCCGGACGGAGATTACTCCCTTGTCCCGGAAAACGAGGAAGGAGGAGCGGATGCTTCACTGCAGTACGTGGAAGTGCTTGACACCGAGGGTGCCCAGGCTAACCTAGCTGACGAAGGCAAGCTCCGGTGCATCTAACCCAATTTTCAAATTCTTTATTCAATTATCTATGGATGATTGTGCATTTACGTTCAGGAGTTGGATGAAACCCTAGATGCATGATCCGTAGGTACCTTTGTCCTTACTAGTGTGATAGGTCGATAGCTGCTGAGCTATAGGACCGTTACAAGTCGAGTGATGACCTCACTAGCGAGAATAGGTTCCTAGATAGGAATCACAATTATCCTTAAATGGAATGCTCACGTGGTAAGAGCATGGGATCTGGGCTCCGGTCCAGTGGTTATGTGGGTTAAGTTTTTGAACGTACTAAGCACATGTCGGGTATGGGACCGGTAAGCCTAGTACCTTAATGAGACGGCTAGGGATGGAACTGTCACTACTCTTGGGATTCGCTCTCACGGCTAGCTATCGGTGGTGTATGGTGACTCCGGGTATCTCGCGGGGTATGCCGGATAGCCTGCACCAAGGACTGTGGCCTTTCATCCCGACCTGGGGATTTTTGGAAACAGCCTGGGAAAGTTGTCCCTTTGTGGGCAGCCTACCGTGTGTTTGGGTTTACCTTGCAAGGTTTAAATCAATCGATTGTCGGCCTCTCACCGTTATCCGAGACTACTTACTCCACTAGTCAGGAGATCCCTAATGATGGAAGTTGATGAAGATGACGCTTGATTAATTGTAGTGTACAACTTTGTTTGTACTAGTTGGCTAATGTAGTAAAGATCAAACTACTAGAACTTGCGCTAAAATCTTGAAAGTAAGGACCTACTCTTTTTTACTTTTTAGCAAAAGCAACCCAGTAGCCAAAAAGCCTTTCATGGTCTTGATTTGGTGAAGTAGTTATCACCGACGGGTAAGTCTTGCTGAGTATTAGTATACTCAGCCTTGCTATAATGTGTTGATCCAGGTAATGCCTTCAGTGATGTGTGGCCCGGAGAGATCCCGCCCGGCTGGGAGCTGGTGTGGGTGGAGGACGACTACTGAAAGCATCATGGATGGCCTCCCGTGGTGTCTTCGCTTCCGTTAGTTTATTTCCGCTGCTTTCGAAAACTCTGAACTATTTCATCATGGCAAAAACTATGGTTTGTAATAATTAAACCCTTCGGGGTACGAATTTGGATATTAGTGTTGTTGTATCTCTGGACTCGCCTTCGAGTGAGTTTTAATGCATATATCCGATCCTTGTTGCTTTTCAAGTGATTTACCTGGCGTTAACCCGGCAACTAACGACAGCATGATACTTTATTATTGCTTAATGACCAAAGTGGATCGGTCTTAGGCGATAGTACTGTATTTTCCTGGGCGGGTTGTCACAGTTGGCATCAGAGCTTATATGCACCAGAGATTAATTACAAATCTTAATCAATGATTTTTGAATAAAATATGCCAAGATTGTCTGATTTTCCCAAAATACGTTGGCCCGCTAAGGATAAACTAGACCGAGAGGCCCTAGAGGGAATTTTGGGTTCTTTCAGGTGGCTTATTTAACTTATGGTTTATTTTGCTAACTTCCAGCACATTACTTTATGTCAGACTTACTTTATTGCACAACCAAACTAGGAGCCATGTGTTTTATGCATGTGCTGTTCCGCATCACGGGAATTGCGAGGGTTGATGGAGTGATCCATTCCACGGATCCCATCTTCGCGTCTGTTTATGAGTTGTGTGCCGCCACGTGTTTCATATGTGTGCATTCTGCATGTCGCTCATGCGAGGCAAGGATACACTCCATTCAAACGGAGGGTGTCCGAGGTTGGACGCTGTCCATGCAGCGGCTTAACGCATGGATACCATTTCTATAGTGAACGGTAACGTTTGTGGACGCTTTCGTGACGTGCTGACACGAAGGGTTCGTTTTCTGCAGGTACATAGCAGCGCTTCGTTAGTCGTTAAGTGAGTACCGTATAGCTCTCGACTAGATATTATAGGGAGAGACGATTAAAAGCCTTGCCACTGGCACTAACTTTGATTTTTGGCTTGATTGCCATGTGTGGTCGGATAGGACGTCTTGCATGCATGTTAAAAATCGAAACAACTAAAATGGACCCAAAAATCGAAATTCCATATGCTCTCTAAGGAAGATTATGCTAGTGTGTGCTTTTTATAAACTGAAGTATCTCTCATACCTAGCCGTCATGCTGCCGAAATTTTGAAAAAGTTGTTACCTTATGCTAGGTTAATTCGACCAAATTGTTAAAAACAATTGCTCCTTAACTAGTTCTCTTGTAATAGCAAGTCTCAATCCTAGTTTCGTTGGGTTGGTTCACACTTTCCTAGGCACATCCAGGTTCAGGACCATCCACCTTGTTCCTTGTTCGATGCTCAACCCTAAAATTTAATTAAGTGTTTGAAGGATTTATTTTGATCTGGGAAGACTTGGGAAGTTTTGAGGTTTCTGGATTTTTGGTTATGAATTTTATTCACAGCTGCCAGAACTTCACCATTGACATGCCGTTCTCTTTGAGATCTGACATGAGTTACATTTGTGTACAGATGGCTTTCCCCGTGTTCCACGAGTTCGACGCTGACGGTACGATCCATACCAACGGGTTGCACTGGGAGGGTTTTTCGCGCCTTGCGTGGGAAGCACTCAGCGTCGCAGGCTACCTCACACCACCGACTTACGAGGTGAAGGAGTTCGAGCGCTATGGCGTTCCCCGTTGTAGAGTGATCGTCACTGTTCTTCCACACCCGGACCACGCCGACTGGTTCGACCTGAGTTTTATCTACTGGGGATTTATCACTCATGAGTCTGTTGAGTCAGCCGCCCTCAGAGTGCTGACAGATTTCTGTGACCACAACCCCACCGTGGTAGCTCTCTCTCCGTTTGGATTGTTTCCTGCTGTGAGTCCTCACGACCCAGCATGGTTGGACCGTATGGATCACCTACGGGAGCTGTTGACACTAGCAGAGCCGTTGGATGTTACTCAGACGCTGGCTCATTGTCTGAACGTGGTTTTCACACATCAGGGGCTGCGCTACAATACTGCAGCGATAACTGGGCAGCGTTTGGAGGCATCTAGGTGTGATTGGCGGAAATTTTCAAAGCAAAGACACCGAAGAACCGAACTTTACACTTACTCAGGTGCAGCAGGAGAATGACAGGCTGCATGCTAGGAGATTTCAGTTAGAGTTAGAGAGAGGCGACCGCCTACAGAGGATTGTAGATCTGGAGGCCGAGAACCATACACTAGAGAATGCCGATGTGCATGAGATTGAGAGGCTGACGTTACTTCAGAACATTGCTGATATGCAGCAGCAAGTGGAGGAGGCCGAGGTACAGGTGGCAGCCTTGCAGGCTATAGTGGCCTTAAAGCCACTGCCCGGTCTGGATCAGACGAGCCAGGCAGGACCACCGTTGCCGACTCCCCCAGCTTCGCCTACGTACAGTGGTGCTTCAGTGGGCAACTAGGTTGCCGACAGCAGGAAGATGAAGGGTGCCGATCCTATCGAGTTGTCTTTGAGATGTTTAGAGTAGTTGGCTTGTCAGCACGTTTTCGTGCCAAGTAACCGCTTGTATCGTGTCATGTCATGTTGTTTCAAATTCGAGAGTTGTAATGTCCTTGAACCTTGTTCTATCTTAATGTAATAAGGAATGCTTAATCATGTATGCTTTAAGTGGAACTCGTTTGTCGTTTAAAAGTGAAACCTTCTTGCGTATGATTACCAAATTCTTGGATAAACCGTCGCAAATGACCACGCTTGTCAATTTTGCATTTCCACCTAAAACGTTGGTAAACCAAAGCATTTCTAGGGGCATCACTCGTTGCCAGCGATTAAGCGCTCGTTCGTATACCACCTTCGTTGGTACCCGAAGTGACAGTAATCGTCTGAGCGTAAATGCGGGCCCATGCATTCGAGTGATCGCATTCCTAACCGTGTCAAGAAAACGATTCTATGAATCTTGGTGGCTATGGAGTATTGTTCGACTGTTGATGTCCTCATCATTTAAATGCTAATGAGATGTGATTATGCACGATCATGCTTACCATCATTTTGGAGTAAGCTTTTGGCTATATCACTAATAAAGCTCGCTTTTCAGATGGTGGGAACCACGCGCAGCTCGCCCAACGGTTTCAGAGCAAGTGGTAGCGGTGACTTGCCGCCACCCCCGCCCATGACGCCGTCGGAGGCCTTCATGGCCACCCAAACCGAGGTGCTGCGCCAGATCCTGCAGATGCAGCAGCAGATCGCCTAGCAGATCAACCGAGGGCCGCCACACGGGGCCAACCACGAGGGGCCTAACCAGGTCACCACATATGCCCAGTTCATCGCTATGAAGCCGCCGACCTTCGCTAAAGCAGAAGACCCCCTGGAAGCTGAGGCTTGGATCAAGGCCATAGAGGCAAAGTTCTCTGCCTTTGTGTTGCCTTGCTCCGAGGAGAACAAGGCTAACTTCGCAGCGCTGCAACTGCGAGGAGAAGCTTTGATGTGGTGGGACCACTTCAAGTCAATGAAGTGAGGGCACGCTGTGACTTGGGATGAGTTCAAGCAGGCTTTCAAGAGCCACCACATTCCTAAGGGACTGATGGATAGGAAGATGAGGGAGCTGTTGGCCCTCCGACAGGGATCTGACACAGTGTATCGCTATGCTCCGAAGTTCAATAGCTTGTGCCAATATGGCGGGCATCACGTTGATACTGATGCAAAGAAGATGGAAAGGTTCCGTGACGGGCTTGATGGCAAGCTGTATGAGCGTCTGAACCTGCTCGAGCCCGCAAACTTCCATGAGCTAGTGAACAAGGCTATCTCCCAAAAAGATGCTATGAAGAAAGCCCACAGGGACAAGAAGAGGATATCTGGTTTCACCTCAGGCAGTGGAACGGGCAAGAAGTTTTGCTTGGTGAAGAAGAACGCTCCAGGCCCATCCCAGCAATCTTCAACTGGACGCTGGACGATGAAGCCACCTCAGAGCAAACCCACAGAGAACTTCCGGCCTCCACGGTGCTCGAGAAGAGGCTCCAAAGCCTAATGCACCTCCTCGCAACGTTGGTGATCGCCGTTGCTACAACTGTGGCCAGCTAGGGCATTACATCAACGAGTGCCCCAAGCCCAGGCAAATCAAGCCCAACCCACGAATCGGGTGCAGAAACAAGCCTGCCACTCCGGCTAAGAAGCCCATGGTTCATGTATGCCAGGGCAAGCTGAACTTCACCGCCATGAGTGACATCCCAGAGGGAGCTTCAGTGCTCACGGGTACATTCTCTATCAACGACACTCCTGTTAAGATTTTATTTGATTCGGGAGCTACCCATAGTTTCATCAGTGAAAAGTTAATAAGCAAATTGGGTTTGAAGGGTTCTCATTCCACTTCCGCTTACAAGATAATTACTCCCGGAGGACAAATCACCTCCAATATCTTGATCCGAGGAGTAAGTTTGGGTTTAGGTAGTAAAATCATTCCGACAAACCTCATCATCATAAACGTGGTTGGAATGGATGTAATCTTGGGTATGGAATGGATGAATCAGCATAAGGTGATTCTGGATATATCAGATAGGGTCGTAGAAATCAATTCTCCTACGGTCGGGCACACCACCTTGTACCTACCTTTCAAGGATGGTACCGATTCTTGTGCCTATGTGACCATTATCTCTCCTCTTGATGAAATTCCAGTAGTGTGCGATTACCCGGATGTCTTTCCGGATGAGTTGCCCGGTATGCCACCAGACAGAGATGTCGAGTTTGTGATCGAACTCCAGCCCGGTACCGCACCCATTTCCAAAAGACCTTATCGTATGCCACCCAAAGAGTTAGCCGAACTAAAAACCCAACTCCAAGAATTGTTAGATAAGGGTTACATTCGCCCGAGCTCTTCTCCTTAGGGTTGCCCTGCTCTCTTTGTCAAAAAGAAAGATGGTAGCTTGAGGATGTGCGTAGATTACCACCCTCTCAATGCAGTCACCATCAAAAATAAATACCCGCTTCCCCGAATGGATGTTCTTTTTGATCAATTGGCTGGTGCCAAAGTCTTCTCAAAAATTGACCTTCGTTCTGGCTACCACCAAATCAAGATTCGACCGTGCGACATTCCCAAAACCGCTTTTTCCACTCGTTATGGTCTTTACGAGTTCTTGGTAATGTCTTTCGGACTCACTAATGCCCCAGCTTACTTCATGTACCTCATGAACTCCGTGTTCATGACGGAGCTCGATAAATTCGTCGTGGTCTTTATCGATGGCATTCTCATCTATTCCAAAAGCGAGAAAGAACACGCCAAACATCTCCGAGTTGTCCTTCAGCGTTTGCGAGATCATAAGCTTTATGCTAAGTTCTCCAAATGCGAATTCTGGTTGAAAAGTGTGAAATTCTGAGGGCACACCATTTCCCACGATGGTATCTCCGTAGATCCTAGCAAAGTTCAAGAAGTGATGGATTGGAAACCACCCAAGTCCGTACATCAAATCCACAGTTTCCTAGGATTGGCGGGATACTACCGTCGATTCATTCCTGACTTTTCTAGAATCGCAAAACCCATGACCGAATTACTCAAGAAAGGAGTGAAATTCATGTGGAGTGAAGCATGTGAGAAAGCTTTCCACACCCTAAGGCAACATCTAACTTCAGCCCCGCATTAGTGCAACCGAGATAATTCCAAGACATTTGAAGTTTTCTCGTGACGCATCGTGCACGGGTCTCGCCGTGTCCTTATGCAAGAGGGTCGAGTCATTGCCTATGCTTCACGGGCACTTCGACCCCATGAGCTCAATTATCCTACCCATGATCTTGAGTTAGCTGCTGTTGTCCATGCCCTCAAGATATGGCGGCATTATCTAATGGGTAATTGTTGCAATATCTTCACCGATCACAAGAGCCTCAAATACATCTTCACCCAGTCAGAATTGAATATGAGACAGAGAAGGTGGCTTGAGCTGATTAAGGATTATGATCTAGAAGTGCACTACCACCCCGGCAAAGCAAATGTTGTTGCGGATGCTCTTAGCCGCAAAGATCATTGCAACCCCCTAGAGTTGGAGCCAGTTAGTGAACCATTGTGTGAAGAAATGAGAAGACTCAACTTAGAAGTGGTACCGCAGGGAATTCTTTATGCCTTGACGGCAGAGTCCGATCTTTATGACAGAATTGTCACTGCCCAACACAACGAAGATATCCAAACCATCAAGCAGAAACTAGTAGAGGGAGACCCCAAGTACGCTTGTTTCCAGAAGGATCACCAGGATGTGGTCTGGTTTGGGAAACGTCTAGTGGTCCCCGTTGACCCAGAAATTAAAAAATCATTCTAGATGAAGCTCACAGGTCCAAATTCTCTATTCATCCCGGTAGTACCAAGATGTACCAAGATCTAAAGCAGAACTTTTGGTGGTCCAATATGAAGGTGGATGTAGCCAAGTATGTGGCCGAGTGTGATACTTGCCACCGAATGAAAGCAAGTCATTTGAAATCGGCAGGTGTACTTCAACCCCTGTTGATACCTATGTGGAAGTGGGACGATGTTAGTATGGATTTCATTGTGGGTTTACCCCTAACAGCTAGAAAGAAAGACTCTATTTGGGTAATTGGGGACAGACTCACCAAGACCGCTCACTTCATTACCGTTCACACCACTTACTCCGTACAGCAATATGCAGAGTTGTATGTGGACCACATAGTTCGTCTGCATGGAATCCCAAAGACTATAATCTCTGATAGAGGGACTCAGTTTGTAGCTCATTTTTGGGAACAGTTGCATGAGTGTTTGGGAACCCAGCTGATCCGCAGTTCCAGTTATCATCCGCAGACATATGGTCAGACGGAGAGAATAAATCAGATTTTGGAGGATATGTTGAGAGCAAGCATCTTGCACTTTGACAAGAGTTGGGACAAGTGTTTGTCCTTGGCAGAGTTCTCCTACAACAACAGCTATCAAGCCACTTTGAAAATGGCACCGTTCGATGCTCTTTACGGGCGTAGATGCCACACTCCGCCGAATTGGTCGAGGCCGGAGAGAGAACACTCTTTGGACCAGAATTAGTTAAAGAGGCCGAAGAAAGGGTGCAAGTGATAAGAGAGAATTTGAAGATGGCACAGATGAGGCAAAAGAGTTACCATGACAAGGGAACCGCACCTCGACACTTTGAAGTGGGAGATTATGTGTATTTGAAAGTATCCCCCACCAAAGGTGTGTAAAGGTTCGGAGTCAAGGGAAAGTTAGCCCCGCGCTACATTGGACCATATGAGGTTATAGAAGTATGTGGACCCGTGGCTTACCGTATCCAATTGCCAGAATGGTTTTCTGCAGTTCACAATGTGTTTCATGTAACTTAGTTGAAGAAGGGAATGCCTGTGCCGGAGAATGAGATCATCACAGAAGCTAATGCTTGGATTGAGCTAGATTTCTCGCTCATCGAGCACCCATTGAAAGTACTAGACCAAAAAGAGCGAAAGACCCGAAGGCAGACCGTGCGAATGTACAAGATCCAATGGAGTCATTACACGGAGGAAGAAGCAACGTGGGAGACGGAGGACTATCTTAATACTAAGTATCCGGGCTTCCTACAATCTCGAAATTGTGAGTTCTTCTCCCCATTTCTTCGTTATCAGATCGAATCTCGGGACGAGATTCCGTTTAAGGGGGGTAGGCTGTGACGCCCCAGGTTTTTAATTAGCCTTAATACCCGGTCAAATGGTCAACAGTGGTCAAACCACGGTCAACCTGGGCCCTCACCTCGAAAAACTCACTAACCCACCCTAGTGACCCTATTTGACTAGTAACACACTTGTGGGGCCAACCCATGGTCAAAGGTTTGGTCAAACCCCTTGCCACTCTAGTGTCCACAGGTGTGTGCCGGAACTTTTGGCGCGGTCTCCAAAATTCACCTAAACACTTAAAATTCTACCTTTATGGAAGTTGTACATCTTGATGAGGGACACAACTTTCATGTAGATTGGCATTTCAAATTTTGAGGGGAAAAGCTTGGAAAATAAGTTGCAAGACAGATTCTACTGTTTGCCAAAACAGGCTGGATTCACTTTTGGCATTCAAATAACTTCAAATCTGGGCAGAAAAACCCTATATAGCCTTTGTAGAAAATGTTAAGGGTAGCTAGATCTACAACTTTGGTATTCATCACTTGGTCGACTTCTGTACAAAAATTTTGAGCTTTGCAATTTCCAAAACCGTTCCAAAGAAACAAAAAAAAAGCCGAACGCCGCGCGCCGCGACGCCGCGCGCCCGCGCGTCGCCGCCGTCGCCGCCTCCGCCGGCGCCGCCCGGCGTCCGCGCCCACGCCGCCCGAGGCCAAGCGCCGCCCGAGGCACGCGCCGCCCGAGGTCCCGCGCCCGACGCACCCCCACCCGAGGCGCCTCGAGTCCGCCGTCGTACGCGCGTGCACGCCGCGGACCGCCGGTCCGTCGGCCACGCCGCCGCCGTACGCGCGCCGCCCGAGCGCCATAGCACGGCGGGGCATCTTCGCCGTCACCCCCTCGTCATCCCGACGCGCCAAGCCCGAGCCGCCCGCCGCCATTGCCGCCGCCGCCCAGGCCGGAGCTCGCCGCCCGTGCTCGCCGCCGTCTAGCCGCCCGCTAGCTCCCCTAGGCCCTAGTGAAGCTCACACGTTCGCTTGTTGCCACCCATTTCGCCCCCTCACCGGAATTCCCCGAGCCGCCGCGGCCACCGCCGCCGGCCGCCGCCGAACCCCGTCGCCGGCCACCTCTCCGCCCAAACCCCCGCACCCCACGGCCCCTAGGTAAGCGTGTGGTCGTGCCGAGCCGCTTGCCCGGCCGGCAGCGCGCCGCCGCCCGCCGGCGCCGGCCGTGCCCGCGCCGCCCGGCCGGCCAAGGGCCAGATTGCTTCGATTTGAATATTTGTAGGGTGTTCTGCGTAAAAGTACAGGGCATAGTTGTTAAGAACCCTATCTAAGTTTCTTTACAGTTCAGTCCAGCGCCTTGTAAAATTCCTAGAAATTCGTAGAAAAATCTGAAAAATACCAAACCAATTTTGTTGGGTTCAGGAAGAGAAATCCCACCACTTTTGTTATTTGCACATGGCTGGATCAAGCACCTCGTGATCAATTAGGACCGTTACATTCCATCCTTAAACCCTAGCCGTGATGGCCGCGGCCATCAATTGCAAGCTGCCGGCCGTCCAGTCCCCTACCCGCCTCGCCTTCCTCCCTTTGCTCCTATTTAAGCTCGCGCACGAACCCCTGCGCCTCCCTTTGCCTATACAACACGCTAGCACACGCGCCCAAGCATCAATTTCCCCGCGCCGCCGCCTCGGGTTCCCGCCGCCGCCGTCGATCCGTCGCCGCCGGTGAAGGACTGGACCCCCCGCCCGTTCTCTTTGATTTTTGGGATCACCGTGAGCTTAACAAGCTCGTGCCGGCCGCAGTCTTCGTCCCCGACGCCCGTGGCCGCCGCGCCCGAGCTCACCGAGCGCCGCCCCGAGCCGCCGCCATCATCGAGCCCCTTCGCTGCCGCCTCCTCTCCGCCCGTGAACCCGCCGCCTTCCTCTGTGCGCGGTGAGCAAAAATCCCCACCCAATTTCCCTCTGTTTCACGCGTAGCACCGTCTCCCCGGGCTCGCCGGAGTAGCCGCGCCGCCCCCTTACGGTGCCGGCCGCCGGTGAGGCCCATGCCACCCCCCTGACCCCCTAGCCTTGCTCGCGTGCTCCCCAGCTACGCGTAGAGCCCACGCGCGCGCGAAATGGCACCCTGAGCAGCCAGATAGGGTGCGCCGGCCGGCTTCCCGCGAGGCGCCGCCGCACCGCTCGTCTCCCGGCGACGTCGCCACCGCATCCCGCGTGCACACGTCCAGGGCCCTTGGATCTGCGATGGACGGCCCAGATCAGATACCCCTTCGTTTAAAAGGGATGGTCCACCGTGGACCCGTGCGCCGGGCGCACGGTGCGGTCCACGATGCACGCGTGCACCCGTGGCCGTTGGATCTAAGATCCACGGCGCTGAGATGGCTGTTTTGTTTAGGAGCCCCTTTTCTTTTAAACTTTTGCAAGCCGGTCCTTCCACCTTTAAGAATCTTTACGGTTAGGTCCTGGTTTTTACGATCTAGCCCCTGTCTACCCTGGTTAATAGTGTTAGGGGTCCTTTTCTTAAGAAATAACACTTAAGCCCTTTAGTTTTTATATCAAATTATGTTTTAGCCCCTGATTTTATTTATAAAAAGCCCTGTAAACTTAGTTTTCTTGCAGTTAGGTCCCTGTAAACTGTTTTAATCATATCTTTTTCATTTTAACTCCGTTTTTAGCGTTCTATATACCGAAATGATCGTCTCGACGAGTAGGATCTTTTTAACAGTAAATTTACCAGTTTTGTTACTGTTTGGTGTACTGTTTTGTTTATTGTTTGTTGTTCATGTTTGACTCGTAGATATCGTGCCTATTTCGTCTGAGCTCCCTATCGGAGGTGATCAGGAAGAGCCTGTCTTCGAGGAGGATTTCACCCAGCTTGTAGAGGAAGGCAAGTGGCTTTCCCCCTCTGCATTATCTTTTTGAACCTATGACACTGCATGCTAAACAATGTTTACTATTCATGTTGCTATGCATAAACCTAATGGGCAAACACCTAGCTAAGGACTTGACTAGATGCTTTACCACTTTACCTTGATCAACCCTGTTTAAACAAATGCTTGGGGTAGATAAATTCTTAGTTTGCTCCACATGAGTTTGGTTATGCTTTGTTTATGCTATATATCTCAGTTTTGCTTATATAATGTGTTTGTGCTTAAAGCAAGATAACTTGATTTATAATCGGAACATGGAGAACCACCCAAGATAATAGTACAATCACAGTCCACATGGCTCTGGCTTAGCCAATTAATTAGGAGAGTGGGTTAGCTGATAGCTCTTTTCCGAGAGGGGCACAGGGGGCCGGAGTTGAAGGGGTATAGCCCGGTCCTTTTGGGGTAGCAGCCTTGGCTAAGGTGTTGACCATTAGGGAGGGTTATGGTCCGCTCCGCTGCTGTAACTGTTGCGGGCTGTTGGTTTCTCTTCTTTCCTTTGTAAAGGCTTCGTAGTGGACCCCTAGCCACTCACCTTGGAAGTGTTTAAGGGTCTAGCTAACCCGGGCAAGATGGGGAACACGAGCTGTGGGTAAAGTGTACAACCTCTGCAGAGTGTAAAACTGATCGATCAGCCGTGCTCACGGTCATGAGCGGCTTGGACCCTCACATGATTAATAAACTTGAAGATTAATGCGAATCATGGGTTTGTGGTTTGGTTTGAGGTTTCTCTTAAGGTTAAGTGGGTTGGTATACACTTACACCTAGTAATTAGGTGCTTGCTAATAAAACTTGACCAACTTATAAAATGCTTACCGCTGTGAACTATAGCCTATCCTTGATAGTCTTGCATTGTTTCCCCACTTGCTGGGCACCAGCCATAAGTGTGCTCACCCTTGCTTACCGTTGTTCAGAGGAGAACGTCGGAGGCGAGGACGAGTACTGGAGTGACTACGAGGAGTTCTAGGGCATGCGGATCCCCCAGTCATCATGCCTGTGGAAGTCAATGATGGAGCTGCTCGTCGTTTAGTTATCGTTGTGTTCGGACCTTCGAGTCCACCTCTCTGGATGTAATAATGGATATCGTACTGGTTTAACTCTTGAACGTTTTATTACAGCAATGGTATTACTCTCGTTTTGTCTATCATGTGTGTGTAAATTGATCCTGGCGCACATATGAGATGCATTCGGTTTTCCTTGTAAAATCGGGTGTGAAAGAAACACTCCTTAAATTTTTGGTAATTTAATTGCTTAATAAAAAGCTTAAAAGCCCTTTTAATATTAAAGATAAATTAAATAAAGAAAAGCCCTTATTTAATTCTTTTTCCTTTTTGAAAATATTATCTAATTTAATTAAAAGATAATTAATTATCCTCGCTGATAAGGAATTAATTCATGAATAAAATATTATGCACACCTTGCTTGTGAAAGGAAAATGGCTATATATTCACATGAAATAACAAGTACAAAGAAAACCTTATTCAATTGGGCAATAAAAGAATAACCCATGTACAACCAATAACTTTCCTAAAAGAGAAACACTATCTAGATGCTTGTTAAGGTGAATATGACCAACTAAGAGTTTGATAAGACAGCAAACTATCACATCACCTAAACTTGCATTGCATTCCGTGTAGATCTTCCGGACGGAGATTACTCCCTTGTCCCGGAAAACGAGGAAGGAGGAGCGGAAGCTTCACTGCAGTACGTGGAAGTGCTCGACACCGAGGGTGCCCAGGCTAACCTAGCTGACGAAGGCAAGCTCCGGTGCATCTAACCCAGTTTTCAAATTCTTTATTCAATTATCTATGGATGATTGTGCATTTACGTTCAGGAGTTGGATGAAACCCTAGATGCATGATCCATAGGTACCTTTGTCCTTACTAGTATGATAGGTCGATAGCTGCTGAGCTATAGGACCGTTACAAGTCGAGTGATGACCTCACTCGCGAGAATAAGTTCCTAGATAGGAATCACAATTATCTTTAAATGGAATGCTCACGTGGTAAGAGCATGGGATCTGGGCTCCGGTCCAGTGGTTATGTGGGTTAAGTTTTTGAACATACTAAGCACATGTCGGGTATGGGACCGGTAAGCCTAGTACCTTAATGAGACAGCTAGAGATGGAACTGTCACTACTCTTGGGATTCACTCTCACGGCTAGCTACCGGTGGTGTATGGTGACTCCGGGTATCTCGCGGGGTATGCCGGATAGCCTGCACCAAAGACTGTGGCCTTTCATCCCGACCCGGGGATTTTTGGAAACGGCCTGGGAAAGTTGTCCCTTTGTGGGCAGCCTACCGTGTGTTTGGGTTTACCTTGCAAGGTTTAAATCAATCGATTGTCGGCCTCTCACCGTTATCCGAGACTACTTACTCCACTAGTCATGAGATCCCTAATGATAGAAGTTGATGAAGATGATGCTTGATTAATTATAGTGTACAACTTTGTTTGTACTAGTTGGCTAATGTAGTAAAGATCAAACTACTGGAACTTGCGCTAAAATCTTGAAAGTAAGGACCTACTCTTTGTTACTTTTTAGCAAAATCAACCCAGTAGCCAAAAAGCCTTTCATGGTCTAGATTTGGTGAAGTAGTTATCACCGACGGGTAAGTCTTGCTGAGTATTAGTATACTCAGCCTTGCTATAATGTGTTGATCCAGGTAATGCCTTCAGTGATGTGTGGCCCAGAGAGATCCCGCCCGGCTGGGAGATGGAGTGGGTGGAGGACGACTACTGAAAGCATCATGGATGGCTTCCTGTGGTGTCTTCGCTTCCGTTAGTTTATTTCCGCTGCTTTCGAAAACTCTGAACTATTTCATCATGGCAAAAACTATGGTTTGTAATAATTAAACCCTTCGGGGTACGAATTTGGATATTAGTGTTGTTGTATCTCTGGACTCGCCTTCGAGTGAGTTTTAATGCATATATTCAATCCTTGTTGCTTTTCATGTGATTTACTGGGCGTTAACTCGGCAACTAACGACAGGATGATACTTTATTATTGCTTAATGACCAAAGTGGATCGGTCTTAGGCGATAGTACGGTATTTTCCTGGGCGGGTTGTCACAGTGGCCAATGATGAATCACGTGTGGGCTGGAGACCAATTAAACATGACAACAACCATGGGGCTGACTCTTGGTCCGTTCTGTAGAAAAAAAATTCTACGGTACTGCCACTAGGCCGTGCGGCGCATCGACAGACCTCGGCAATTCGGCTACGACGTCACCTCGACAGGTCGGCACGACTTCAGGTTGTGTCGCTCGGCTACCTCGACAAGATCGACTCGGCTCTAGCTCGCTGATCGCGACTACCTCCACAACTCAACCTTCTTCGACGTTCAACTTGCGCCGCCGGCGACGACTTCGACTCGGCAAGCTAAGTGCCAGTTTTAATTAAATATTTTACAGCCTCAATTTCTTTCATAGACCTGCTCTACATGCTTTGTCTGCTCTTCGGATCCCTCCCCCTCGATATGCTCAGGGGCTTGGCCTTGCCAATATGTAGGTTGCTAGACTTGAGGGTTCAAATTTATCTTGTGCTATGTTCCCCTCCCCCTCGACATGCTCGGGAGCTTGGCCTTGCCAATCTAAGGGTCGCCAGACCTGTGGGGTCCTACTTCTCTTATGTGTGTTCTTCCTTTAACTGCTTGACTCTCGTTATGAGTATTCGATGATGTTGTGTGGTTGCAAAACCTGGTTCCTAGGCCCCTCCCCGTGCGTCGGCTACATCTAAGTCTCCCTGTTGAGCATTGTAGAGGGGTGAAACACTTTGCGGTTTCAGAGCTTTCGAGTATGCATAATGCGTGTTTGGCACGATAAGTGGAATGCCTTTTTCAAAACGAAACATAGCACAAGAATGTTCAGCTCCGGCTAGCATTACTCAACATCTATTTGTTTATCTCAGGATAATGTTTTCATCATATTTATATTCGCCAGATTGATACACCAACTTGGTGTATTTTATTTTACAGGACCAGCTCTTCAATCCGGCTCCATTGTCGTCTTCCACAGGTCGCTAGACCTCCCTGTGGCTTCGTCATCGTCGTCAGGTCGCTAGACCTACCTGCGTCTTCGTCATCGCTAGCGTCAGGTCGTTAGACCTGCCCTTCGACTTCGTCGTCGCCTTCGTCAGGTCGCTAGACCTCCCTACGGCTCCGTCGTCACCTTCACCAGTTCGAAAGACCTCCTCAACGACTTCGTTCTTCTAGCTCCAAGACCTTCTACAATTTTGTATCCTACGTTCTAGTGGACAGTTGCATGTCTATGACATGGCTGGAATTCTACTCTGCGGCTTCATAGCTCAACAATGCTCGGTTCTTGCCTCCTTCAGTCTTATGATGCTATTTATAGTGAGAGCCAAGACTCGGTTATGGCCGGATGAGCTCCGACACTACACAAAGTTGCCATTTTCTGGGTGGCAAGAGGATCTCTGACCACTGTTGACCCGTGACCCAATAGTCTATGGAGTGATAAGCCTGACTCTACGTCAGAGGGCCCTGGGCCTCGTTACATCTACATCTACGGACGACAATGACGATTAAACGCACCCTTTATGGCTCTGCATCTTCATTGCACTCGCTATGGCTCTGCATGTAAACGGACTTATTCCAATCAGCCTATATTTCTGTTTCCTGAGCATAATGGTCGTAGGTTCGATTGAAGACCTTCCGGGGTAGGCGTGCCACGCTGCTCTACTAGATCCGTCTGGGCGCCTGGAGATCTAAAAGTATCATGGAGATCAGAAGCATTAAGGAGATCTACAATTTTCATTAGGCCTCCGTGGTCGTTGTGCCTATTGTTGCTAAGGTTGACAATACCTTAGTATCATGGCTCCGTTGGGTGGCCAGCAGCTATGTTGGTCATCTGGACACTAAAACGACCTCCTCGAGGTCGGTGTGCCTTAAATACCTAGGTCTTGCAATACCGCGGTATGTTTACGGCTCTACCAACCTAGTCGGGCACCCTGGATGCGTGACCTCCGGAGGTCGGTGTGCTTTTGTAAGCCCTGCCAGCCCGCCCTGGACACCAAAGATTTCACGACAAGAATGAAGGCCTCCCTGTGGGGTGCGCACCTAATTGGCCCTGCCAAGTACTTCTGGGTGCTTGGGCGCTTCTGTCTTGAGACCTTCCTTAGGTCGGCATGCCTCGGGTGGCTCTGCCAGACTCTTTGCAGCTATGCAAGATATCTGGATGTCTCTACACTCCATACGTTCAAGATCAACGGATTTTTTGGCTTCATCGTCGACCAAACCCAGACATCGCAATCTCAGCTATGACGTAATCAATGACTTCTTCATTCTACGTACCTTCCAAGACCTTGCTGGGTATCCTCGGATACTGGGCATTGTTGATTTGAGGCCTCTTTGAGGTCGGCACGCCTACAAGGCCTCCTTGAGGTCGGCCCTGTCAGACTCCTTGCAGCCATGCTTGGAGATCTGGGTGTCTCTACACTTCGTTCGATCAAGACCATGCCTTAGTTTTTCTTCTCTTTTGGGAGCATCAAACCAGCCATGTTGTCTGCTTCAATGCTCGGGACTACTCTGTGAGTGCGTCTTCGACGCCCTCTTGTTTTCTTCGTCATACCGACCTGTTGGGAAACCTGTTTCTCATCACGTCGTTACTCGACCTACTTTTTCTTTTCTTCTTTTTGGATCATCATACCGGCCATCCTGCCCGCCATGATGCTTGGATACTACTCATGAGTGCATCTTCAATGCCCTCTGAATTTTTTCATCGTCGTTTTGATCTATTGGAAGCCTACTTCCTATAGGTCGTCACTCGACCTCCTTTCATTCGACAAGACTACAAACAGGTCGATTGCCAAGTCGATTTGTTCTTTTTTTCTTTTGGACTGACGTGCACGCTATTCGACCTGTCGATGGCTTCAAGACTTCGTCATGACCCTCTCGAGGTCGCTGCGCCTACACATCGCTCGGGGGCTTGTGAGACATGGGTACCCCTGGGTCCCCACCGACCAGGCTCACGGCCGTCCCCGACAAGTGGGTCCGGCCTACTACAAGACCCGCCGACCTGTCAGTGGGTCCAACCGACCTAGTTGGCTGCCCACACGACGTCCTGAAGACCTTCCAGAAGAATCCCCAGACGACCTTCCCCAGACAAGAAGACTGCTTGGCGTGCAAGACAAGACAGTCCAGACGGATTAAGGTAGCTTGGATAAGCCTTCCATGATGTAAACAAACTAGAGATAGGTTTCCCTATTATAACTGACCTGGACTCCGGTCCACCGACCTTGTCCGTCGCCCAATATAAGGCGGGCAAGGGCATCCTCCCGGGGACAGGCCAACACATACAGCCCGCAGACCATCAACAGGTCGTCATGTAATCTCGCCACACCAGCAATACAAACTGAAGAACTGGACGTAGGGTTTTACTCTCTGGAGGCTCGAACCAGTATAAAATCGCCTTGTCCTTGTGTCTCGTCGTGATTTCTGTGTGCTACACTAGCATGACCATCGCGTTCTTAGCACTCGATCTCCCCATCGAACAAATAAACCACAAGGATTAACACCCCCGTGGGCTGTCTAGATCTCACCATCTGACAGAGCCTCTGGTGGAAGATTTGATTGAGCTTTGGAAAGGTGTGCGTGCTTATGATGCCAATACTCGCAAAATGTTTGACCTTCATGCTGCAGTTTTGTGGTGCATCCATGATTACCCTGCTTTGAGCACTCTTTCAGGTCGAACCACAAAAGGTCATTTTGCATGTACTCATTGTGACAAGCACCCTCTTTCCTACGGCCTCAGGAGCAAAATTGGTTATTTTGGACACTACCGTTTCCTTCCAGAGGGACATCCATTGCGGAGAAACAATCTGTTTGCCGACCTTCATGAAACCGATGATCCACCAGGTCAATTGACTATGGAAGAGCTGTTAGCTGAATTGGAGAAAGCAATGAATCCGCAAGTATGTGGGAAAAGGAAACGTTCTAACTCTGAAGGTGCTCATGTGAAAATATGGAGCCGCATGATGTGTTTATGGAAGTTGCCATGCTGGCATAAATTGAAGTTAAGGCACAATCTCAATGTCATGCACATCGAGAAAAAAATATGTTAGAGCCTAATTGTGACAATTCTCAATATACTTGGGAAGACAAAGGACACAGTTAAAGCTAGGCTTGATTTGAAAGATCGGGGAATTAGAAAGGAGTTGCAATTTAAAGAGAATGGAGATTCATGTCAGATGCCAAATGTTTGATATACTTTGTCCAAAGAAAAGAAGAAGGCCTTTTGTGATTTTCTAAGAGAGGTAAAGTTTCCAGATGGCTTTGCTTCCAATATCTAAAGATGTATAAATGCTGATGGAACCAAGGTACAAGGCCTCAAAACGCATGATTCTCATATCTTGTTGCAAAGAATATTACCTGCTGCTATGAGAGGTTTTTTGGACAAGGATATATATGAAGCATTAGCAGAATTAGGAAAGTTTTTTAGGGAACTCTGTAGCAAAACCCTTAACAAGGATGTGTTGGCTGAAATGAAGAAAGAGATCCCTATCATTCTGGTGAAACTTGAGAAAATATTCATCCCGACATTCTTTGATGTGATGATACACCTTGCTATACATTTACCTGATGAGGCTTTGCTCAGAGGCCCTGTGCAGTATGGGTGGATGTATCCAATTGAGAGGCGGTTGTATACTTTGAAGTGCTATGTGAGGAATAGGGCACGACCAGAAGGGTCTATAGCCGAGGCATATATTGCCGATGAATGTTTGACATTTTGCTCTAGATACTTGGATGGTGTTGAAACAAGATTTAATCGGGAACCAAGGAAAATAGGTTTTTCTAATGAAGAGGCCTATGGTGTTGACGTTTTTGGCCATGGAGTTCATTTTATGTCGGCGCCTGAGCTTGTATATGATGAAGATTGCTTTGATCAAATGGTGTGGTATGTGTTGAACAACTCTAGTCAAGCTGAAAAATATGTCACGTAAGTTCTGACCATTATACTTCTGTATGACAGCTTTGTGTATTCTACATATGCTTAGTTATATTTTTTATATATGCAGAATGTTCAAAGAAGAATTAGAGAGACAATGGGTGACTAACATTGAAAAAATAGCCCGGCTAGGATTCCAGACTTGGTTCAGGAACCATGTGAGTTTACTCCCACAATATTTTAGATAATCATATTTTGTAGTATAGATTTTGATGGGTTGTGTGTTGCATGATAGATCATGAAGTTGAGGAATGATGGTCAAGAAGAGATAGATGATGATCTATTTACCTTGGCATGTGGTCCTGATTTCAGAGTCTAGAAATACACCTCATGCATAGTGAATGGTATTCGCTTCAATACTGTTGATCGAGACAGCAACAAGAAAACACAAAACAATAGTGTAATGGCATAGGCCTCACATAATGATGAGCTCATTGATTTCTTTGAAACCCTGAAAGAGATAGTGCAGTTAGAATATCCAGAGGATGATAGGTCAGTGGTGTTGTTTAAATGTGACTGGTATAAACTGGATGGGAAGAAAACTGAACTTGAATATGATGGTTTTTTTAAAAGCTTCAATATTCAAAGTCTATGGTACAAGAATGATTGTTTCATTTTGTCCACTCAGGCTAGGAAAATCTTTTATTTACCAGACACCAAGTTGGGAAAAAATTGGAAAATTGTACAAACATTTGACCATAGGCATCTTTTCAATGTGAGGGAAATTGAATCTGCATACTATAATGCTCCTGCATATCAAGAGAATGAGTGTTGTGAAGAGGATGGTACACGAGAACCAGTTTCAAGCACTACAACTGATAATCCCTTAAATAGAGATGATGAACAAGGCCTTATGTTTGAAGCTGCTGATATTGCTCGGTTGATGAAAGATAGAGACGAAGAAGCACAATTTAGTGGTGGTGAGGAAGAAGAAGATGACACACTTTTGGAATACTGTAGCGATGAAGAAGGTGGTGCTGCAATGGAGGTTGACAGTGATGATGAATAAATGTAAGTCCATCTTCTCTAGCATTTTGCTGGTATACTCCTGTCCATCATCTCTAGCAATTTGCTGCTAGGGAATGCTATTAATGTGGCAAATGTCCATCTTCTTATATTGGACTACTGGAGACATTTAATTTACTTCTTACCACTTTTGATGTGACTGAACCAATTTAGCTGAAAGTCTTTAGTTGTGTGTTTTATTTTCAGTGAGGAGCATCCGTGAAGTGAGGTGGATCAGTTGTTAGCATCCAGGGAGGAGCATCAGCTGTTGCTGGGCGTCCATGGCACATGTCCATGAGAGTTGTAACTTATTTACCTAGTTAATAACTTGGGAGTTGTAATGCTTGGGTTGTACTGAGCTAAGATGGAGTTCTAAATTATTTATGTAAGACATGCAGATCTAAATTATTTGAATGAGAAGTTATGCAAGACATGTTGTGTGTAAGACATGTTCTAAATTGTTGTGCAACCAGCACATGCAATGGCTGTATGAAACCATTGCAATGTCCAAGTTCATATTAGCTCTTTTTCTTTCCTTACTGATGAAACAAGACATCAAGTCCTAAATTATAGTCATTATGTAAGACTCCATGGCACATGTTCAGCTGTCCAGCAGCCATCACATAACAATCTGGGAATATAGCATATATAAGGAATAGATTGCAGCCATCAGATCAACACACAAAAGGATAGATAATAAGACTAATTTTTATTAAGTTTACTACACTTAGCAGCAACATGTTTCTGATAGCATATATACATGACACATCATGACACATCACAGAACACAGATCCTTGGTTCTAATGCGGCACCCATGCTATTGGTTCTAAGAGGGTTGCCACCAAAAGCAAAAGAAGCTTCACAACTCCAGATTACTTCAGTTATGCCTTCTTATCCGCACCTGCATGACATATCATGACACTTCACAGAACACAGATCCTTGGTCCTAATGCGGCACCCATGCTATTGGTCCTAAGAGGGTTGCCACCAAAAGCAAAACAAGCTTCAACTCCCAGATTGCTTCAACTATGCCTTCTTGTCCAGATCTGCTAGTTGACCCTCAAGCCACTTCTTCCTTGCCTTTTCGTCGAAAAGCTGATGAACAAGTGAACTGATCCTCACATGTGTTGCTGCTAGCTTCTTCTTCAATTCTCTCTTCTTCTTGTCCAGATCCTGCAGTTGGGAATTTGCAACAGCAATATAAATTCAGAGAAACCTCCATGCAGCAGACATTGAACAGAAAAATTCTACATTGTCAGTAATATTGTCACAATCATTTTATCACAATCATTTTATCACAAGGATTTTATCACAAGCAATTCACTGATGTAAGCAATCATCACTGATATAATCTGAAAATCTGATATACAATAGCATATACAATCACACTGAACCTAGCCATTCACTCATTCATTAGGAAGCAATTCACAGATTTTGCAATTCATAGATTTTGCAATTCACAGATATAGCAATTGAGTAGCCCAAATTGAGAGGTCACCTTCATCTTGCAGCCGCCTTCATCCTGCATCCCCTTCTTCTTCTTCTTAGAGGCCATCTGCTCCTCATCACTCGAGATCAGATCGACGACAACTCTCCTGCCATCGTTGGAGCTCCCGTCCGTGGAGCTCTCGATGCATCTGAAGTCCATGGAGCTCCCGTTAGTGGAGCTCTCTGTCACCACCTGCTTCCCCTTCTCGGCGGCGGTGGGAGCCCGACACGGGTAGGCCTCAGCCGCGCGGTGGGTGGCGGAGGGGATCCCCCGGCGCGGGTTGGCCTCAGCTACGTGGTGGGCGGCGGAGGGGACCCCCTGTGAGCGGTGGCCTCAGCCAGGATGATAAACTGCCTGTCGGTGGAGCTCCGATCGGTTGAGCTCCCGTCGGTGGAGCTCCCGTCGGTGGAGGGGGAAGCGAGGCGCGTCCTGCAGAACCGGCCCGCCGCGTCACGATCTTGGCGACGGGCCGCGTCAGAGCGATCAAAGCGCTTCCGACAGCCCTGTGCAGAGCGCTTCCGGGATGAGACGCCGAGGATCTTGGCAACGAGCATGGCGGTGAGGAGGAGATGCTGAGGCGAGTGAGGAGAAGGGCGCGGGTGAGGAAGAGAAGGAGACGCCGAGGCGAGTTAAGAGAAGGGGGTGGGTGAGGAAGACGTCGTGGCTTTATGTCGATGGACACGTTATGGATAAGAAAATATTGAGATGAACTCAATTGACATTACTTGAAGTAGCACTGTGGTGAGGCCGTTGTTTATTATGCTGGTGACCTGGGTTCGAATCCTATGTTGGTCACCCCATTTTTTTAGATTAGTAAACCAAAAAATTTGTCCAAAAACTGGGAGGAGCCGCGTCTCGAAGTCAAGACTGACAGCTACAATGTGAGGAAGTCACACCACTACACCATATGTAAGTTCGTTGATAAGTGTTGAAATTAACTTACTCATTCAATACACTATAAGAGCTACCAGGTGTCAACACCCTATTGGCTCGACTATCTTGGCAGTGAAAAACACATGGATAGTCGGTATTTATTCTTTTGATCTGGAATTAAATCTTGCAACTAGTATTTGTTCGTCATACATAACCCAATTTCGTCGTTTTTCCTGAATTTTTCTAAAATCACGCTTTTTTCTTTAATGAAGTTTTTTTGTACAGATTCAATTTTGCAGATCCTATTTATGTCCATTTATCTAGTTCCTCAAAAATACCGATTAGAAAAAGAGTTTGTTTTCCACAAATATTAGTAATGTAACTTCGTATTTTGCAATAATGAACTAAGCACAACCTTACAGTCAAGTTTCAAGTGTATGTGAATTCGAAATTTTAGAAAGGTACGATGCACTTGAATGTTCAAGTAACATTTCAAGAAAGTGTGTAAGACATGTATCCATTTACAAACAATGTGCATTCTGCCATTATTAAAATCATTTGAAATTTTTATGACAAGTTTATGGACCCAAATTATGTTACCATGTCAATTCGTAGAACCATCGGAGCATTTTACAATATAATTTGAATTACTGCACTGTAAATTCGAAATGTAAGTTTGAATTATCTCTATCAAACTGTTACCAAATTAATTATTTACATTTGGATTAGCCATAAGTTTGTAGATATGGATGAGTCTTAAAACTTTGGTATTCATCACTTCTTCACCTTAAATCATTCAGGGTTTCAAAACGTGATCTGAAAGCCACTTGAAAAACATTTCAAATCTTGAATTGTTAAAACTTCATCACAACACAAATGACAAAAACAAACACATTATATAGATAGATTTTGATTTTAGAAAATTTTAGAAAAAAGAATCAACCAATTTGGAGTTAGTATGAGGCATAAACACTAGTTAAAAGTTTTAGTCAAAGATTAAAAAGAGAAACCACAGTTGTTCATCCCAGTTCATAGCAAGTGTAAATTTCTGTTTTTAATCTTTGGATAAAACTTGTAAACCGTTTTTCTTCCTCGTACGAACTCCAAATCGGTTGATAATTTTTTCTATTTTTTTCTAAATTCAATTTCTACAAGTTTCGTTTTAGTCTGTTCTTCATTCAAGTACATTTTAAATATGGATTTGTTCAAAGTCAAACACCATACTATTCCAATCTCATCTCAAAACTGGGCTCACCTGTCAGTCCCTCTCGGCAGCCCACCCACCCCCGCTTAGCCCGCCCACCTATCAGTGCGACGTGAAAACCCACCTTTTAGTGGTTGACGTGTGGGCCCAAGAAAGTTGGGACCCACACATCATTGACCTAGTGGCAAGTTCGTGAACGTCATTTGCCCACCCACCGCTGGCACACAGCGCGGGTGCGGGATGTGAAATCCCCCAAATCCCACCCACCCACTCATTCTCCCCCTCTCCTCTCGGCCTCTCCTCTCCTCTCGACCTCTCCTCTCCTCTCGGCCTCTCCATCTAAAACCCTAGCCGCCGCCGCGGGTGCCTCTTCGACGACGCCCCAGCCGGGTCCGCCCCTCGACGACGCACGACGCCCCGGTCGGGTCCGCAACCCTAGCCCCATTTCCCCATCCCGCAGCCGCATTTCCCCATCCCGTAGCCGCGGTGTCGCAACCCTAGATCGATGTCTCGCTTCAAGGACCGACGCTTCAAGGCCTCGTCGGCCATCCATCTACCACTGGCATGCGGCGCAGCACCGATGGCAGGTGCAACGGCGTGGGGCCGATGGCCGGTGTTGACGGTTAATAGTTGTATCAAAGTTCGTTTATGACTTGCAAGCGGACAAGTCTCCCGTCGTAGTCAAGGGACCCTTCTTCCCTCGAGTGGTGAACCCAAGGTATCGAATCCGTGGAACAAATGTGTGACGCAAAACTTAATCTAGTAAAGCCAAGTAACTCCAATCTTCGGTAAAAGAAACCCTAATGCATATAGGTAAAAGACACAACACTAATCTAATCTACTAAAGATCGAAGAAAACAAAGTAAGATTGGGTAGATAAACCGATCTAGAGGGATCGGGGTAAGCCTTTTATTGAAGTTCCAAGCAAGAGATGAAGTAGCAAATCGAATTTTATAAGAAGCTTCTTTAAATCGTGGTTTCCCGTCCAAATCCGAAAACATCCGCCTTTCGGAACCCCCGTTCTGTCACAACGTATCCCTACTCATGTGGGGAGCTTAGGGCGAGTCAAAAGACAAGTCGAGATTCTTTCGGAAGATCCGGCGTGTACCTCTAGCCACCGCGGCTACAAGAACACCCTATGTAATCTATCTCGAGAATAGAATTGGAATAAGCAAAACCGATCAAAAAACGAAATCTTCGAGGAAACACTTGATCGCTAGGAAAAGATTCAACTTGATAATTCAACTATAACAATGATACATACACAAGATCACCACCGGGATCCTTCCTTGATCTTGCTTCTAGCTCCGGGAACTCCGACGTGGTCTTCCGTGCAAGGTTCCCACGTCGGCTAGGGAAACCCTAGTCAACTAGCTCGACCCTCTCCTCTCCGAGATGGTGTCCCTCTCTTCTCTGCTCCTCGGCGGCCGATGGCGAATTGTATGTTCCGTGGCTCTCGGTCAGGGAGCTATAAATAGCCTGATTGGCGGCTAGGGCAAAGGGGAGCCTCACTGGGCCCTGGACAGGGCTGGGCCGACCGGCCGGGGGGCCGGCGGCCCGGGCCCATCCGGGCCCCGGCCCCGAGGCCTCCTTTGCTCTACGTCGGTTCCCTTGCTTCCGGGATGTTTCCCCCTTCTGCATGTAGGTCCATGTCGTCAGTTTCTCTCCGAATTGGACACAACTCCTTGTCTTGCAAGATTCAACACTTTTCATGTTGCAAGAGCTGTTGTTTGTTTGCTGTCATATGCAGTAGAATGTTTGTTTGTTGTTTGTTTGTGTGCTGCTATGATCCAGAGTCTCAACCTTCACTAGATTGTGATACTGTAAGTAATAGTATATCTAATTTTCCTGATAAATTGGATCTGCATGAAACACTGGTACTTCATTGGGTTAGCTAAAACCTTGTGCTGTTATTTAATCAGCAGGTGGCAATAGGAAATTCATGATGTTTATGTCTTTTCTCTTGGGAAGGTTTGCTTGTAAAGTATTTTGCGTTAGTTGGGTTTGTTGGTTGTAGAAACACAGCTTGAATTTGAATTTGTTGGTTCAGTTAATGTGTGCAATTGTCCTGAGTACTAGATAGAAGTAGGTTTAATTGTTCTGAGTATTGGATAGAATGTAGGATGCAAATCTTGTTGTGATGTAAAGTACATTTAATCTGTGTACCGGATGTAAATAAATTCAGTGCTGTTATTAGGTCATTGGCGCGTCAAGATTGCCTTTTCCAGACTAGTATAAAGTTAGTTAGTGAACATGTTAATCTGTGTACATTTAGTTAGTGGTCAATGTTCATAATCATTCATGTTGTGATGTCAAGTATATTTAATCTGTGTACATGTTAATCTGGATGTAAATAAATTCAGGGCTGATATTTGTTAACCTGATTATCTGGTTTGCTCACATTTGATTATGAGTACTCCTATTTCCGTATTCAGCATTCAATATGCTTGTGCTATACTTCTATGATTATTGCCTTAAGTTTATTTGTTGAGTTCATTTTTTCTTGACTGAATTATTCTTCCTTGTCATCCAGAACATTTCTGATTGCCCTAGTATTTGACTAAGTTACACTAATTGGATTACCAAAAGTGGGTGGTGCGGCGAGCATACAAGTACCAGAAGATGGCGGCGTGGCTGGCGTACACCTACCACCGGCGACCTCAAGCTCTTACCCCAAGACGTATTGCACCGACCCCAACATCTCCAGCGTGAACCAAAAGACCTCCAGCACGAAGCCCAAGGTCTCCACCATGCCGGCGAAGGGTGGTGCGCAAAAGAAACCACAAGCACCAAGTCAGATCACAAGTTTGTGTTCCTTTCACCTACCTCCTATGTATGGTTTAATCTCCTACTTTTGTGATGGGATGAGTGCTTAGGGTGCATATGCTTTGATTTACCTCTGTCAGTGTAAGCTTATGTTTATTTCGCGCAGTGATTTGCAAACCTCTGTCAGTGACTTGCTCAATTAGTCATGGAAGAATGTTAGCATATAATACTATGGTTAAATCTATGTGGGCTATAGTGCATGATGAAATACATAACATTTAATTGAAAGTCTAAAGCCTTATAGGACTCTGAAAACCTGAAACTGGTGATGCATTTGTACCTTTTGGTGTTATATTATAGCTATGATGGTAGCACTATCTTTGGTAGCATGGAATATTTAATTCTTGTTGAACCATTTGCAAGCTATGGTAAAGTGTAGTACTGTGTTCTAAAACTATGGTAAAGTGTGAGGTAGTGATAATAGATGACTTGCCTTACTTGCACTCCACTAGTCGATCGGTTTCTTTTTTTGTGTGTGTGTGCATTGTGGTTGTGGTGGTGGCAGCCAATGCAATAACTGGCTTGCTGCCTGGCTTGCTGTATTATTTGCAAGCCATAAATAGACCCAGCAGCACCGGTATATGAAATCATTGGGCTGCCATGGGCATATATAACTAGTAGCAAGCAACAGCTAGGAGTGGTCTGTCTGCTCATTCGCTCAACTGGTCTTCATGGTAGGAGAGAGGAGGTGAGATGGGTATAGGTACTACTGTAAACTATTCACACAGAAGTAGATAGCTATTATTTATGGGCATCGCAACCACGTCGTGGAGGCCCTAATATGTTCTTGTTTTTTCTTGTCTCTTAGAAACACCGCTGGAGGAGTACGAAGAGCTACGTCTCTGAAATTGTATGCAAAACAGTGCATGGCTAAAGCAGCTAGGAATCGTTGACAACTATCCATACTTCTGAACATCTTCCATTTCTCAAGGGAATAACAATACCAAACAACATAGTGAAAACTCAGAATCTGCATATGATCCTTTACAAGATGATGATGCTGAAGGAGATGTCATCTCATCAAATGGCACTGCAAAGGTGCCAGTTCTTCCAACTTCCCAATCCTTTCAATTGTTGTGTGCTTACTAATACATTTTTCCTTCTATGAAAACTCTATTCACTAATCCATGCTTCTATTTCTACCAGGCCAGTAAGACGAAGAGATGCTACAGCACTAAGAATCAAACTTCAGTTGCTCCTTCGTGTGGTGTTAGGTTTGGGTCTTGTAAGAGGGTTTTTGCACATGAACCACCCACTAGACGTAAAAAGTCAAGGAAAGCAATGCTTAGCCTGCTGAACCAAGTGACCTCCACCTCCACATGCCAGCGGCTGAACCAAGTGACCACGTGCCAGCAGCTGAACCAAGTGACCACGTGGCAGCTGCTGAACCAAGTGATCACGTGGCAGCTGCTGAACCAAGTGACCACGTGGCAGCTGCTGAACCAAGTGACCATGTGCCAGCTGTTGAACCAAGTGACCATGTGCCATTTGCTGCTGAACTAAGTGAGCTTCATGTGCCAGTTGCTGCTCAAGGTGAGTACCATGTTTCTTCTATCATTCTGTAACATTTGTTTACATGATTAATGCAATCTAACTTGCTACATCTCTTTAGATGATGCAACTGATGCCATTTCTCAATCTCACAATCTCACTCATATGGCCAGCGAAGGTTGTTCTTTCTAGTTCCATGTGTGTAGCACTCATGCTAACCTTTGATTTGTGATGAATGCTAACTTACATCTTCTTACTAGATGATGGAGCTGATGGCATTCCCCAGTTTAATGGTGACGAGGATAACATTGAAGGTGATTGTTCATTATTTGTCATATTGCATATCACATTGCTGGTTAGGTTGCTGCACGCTAATAGAAATTTCATTGATCATTTATTACAAGGAGTAGAGGTGCCCTGGAATCGAGGAGTTAACATGGGGCATGGCCTCCAGAGGATAAACAGATCTCGCTGTGGCAAGCTACCCATCATTATACCTGAAGGAAGCATCAGGCCCCTCACACCTATTATTGCTGCCAAGTTTGCCACTGAATGCAATATTGCAGTTAGAAACCATGTGTCTGTGTTGTTGCATTGGAAGGAGTATAAGAAAAGACCTGCATTGATTGAAGCTTTTTTGGGATGCCTTCATGTAAGTTATTCTCTAAACTTTCTGAATCTGCTAGCGAATATGGTAGGAATCATGACATGACTTTTAGCTTACAACTATGTTAAATTAGTGAAATGGTACTCATTTTGTGGCTACTACTTATACACAGCTTTTGAGTTGTTTCTATTCATGACATGACTGTGTTTTTTGACATGACAACTGATAAGCTGACGACAACTATGTACTGTTTGATATTTATCTTATCTGAAGACAATTGATAAGCTGAAGTTAAATGTCTTTCAAGCTATTTCTTTTTTCAAATATTATATTTCTTATACGTGTTCCATCTGGATAGTCCAAGTTTGACATCAACACTGATGATGCTACAGTTAGAAAGGGTTGTGTTGAGATGATGAAAATTGCAGTTCGCCAACAACGACATAGGCTGAAGGAATTTTTTTTATCCTTTCCCACTTCATTTGGTCACGAGGACTTCTCCAATGAACCCGCCGACAAGTGATGATGAGTGGCTTCTCCTTGTGGAAGCATGGAAGAAACCTGAAAAAGGTACAAAAAACCAACTATTGCCTTGTACTTCCTACTTTGGCACTTGTCTAACTTTTGTTCTTTATATGATGTAGGCAAGCTGTCCAAAGAATAAAGACAACCGGGATTTGCTCAAATTCCTTGGTACAATTGGATCATGTAGCTATCCAGTTTTTGTAGAGAAACTGGTAAGTTAGCCATGGTTATTTGCAACAATTGCAAATCAGTTTTGTTCAAGTTAACATGCTGTTCTATTAGGTTTTAGCAAATCAATGATGTTTAATTTCTTGCTGCACAAATACAAAGTTCGTTGCTGCACACATGAAGTTTCTTGCTGCACAAACCTTAAGCTTCTTGCTGCACAAATATGAAGTTTCTTGCTGCACATCCTTTTCAGGCAGGCGAGAATGAGGGTAATGAATTGGATGCGTTTGGTTTGTTCAAGCTGACTCACTTCAGCAAGAGGAAGAAGGGCTACATGCCTAATATACAATCTGCCAATGTAAGTTTGTTCTCCTATGCAAGCTGTTTTCAGTTCCTTATTTTAAATTGTTCTAAGTTACAAATGTTATTTGCTGCTTTCTTGCCAGATTGAAATGGAGAATGGGTTGGCTGCAGCACCAATTGAAGGTGAAGAACCAAGGCCTGCAACTCAGGTTGTAGCTGATGTCCTCCATGAAAAGTGCAAAAACAATACATTCCTTTAGAATGCGGGGATCGTGTCTGGGAGACCAAGATCTAGTGTAAAGAGTGTTCAAGCACGACTAGAAGTGGAGATAAGGGCCAATGGTGACCTTTGGTCTGTTGTGAGCAGTCAACGCGTCGAAATTGAAATTTTGTCAAGGCAACTGCAGGAAATGGAATAGGCAAGGTTAAGGGACAAGGAGGATATGGAGAAGACGCAAGCTACTTTGGAAGTGAAACTTGAACATTTGCTCAGTCAGGCATGAGGGTATGTTATATTTTCCTGGAACCAAGCATATGTTGTTTTGCAAGTTGGATTGCCATATGTTGTCCTTTGCTTGTCCTTGCATGGATCTGGATCCTTGTTTACCCTTGATGGATGCACACAACACGCGATCTGTGTGTTAGCTCTCTAGAAGTTTATGTTACTTGTTAGCTTGTTAATACTAACATGATACTAGATGTGGATTTGTGATTTAGATATTTGGGCACATCTATTCCACCTAGTTTCTCTGATATTTGTGTATTTGTGGTTCAGTGGTTCTATATTGTAGGAATGGTTCTATATGTTTTTCTTCTAAACAATCTGGCATGCTACTAGCTACATAATATTGTTTTTGTTTTGTTAGCACTACAAGTTAACTATCTTATTTTTTGGTTTCGAGGTTGACATCCTGGTGACCTGCTGGTGGCTCATGGTGAGAAGTTGTTGGCTCATGGTGTGATGTACAACTGATGCTCCTGGCGACCTGCATGTCTTTTTTGTTGGCCTTGCCTTGCTTCTGATGCAAAATGTGGCTGCTACATAGAGTTTTTTGTTGGTTCATACTTCTGTTTGTGGAGCTTCATTTTCTTCGTTGAATAGATGCTTGATGTTGTATAGATCTTTCGATGCAAACTTTGCAATAGATTTTTGTGTTGTGATGCTTCTGATGCAAAATGAGACTGGAAAATATACAAATGTTAAATTACAGAAAATTATGTGATTGTCTTATGGGCTGAATTTGATTGTATCTGGGCTAAATTCTGTATGAAAGATTTTGTGTTTAGTATTCTGTGGGTTAAATGTGATGGGTATTTTTGGTGGGCTGAAATGATTTCAAGGGGCTGAAATTCTTGGCTGAAATGTGACCCACCGCTAGAATAGGGCCCGTCAGACAGGGGTCCCAAAAATTCCACGTCATCACGCCATGTCATTGTCCACGTCATTGTTGACGTCCAAGTCAGCTGCCACGTCAGCAGCCACGTGGCAAACTGCGTCATTGTCCATGTCATTAAAACCATCCGAGTCAGCAGCCATGTGGCACACCACGTCAGCTGACAGGTGGCATCCACGTCAACAGCCAGGTGGCATCCAATCAGCGTCCAGGTAGCATCCACGTCGGCATCCAGGTGGCATCCATGTCAGCAGCCAGGTGGCATCCACATCAGCATCCAAGTCAGTAGCCATGTCACATCAGTCAATAACAATCCATGACGATTTTATATTGTCACGAATAGTGAGCCATGGGTTGGGCTGCATGGGCCTCGGACTGCTCCTTGACGATTCAGATACGTCACAGACCGAGACGTTTATTAAGGGAATGTCAAGAGATTTAATCAATGACGCTCATTCCACCACGAAAACGTAAGTCATCGCGGATGCTGATTTGCGGGGAATTTTATTTAAACTGCGATAGAATGATTATGTCACAGATTAAATAGTTTCTTGTAGTGACTCCTCACGCTTAGCTAAAGTCTTCACACAAGACCTTAGGCTTCTCACTTTTTCTTCAAGAGCTTTCACCCTAGCATGGTTAGTCTTAGAAGAGGATGCAATATTTTCATCATTAAGCAAGACCTTAGGTTCTTCAACTAGGTCATCACATGAGGTAGAGGCTTTGGTTTTAGTGACTTCTCTAGCATCTTCATGCCCACTAGCATCAATGGCCTCATATGCAAGCTCAAGCTCTTAATATTTCATCTCTAAGAGCACATGTGCTTTCTTAAGCATCTTATGATTTGACTCAAGAGACTTGTTAAGCACGGTTATGTCGTCATGCTTGACGATTAGCTCATTGTGCTTATCAAGCAACTTGTTGTGGTCATCTCTAAGTGACTAGTTGGACACTACCAAAGCATCATGTTCTTTGCTAAGGTCCTTGTGCTTCACAAGTAACTCATCATTTGATAGCTTAAGTTTTTCATGGGTCTCTTCAAGTGCCTTGAGCTTACTTTTTTGTTTCTTAATCATGGAAGTGTATTCATCAAGAAGACCCTTAAGAGCAAGCTGTGAGAGATCATCATCACTACTAGAAGAGTCACTACTATCACTATCGCTCATCTTCGAGTGCTTTGCCATGAAGCACATAGGTGGAGGTGGAAGTGGAGGCTCTTCATCATCCTTGATAGCGATCGACAATCTTCTTGTTCTTTTCTTCTTCACTTTCACTTGACTCACTTGAAGTCTCACCACCGGTTACCCATTCATTGACCAAGAGAGAACGATGTTCGACCTTCTTCTTGTAGTAGGGCTTGTTTGATGATTTCTTCTTGGATGAACTCTTCTTGTAGTACTTGGCATCCTTTCATCCTCATCGTTCTTCTTGCTTGAGTTTGATACATGCTTGTCGGGCTTGGGACAATCATATGATAGATGATCATAGCTTCCACAATTGTAGCACTTCCTATTGCTTCCATCAAAATTTCTTCTTGATGCTCTGTAAGGAATCGGATGCTCGTTAGCCTAAAAGGGGGAGGGGGTGAATTAGGCAACTTAAAACCTTAACCTAGGGCTTCACAAATTTTACACAAAGATAAACTAGAACAAACTATCTATATGTGCAACTAGGGTTGTTCTAGTGTGAAACTCCCATCCCAAAACAAGGTTTGCAACATATAGCCAATCCTAGCATGATACTACTCTAGGAAAGTAAAGGCAAGCAAAGATTTCAAAAGAGTAAATGCAGAAACGTAAAGGGGATGAGAGGAAGCAAACTTTTAACACGTGATTTATCTCGTGGTATCGGTAGGCACTAAGCCACCCCTAGTCCACGTTGAAGCACTCACACAAGAGTATTGCTTCCCAGTCACCAAGTCTCTCCCAAGAGCACCACTTGACTCGCCACAAAGGCTAGCCACTTAGGAACTTGACAAGCTCCCTTGGTCACCTTGATGCCGCCTCCACTAAGGAGCTTTTCCACAAAGGAAGGGGGTCTCCACGTCCCCCGCACAAAGTGTCCTCACCGCTCCACACCAAGCCGGAGGGTCGATGACGATTGCTGGTGAGCCACTTAGGCCCCAAGGCTTCCAGCGAACCTTGTACAACTTGATTCACTCAAGAATCACCTCACAAGGTTGGCACAACCTTGCACTCACTCAGCTCTAAGCTAAGCCTAGCACTAAGCACATACACAAAGCATATGCAAGTCTAAGGATGAGCAATTAAGCACTTGGATGGATTGGATATGATCTTCAATGTGTCTTGAACTCCTCTGCACTTCCACACAATCCAGCCGCCTCAAATGGTGAGTGGAGGGGGTATAAATAGCCCAAGGCATCAAACTAGCCGTTAGCTAAAAGCTGCCGAAAAAGGTAGCGTCGGATGAACCGATGCTAAGCTTTTCCAGGGCGTCGGTTCATCCGGTGCCCCTCCCACGTCACGTAGCCGTTGAGGTTCTCTGACACAACTGCTCTGACGCTATGCACCGACGGTGCGTCGGATCATCCGGTGCTGAAGACTCCATGCTCAAGTCGCCTCTGTTAGCTTCCACTCGACCGTCGAATAGACCGACACTTCACCTTGACCAAGGTGTCAGATCATCTGGTGCTGAAGGCTTCGTCTTGGCGCGTCTCTGTATGAATTCAAACTGAGCGTCGGATAGACCGACGATATCCCCACTCAGACCGTCGGATCATCCGGTGCTACTATCTTCGTTGCTCTTCCTCTGCAACTTGTCTGACTCTACTAAAAAATGGACCGTCGGTTCATTCGACGGTACCTAGGGTTTCACCCTGTGCACCAACTCGTCTGACGATTGCACCGATGCTTGTTGTATTGATACCATCGGTTCATTCGACGGTGTCTTTTCTTTTCCTTTTCTTGCTCGGTTTTGACCCTTGTTTTTCTCACTTTCGCATGTGGTTTTCTTGCATTCTTGGGACCTAGAAGTGTCTACAAAGACATGCTAAAACAATATGGTTAGTCCCATATTGTTGTCATGAATCACCAAAATCAAACTCGAACTAATGGCATATGAGGCCATGTTCGCTACAATCTCCCCCTTTTTGGTGATTTATGACAACACAACCAAAGTAAGCATAAATTTGAAAAAATTGACAGAATTAGAACCACTTACACTTTCTTGGATGCTTACCATCATCCAAACTCCCCCTAGATCAAACTTCCCCTTTTTGATCTTATGTTCACATTCTCCCCCTTTGGTCTCATATCCTTTAAACCATTTGTAAGCTTAAACCACTAGCTTGCTTAGCTTGCTTTGGTCTCACATTCTCCCCCTTTGGAATAAAATCTCCAAAAAGTCCAAAGCAAAAGGGTTCCAAGAAAACTAGCAAGACCTAGCAATCATAGCTCAAGGAGAAATGTTAAATACAAGGGAGAAAGCCGCATGAACTATGATCCATATGTATGATATCAATGAAGATACCACATGTGAGAATGACTAAGGTGGATCACAAGCTCATGAGACTAGCACAATACAAACTAAGCTCCCCCTAAGTGTGTGCACAATATGATAGTGTGGAAATCAAGTGCACAACTAAAAACTTGTAAGGCAAGAAAGCTTAGAGCGTATCATGCAAGGAGGTAGCTTAAAGGACAAGAGATAAGACAAATGGGTTCTTGTTACATTACCACTTGTAGATATCACTTGTAGTCTTTTGATCATTGCATACCTCCGGGGGATTATCCTCTCTACCTTGTTGGCACCACATTGAGATGAGCCACTTGGAAATTATATCACTAGGTGGCACCACTTGAAAGAAGCTTGCGTAGAAGACACTTGGGGTACCACAAGGATTAGGAATGTATGAGTACATTGCCTTTGAACTTATATAGAGATAAGCTCGCAAGGACATGACTCAATAGCATGAATCTCATATTGCTATATTCACTCTTTTAGAGATGTTAGATCACATTGAGAGTGAAATAGCATTCTCCTAGAATGAAGCACCGCACCGGAACACATCACCAAGGGACTACATAAGATAAGCTTGAAACAAGTTAGTCCCATAACCAAACCATAGGATGAGCTCCCCCTAAATGTGTGCATTATGTGTTTGAATCACCAACCAAATGTATGCACATTGTTTATGACAACAAAAGGGAAGCTAACCCTATAGCTTGCTCATGATGCAAAAAGATATATATGAAAACATGCACCATGAAAGAACAAGTGTAGCTTTCCTACACACTAATCAAACCATGTAGGTTGCTCATGGGTTAGCACATGACACAAGCAACCTACCATATGTAAACATTGCAACAAATGCAACCTAAACAAGGCAATTGAGCTACATTGATACATGAGATCGGTTTAAGTTTTCATTACCTCAAACGGGGATCTTGGGCAACACATGTCCAACTTGCAAGCTTGGCTTCTTGACTTGAATTCTCACATCTTCTTTGTGCCAAGCCTCCCAAGTCCCCACCCTCATGGCCTTTAAGTGGCCTTTGGAACCCAAACCATTTGAGGCCCCTTCATATTGGTGATGACTTCCTTAGGCACCCAAATGGGTTGGTTCCAACCCCACTCCTCCTTCATCTTCCCAACCTTGTGTGCAACCACCTTGCCATTAGCCTTATTCTTGATGATGTAGGTGTTGCTCTTGGTCTTGTTTTTGCGGTTGGGCTTGGTGTAGATGAGGGAGCTCTTGATGGTGGGGTTCAACTTCTTCTTTGCGCCCTTGTCCATCTTCTTGACAAATTGAGGGCATTTGTAGAACTTGTGCCCTTCTCCATGACACTTGTAGCAAGTCACAGTTGCACCCTTATCAAGCTTCTTCACCATGGGATCACGGTTATGTTGAGAAGGTTGGACTTTGCTCTTCATGTCTTGAGAGATGTCCACTTGTTCCTCATCGTTCTTGCCCTTGCCCATCAAGCTTGCCAACCTCTCTCAGAGCCATTTTACTTCTTGCTTGAGCTCATCATTTTTCTTGCCTATGAGACAATCACATTTTTCTACAACAACATTCTCATTGCAAGATGGTGAGCAAGATTCATCAATTAAATCAATGCAAGAAGTTGAAGCATCTACCTTGGAGATAGGAATTGCACAAGGGATAGTTGATTCATCAAGCTCAAAGGAATTACTTGTTTTAGTCTCATTGCTCTCAAGCTTAGATTTTAGCTCATCACACTCCTTGCTATGAAATTTGAATTTGCACAACAAATTTTCATAATTTGTAGCAAGGGTTGCACTAAGATCATTGAGAGCATTGAGTTCTTTAATTTCATCAGCTTGTTTCTCAAGCATTCCTTTTTGCTCATGGACTAGCTCAACAAGATCATCAAGAGAGGTGGTGTCGGATTCGTCATCACTTACATTGCTTTCCATACCTTTGGCCATAAGGCACATGTGTAGTGATGATGAAGGACCATGCATGAAGCGGGTCGTGAAGTTCTTTCTTGATTCATCACTTGAGCAAGAAGAACTTGATTCTCCACCACTTGTCCACTCACGGACGGCGATAGTTGCTTTTTGCCTTGGTCTCCTTTCTTTGACCACCTTCTTCTAAGGCTTGTGCTCGATCTTGGTGAACTTGATATGTTGATGATGACGTCCTTCTCTCAAGTGGACGTTGTAGCCATACATGTTGACTTTCTTCACATACTTGAAGATCTTCTTCACGTACTCGGCCACCACGGATTCAACTGTCGGTGTTTTAGACCGGCAACCTACTAAGGGGAGTACCCGAAGTAGATGAATGTGGCCTCGCCGAGATCGGTAACTCGAAGGAAGAGACACGTGGCACACAATTTAGACAGGTTCGGGCCGCGAGGTGCGTAATACCCTACGTCCTGTATGCTGCGTAGCTCTGGATTGATTGGGTACGATTACAAGATGGTGTAATTGTACGCCGTGAGATGACATTCGATGCTAGAGAAAGGTCCCTGCCTCGCCTTATATAGTCCGGGAGGCAGGGTTACAAGTTGGAGTAGGGAGAGAGTACTAGTCGAGTACATCTAGGAGTCTTCCATACAGTGCGGAACATGTACAGCTTCCAATCCGAGTACTTCTCCTCCCTAGTCCTTGTGCTCCACGCCATCAGGTGCCGTGTAGCTCAAGCCGGGTAGTCCCAGGGGCCCACCGAGTAGTCGGTCCTGGTACCCACCGAGGTAGTGGGCCCAGGGAGGTCCATACGACATCAACCTCTTCATCACTTGAGGAATCTCCATCATCACCATCATCACCATCATCCTCGCTTGAGCTTCCATGAGTATCCATCCTACTCAACATCTTTTCTTGTTGGCTTGAGAGAGCATGACTTGTAGTTGGAGAGGATGGTTCTTGGGGCTTTTCTTGGGGCGCCTCCTTTGACTTGGGCATGAGTTGAAGCTCATGTGCCATGATCTTGCTCAAGATATGAGATGGCTTCAAATCTTCGAGCTTCTTCTCGTAGATGATTGCCTTCACCAAGTCATAATCGGGCTTCCGAAGACTTTGGAGGATCTTGCGGTTGATGTTCAAGTCCGTGATGTCCTTCACACCTAAAGCATTGATCTCGTTAACAAGCACATTTAGGCGTGAGTACATAGATTCAGCATTTTCATTTGCAAGTTGCTTAAAGCTATTGAATCCCTCAAGGAGACAACCGTAGCATTCATTAACAACATCTTTTGAACCCTCATTTTGCTCCTTGATTGTTTTCCATAGCTCATGAGCATTTTCACAAGTAAAAACTCTATTGAAAACACCTACATCTAATGAGGACAAAATGATACTCTTAGCAATCACATCAAATTGCTTTTCCTTTCTAGTACCATTTTTCATGCCCTCATCGGTGACTCTCCAAACATCAAGGTCCTTTGATTGGAGATAGGCCTCCATGAGAACCTTCCACCGAGGATAGCCCGTGCCATCGAAATGTGGAGCCAAACCTATGGTATCCACCCCTTTCATTCCTCTATAGAGTAACTCACTAGGCGGTGAAGCTTAACCGTTCCAATGAGCCGGTTTTCACAATTTACCAATCGAATTGGCGTTTCCCTGTGAAGGAAGTGAGTCCCGGCTCTGATACCACTTGTAAGGAATCGGATGCTCGTTAGCCTAAGAGGGGGAGGGGGTGAATTAGGCAACTTAAATCCTTAACCTAGGGCTTCACTAATTTTACACAAAGATAAACTAGAACAAACTATCTATATGTGCAACTAGGCTTGTTCTAGTGTGAAACTCCCATCCCAAAACAAGGTTTGCAACCTATAGCCAATCCTAGCATGATACTACTCTAGGAAAGTAAAGGCAAGCAAAGATTGCAAAAGAGTAAATGCGGAAACGTAAAGGGGATGAGAGGAAGCAAACTCTTGACACGCGATTTATCCCGTGGTATCGATAGGCACTAAGCCACCCTAGTCCATGTTGAAGCACTTGCACAAGAGTATTGCTTCCCGATCACCAAGTCTCTCCCAAGAGCACCACTTGACTCGCCACAAAGGCTAGCCACTTAGGCACTTGCCAAGCTCCCTTGGTCACCTTGATGCCGTCTCCACTAAGGAGCTTCTCCACCAAGGAAGGGGGTCTCCATGTCCCCCGCACAAAGTGTCCTCGCCGCTCCACACCAAGCCGGAGGGTCGATGACGATTGCCGGTGAGCAACTTAGGCCCCAAGGCTTCCAGCGAACCTTGTACAACTTGATTCACTCAAGAATCACCTCACAAGGTTGGCACAACCTTGCACTCACTCAGCTCTAAGCTAAGCCTAGCACTAAGCACATACACAAAGCATATGCAAGTATAAGGATGAGCAATTAAGCACTTGGATGGATTGGATATGATCTTCAATGTGTCTTGAACTCCTCTGCACTTCCACACAATCCAGCTGCCTCAAATGGGTGAGTGGAGGGGGTATAAATAGCCCAAGGCATCAAACTAGCCGTTGGCTAAAAGCTGCTAAAAAAGGTAGTGTCGGATGAACCGATGCTAAGCTTTTCTAGGCGTCGGTTCATCCGGTGCCCCTCCCACATCACGTAGTCGTTGAGGTTCTCTGACACAACTGCTCCGATGCTATGCACCGACAGTGCGTCGGATCATCTGGTGCTGAAGACTCTGCGCTCAAGTCGCCTCTGTTAGCTTCCACTCGACCGTCAGATAGACCGACGCTTCACCTTGACCAAGGCGTCAGATCATCCGCTGTTGAAGGCTTCGTCTTGGCGCGTCTCTGTATGAATTCAAACTGAGCATCGGATAGACCGTCGGATCATCCGGTGCTACTGTCTTCACTGCTCTTCCTCTGCAACTCGTCCGACGCTACTAAAAAATGGATCGTCGGTTCCTCCGACGGTACCTAGGGTTTCACCCTGTGCACCAACTCGTCCGACGATTGCACCGACGCTTGTTGTATTGATACCGTCGGTTCATCCGACGGTGTCTTTTCTTTTCCTTTTCTTGCTCGGTTTTGACCCTTGTTTTTCTCACTTTGGCATGTGGTTTTCTTGCATTCTTGGGACCTAGAAGTGTCTACAAATACATGCTAAAACAATATGATTAGTCCCAATGATCATATTGTCATGAATCACCAAAATCGAACTCAAACTAATGGAATATGAGGCCATGTTCGCTACATGCTCGAAACTTTTGCTTCTTGAGATCATAGTTGTAACCCTTCTTCCTAATCTTATAAAGCATCTTGGTAGTTCTCTTCATGAGAAGAGCAAGCTTTGCATCATCACTTTCCACATCACTTGAATCACTTATGTCTTCGCTCTCACTTGAGGAAGAAGGAGGCTTTGCATTGATCTTCTTGGGCTTGATCTTCTCACTTTCCTTGAGTGCAAGATCTATCGTTGAGCTTGAGTTGTAAGTAGATGATTACATTTCATCCATCATGAACATCTCATGGTAGCGGATCTTGTTCACAGCCTCGGTGATGGTGAGGGTAGAGAAGTTCTTCTCAAAGAGAAGTGCCTTGACGATGTTGTACTTAGGCTTGGGGAGCGTTTGAAGGATTTTCCGGATGATTTCCTGCTCGGTAAGGTTAGCAACATCGAGAGCATTGATATTTTGAATAAGCACACCCATCCTAGAATACATTTGCTCTACACCCTCATCATTATTCATTTTGAACTTATTGAGCTCCACCTTGAGCAACTCATCTTTTCCTCACGGATCTTCTTGTTGCCCACATGGATTTCTTTGAGTTGCATCCACACCTAATGGGCGGTTGCCAAAAACAGACCCAATCAAACAATTCCTCATCTAGTGCCTCAAAGATTTGGTTTCTAGTGCGTGAGTTCCACTTTGCCTCACTCTCGGTGAGAACACTAGGAAAAGGATGCATGGTGGTGCACCACTCATAGTGGTGTTGTCCTTGAAGGTAGCTAGCCATTCTATGTGCCCAAAAGGTGAACCATTTTGCCGCCAACTTGGGAGGGCCATTACCACTACCTTTCCCCATATACCTAGGTGGTTAAGCCAAGCAAATATGGAGCCTAGCTCTGATACTACTTGAAGGTTCAATGTCCTGTAGAGCGGGGTTGAATATGGGCCTTCTTTTCAATTTATAAGACATGAAGAAAACCTTAGCCTATCAACTAGTGTTGCCCATATAAAAAAGTTTTTCTCTACTACTAAGCACACTAATAAGAGTTTCCTGAGCAAATATCACACTAAGAGATATGGATCACCCTAGTCAAGATAAGATGCAACCAAGCAACGTAAAGAGAACAAAGGCAGGTAAACTTAACTGTGGAAATTAGGTGCTGAAAATAAATGCAAGAAAGTAGAGAGAGGCACAAGAGACGACCAATTTTTTTCCCGTGGTATAGAGAAGTTGATGCTTCCCCCTAATCCATGTTGGAGCACTCACTAAGAGTATTGCTCCCCCTCAAGTCACCAAGACTCAAGTGCTCACTAAGAGTACCCGTTCTCCATCTCCGGAACTGTCGGGGACAGCCATAAGGGTCCCCTAATAACGGGGGAAAACACCCCTTTCTAAAAATAAGAAAAAGCGAATGAACAAACCCACAAACCGCAAATCACACCCCGCGTAGTCACAACCCACGGCAGAGAGAGGCCCACAGCCCAAAAAGCCTTAGCGGCCCATCAAGCAGCCGGCCGCGGTACCCCTTGGGAGAACCTCCGTCTTGCTCGAGGGCCAGGCGTCGTGCCACGAAACCTCCGCCTCGCTCGAGGTCTTGACGCCCCCTCGGGCGAGTCTCCGCCTCGCTCGAGGGCTTGACACCCCCTCGGGTGCATTTCCACCTTGCTCGAGGGACCCAGACCACCCGAGTGAGTTTCTGTCTCGCTCGAGGCCGCTCTCGACCCGCGGCGCCGCACCTGCCTCCCCCCGACCGGAGCATTAAATGCCCTGGCACAACAAGGGCACCCGGGTCAAAGGAGAATCCCTACCGCGCCGGTCCTCTGACACCGCCTGGAATCAGATCCTGGTGCTATTCGACCAACGTGCGCTATGCAGCCATCGTCGGCACTGGGTCGGTACTACAGATATCGGCTTACTAGCACCTAAAAACCAGATTATCGGTACTTTCGGCACTGGGTCTACTATCCGTACTACCGACCTTGTGTCGGTACTACTGATAAAGACTCTCAGGCAGCTGAAAATCAGGTTATCGGTATTTCCTGGACAGGGTCGGAAGTACCGCCCCCCTATAAAATCAGCCCGCAAAACAGCCCAAAACTTTCGATCGACGGATCTCCCAAACCACTTGGAGTCTTGAGAAAAAATTTTGGGGAGATGATGAACACCCCAAGGAGGGGATATGCCCCAAAAATTACAGTCTCAAACTCCCTGCATGTCACACCTGTATTTAAGGGCAAATCCGAATGCAAGAATACATGTGCGCCAGGATCAAGTTACACACATGCATCGACGTAGTGAATACCAAAAACACAGTGTAAAGCGTACAGAGAGTATTAAACAGTTATTACATGACCGAATGTCTCAACTAAACAAATGTTCGAGTAGCTAACAGCGGAAAAGAAACACATGCAGAAGTCCTCCACAGGCAGCTGACTGGAGAACGAACGCCTAGAACCCATTGAATTCTTCATTGTAGTCCTCAAAACATCCATCTGAGCAGCAGCCGGGTAGTGTAGATGCAACAAAGGAACAACAAGCATGAGCACATGTCGTACTCAACAAGGGAAAAGTTCTATAACAACATGCAAGGCTTTATGGTGGAAGCTGATGGTTCATAAGCAAGTCAGCATTTTAGTTGGTCAAGTTTTATTAAGCAACTGTTACTAGCAAGTGTAAGTATATACCAAACCCAGATAATAGAATGCAACAGATCCATAGAATGTAATGCACAAGTTTAAAAGCTCCATCTTCCATAGTATTAATCATGTGAGGGTCCAGGCCGCCCGTGACCGTGGGCACGGCTAACTAGTCAGTTTTACACTCTGCAGAGGTCGTACATCTTTACCCACAAGTCGCGTAAAAACTCCGAAGAGTTTTGGACCCAACCATGTGGTGTTTGCAAGGCACCATACCACACTACCGAGGTGTGATTGCATAGGGACGCTACGAGGCCGTTACGAAGATCCCCAGATGAAGGCTTCCCACTAGGTTACCTGGTCACTGCAATGTATAAAGCTCCCGGACGAGTACCGTGTCTTAGCTAAGCCCACACATACGCCCGAGAAGGTCCATACGCCACTACCCGCCAGCCCCCAACCCTTATCAGGTAAAGCATACGTAACACCTAGTTCACTAATTAATAAGCCAAGACAGAGTCATATGTCTTGTGGTAGTACTATTTTCCTGGGTGGTCGCTCCATGTTCCGATTAACAAGCATGAAGTGTTCTTGCATTACATGAATGATAGCATAAATAAAGCCATATTAACAAATGTTCATTAAACCATCCGAAACCACGTAAAGCGCTAGCACATGCTACCCAACAAAAAGTAAACCCAGGTTGATCAAGGCATAGGATAGCAAAGCTAGTCGAACCTTAGCAATGGGACCCATCAATTTAATGCATTGCAATAATAAACAACATTGTAATTAAAATGCATGTTGTAATAGGAATTTAACGGGAATGCAGCAAGGACTTGCCTTCTACCAGCACCGGAAACTGCTCAGGGTCTTGGTAATCTTCAACAGCAGCGAAGTCCCCGAACTACTCGTACTCTACGCTCCACACATTCACATACAAGCATACAATGGAAAAAAATATGAAATAGTACACCAATCATCTCAAATAGAAGTAAAAACAACAGAAAACTATCCTACTCGTCGAGATGATCGCGTGGACATAAAGAACGCTAAAAACGGAGCTAAAACGATGAAGTTATGGCTAAAACAAATTTTAGGACTATTCTGTAAAGAATTTTAAGTTTTCGGGCTAAACTGAAGAAAACAGGACCTAACTGCGAGCATTCTCATAAGGTGGAAGGACCGGGTTGCAAAACTGAAGAAACTCGGGGTTTTATTGCGAAAACGCGTGATCAAGCTGGAGGGATGGACCTGACCCGCAGAATCGAGATCCAACGGTGGAGATCTAATGCGGGCGCGGCTTAAAAGGTTGACCAGTAAGGAAAGGTTTGACTCCGGGTCAAACTGATCTGGGCCGTAGATTGGGGGACCGGTGGCCCCGATCCTGCGCAAGCGGCAGCAGCGGAGCACGGCCGGCGGTGGCGCGGGTTGCGGCGGCGCAACGCCGGCGAACGGCGGCGCAAACACGGGTCGGCGCGGGGATGCACCGGAAGCGGCAGGGACCTTCACCGGGACGTCGAGCACGCGCGCGCGAACTCAACAAAGGGACATCCCGAGGTGGCGACGACGACACGTGGCGGCGCACGGCGGACGGCGGGGCTCCGGCGAAGGTGAGCCGGCGGCGAGGTGCACGAGCGCCCAAACAAGCGGCACCTGAAGGCTTCTTACCTCGTGGCGGTTCAACAGGGCAGCTCCAAGGCGACCGGAAGGTGGCGACAGCGGAGCTGAAACGCGGCGGCCGACTAGGGTTAGGGCGTTGACGGCGGCGGGCGCTAGGGTTGCTAGGGTTTTGGGTGAGGGCCCCAGGGGGTGCGGCGGCGGCTTTATAGGGGCGGGGAGGCTCCTGGTCGTGTGGACCCGGCTCGGGAGGCGGGCCCGAGGTGAAAACGGCAGCGGCGCGCGCGAGTCCGGGTCGGACTCGGCCAGAGGTGAGGGATGACGTGCGGGTCCCGCACGTCAGCCTCGACGGCGCCGGTAGGCCGGGCCGGGCCGCAAGCGAAGCTGGACCGCGGCGGGCTTGGGCTGGAAAGCGCGCTGCTGGGCTGCGGAGCAGGGCTGGAAAGGGCCTGCGCGGGAAAGGTTTGCTCTTTCTCTTTTTTTCTAATTCTAATACCTTCTTTTAAAACAAGGAAACAAATTTGAATTCAAACCAAGATTTGAATCCAAACACCCAAAAACAATGCACCAGCATGAATGCAACAGTAAGCTCCTATATTTCATTAATTAATTGCGAAAAATGATTAAATGCCTATAAGAGCACAATATCCTTATATTCATTAGACGAGATCGCATTGTTGCTAAGCAAGTTTTTAATTAAAATGAAACAGTGGAATTTAGGGTGTTACAAATCCTACCCCCCTTAAGATGGATCTCGTCCTCGAGATTCGGATGGATCAAAGAGATGTGGATATTCTGCTTTCAACTCCTCTTCTCTTTCCCAAGTTGCCTCATCCTCTGCATGATTACTCCACTGCACCTTACACATTGTGAAAGTCCAGTTCCTTGTAACCCATGTCAACCTGTCCAGAATCCTGATAGGTCGTTCTGTAATGGTGAGATCTTCCTTAACATCCAACCCATCCATAGGCAATGGTTCCTTATCATGGGGCTTGAGACCCCTTTTCAACTGAGAGATATGGAACACATCATGCACATTTGAAAGCTGTTATGGTAGATCAAGTCGGTATGCTACCTCTCCCACTCGTTGTAAGATCTGAAAAGGTCCAATGTAGCGAGGGGACAACTTTCTCTTCACCTTAAACCTGTGTAAACCTCTGATAGGTGACACCTTCAAGTACACATAATCACCTTCCTGGAAAGATACATCCCTTCTCTTCCCGTCTGCATAGCTCTTCTGCCTGGACTGAGCAACTCTCAAGTTCTCTCCTATGATCTGAACTTGCCTTTCTGCCTCCTTAATGATATCAGCCCCAAACAGCTGACTCTCACCCGTCTGACTCCAGTACAACGGTGTTCTGCACTTTCTTCCATACAGTGCCTCGAAGGGTGCCATCTTTAGACTGGCCTGATAGCTGTTGTTGTAAGAGAACTCAACATACAGCAAACTTTTATCCCAGCTACCACCATGCTTAAGAGCACAAGCTCTTAACATATCCTCCAGAATCTGATTTGTCCTCTCAGTCTGACCATCTGTCTGCGGATGATAGGCTGAGCTGAAGTGCAGCTTCGTATCCATGGACTCATGAAGCTTCTCCCAGAAACGGGATGTGAACTGGGTACCTCTATCAGACACTATCCTCCTAGGAACACCATGCAAGCACACAATACGAGACATGTACAGCTCTGCCAACCTCGCACCTAAATGAGTAGTCTTAACCGGAATGAAGTGAGCTACCTTAGTCAAGCGATCCACTATGACTCATATCGAATCATACCCAGCTGGTGTCCGTGGTAATCCCACTATAAAGTCCATACTGATTTCTTCCCACTTCCATTCAGGCACCTTCAATGGTTGCAATGATCCAGCTGGCTTCTGATGTTCTGCCTTAACACGATGACACGTGTCACACAATGCAACGTGAGCGGCTACATCCCTCTTCATCCCATACCACCAATACCTCTGTTTCAGATCTTGATACATCTTAGTACTACCTGGGTGGATAGAGTAAGCTGAATCATGGGCCTCCCTCAAGATCGTCTTCCGGAGATCTCCCACATCGGGCACACAGATCCGATTCTTGAACCATATCGTACCCTGATCATCCTCAGTGAAATCCGGGGCCTTGCCCCTCTCCATGGTGTCCCTGATCTCCTTGATCTCCTCATCCTCCAACTGCCCTTCACGAATCTGCTGCTCCAGAGTAGACTCAACCTCCAAAGTGACTCCCTCAGTGTGAGCAGCTATCCCCAGATTGAGTCCCTCAAACTCCTTCATCAGCTCGTTAGGCAGCTGGAACGCCAAAGCTGTATTGTCTTGTCTCTTCCGACTCAAAGCATCTGCAACCAGGTTAGCCTTCCCAGGATGTTACTGTATGTCTAGATCATAATCCTTGATCAGCTCCAACCATCTGCGTTGTCTCAGATTAAGATCCTTCTGAGTCAAGATATACTTTAAGCTCTTGTGGTCTGTGTAAATCTGGCACTTGGTTCCCATGATGTAATGCCTCCAGATCTTTAAAGCATGAACCACAGCTACTAGTTCCAGATCATGTGTAGGATAGTTCTGCTCATGCTTCCGCAACTGCCTCGATGCATAAGCTATGACGTGTCCCTCCTGCATAAGAACACAACCCAGACCTTGTCTAGATGCATCACAGTAGATATCAAAGCCCTTCTGTAAGTCTGGCATCACAAGCACTGGAGCGGTTGTCAACCTTTGCTTCATCTCCTCAAAACTCTCCTGATAGACATCAGTCCACTTGAACTCTCTATCCTTCTCCAGTAAAGTGGTGAGAGGCTTCACAATCTTGGAGAACCCCTTGATGAACCGTCGATAGTACCCTGCAAGTCCAAGGAAACTCCTGATCTCCTTAACTGTCCTCGGCGGTTCCCACTTCAACACATCTTCAACCTTAGCTAGATCGACTGAGATACCTCCATCTGTGATAATATGCCCAAGAAAAGAGACTTCCTTCAGCCAGAAATCACACTTGCTGAACTTGGCATACAACTGCTGCTCTCTCAACTTCAGCAAAACTAGCCTCAAATGCTCCTTATGATCCTCCTCAGTCTTAGAGTAAATCAGAATATCATCAATAAACACCACAACGAACTTATCCAAGTACTCCATAAACACCTTGTTCATCAGATACATAAAGTAGGCAGGTCCATTTGTCAACCCAAAGGACATAACAGTATACTCATACAGCCCATACCTAGTGGTGAATGCGGTTTTAGGAATATCTGACCATCTGATCTTCATCTGATGATAACCAGAACGCAAATCAATCTTGGAGAACACCTTAGCACATCTCATCTGATCAAACAAGTCTTCAATGCGAGGCAATGGATACTTATTCTTGATAGTAACCACATTAAGCAATCGATAATCCACACACATCCTCTTAGTACCATCCTTCTTCTTAACAAAGATAACTGGTGCCCCCCAAGGTGATGAACTAGGACGGATAAACCCCTTTTCCAACAATTCTTTAATTTGTTTCTTAAGTTCTATCAATTGTGTACTAGACATTCTATATGGACGTTTAGAAATAGGAGCAGTACCAGGTAATAGATCAATAACAAACTCAACATCTCAGTTAGGTGGCATACCTGGTAACTCCTCTGGAAACACGTCTGGGTACTCATTGACTACCCTGATCTCCTCCAAAGCTTTGCCATCCAACTGCTGCACAGAACCTCCTGAACCTGAAGGTGGATCAGCCACAAGCTCAATCTTTTCTCCGCTAGGACCAGTGAGAAGAAATGTCCTCTTAGCACACTGTATCGTCGCATCATGAATGCCCAACCAATCCATACACAGAATGACATCAAGATCCTTTGATTCCAGCACTATCAAGTTTGCCCAGAAGTCTGCTCCCATGATTTTTAGACTAACATTAGGACACATATATAAAGATTTCATATCCCCCCTGGTGATTTAACTATCATGGTTTGTTTCATGGGACACATGGGTATGCTATGCTTGGCCACAAATTGAGCAGATATAAACGAATGAGAAGCTCCAAAATCAAATAGTACAAATGCGGGGGTAGAGTTGACAAAGAACATACCAAGCACCACTTGTGGGTTCTCCTGAGCGGTCTCAGTACTCACGTGGTTCACCCTGCCATAGCCCTGACTCTGCTGCCCCTTGTTGCTCTGCGGGGTCTGGTTCCCGTTCCTCATCTGCTGTAGCTGCTGGTTCTGCATGGGGGTGCCTGGGGGGTGCCTCTTAGGACAGGCATTAGCATAATGCCCAACCTCTCCACACTTGAAGCAAGTGTTGCCCGCGGGGGTGTGAGGTGCACCCGGCCTCAGGGCGTACCAAGGGGAGCCATCGGACGGTGCTGCGGGTATGCAGGGCATGGAGTCTGCGGTCCAGGGCGCGGAAACTGCTGAGGAGTGCGCTGGAACTGCTGATACTGCTGTGGCTGGTACTGATACGGCTGCTGACCATAGCATCCTGTCAGACCTCCTAGACGGAACGGGGCTTCCGACGGTGAGGTAAAGCGGGGACAAGTGTGGCTCCCGGACGGTCCTGGAGTGGAGGCCTTCCTCTTCAGTTCCCCCAGCTCTCTGCGCATGGACTCCAAGACATTAGCTTTGTCTAACAGCTGCTGGAAGGTCGGAAAGGTGTGAGACGTCAGCTGGTAACGAAGCAGTCCAGCCAACCCCTCCAAGAAGCGCTCCTGCTTCTTAGGATCATCAGCTACCTCCTCTGGTGCATAGCGAGATAGCTCGATGAACCTGTCTCTATACTCTGCCACTGACATTCCCCCCTGCTTGAGAGAGAGGAACTCCTTCTTCTTCAGCCTCATCACCCCAGCAGGAATGCGATGGTTCCTGAAGCTCTCTGTGAACTCCTGCCAGGTGATGGTGTCGGGTGCAGCATGGGCGGTAGTGTAGGCATCCCACCATGCTCCTGCAGATCCCTGGAGTCGGCCTGCAGCAAACAGGACCTTCTCCCTGTCGTCACACTGAGCAGTGGTGAGCATCTCGCCCACAGTCTTCAGCCAATCATCAGCATCAAGCAGATCAGCAGCATGGGTGAAAACTGGCGGACGGTGGCTCATGAACTCCCTGTGCCTGTTCATGGGCGGTGGCTGCTGTGGCGGTGGCTGAGGTGGGTTGTTGGCTTGGGCCTGCATGTTGGCCACCGTGTTGGTCAGATTCTCCAGTAGCTGCATCTGGTTCTGGAAGAACTGCTGCACGGGATCCATTGGTGGCGGTGGTGGTGGTGGTGCACTGCCTGAACTGTTGCCTCGACCTTGACGTGCCACTGGAGGCTGATCAACCCCTGATCCGGACCTGGTGTTTACCATCTGAGCATTAGAAACACTGATTTAGATTATGACAGTGATAGAAAAGCCAAAATGATAAACAATGCAGAATTCTAGATTATGACAGATTCTGATAGTTGTAAAGAAACAAGGATATTTCTATGTACTAGTAACCAAAAACCACGAATGTTTCTGGAGATATGGTGTATGAAATTACTGAACTAACCCAACTGGTTTTGCCTCAATCGGAGTTCTACAACTCGAGATATAAAATAATGAAGTCAGCTCTGTCAGCAGGATTTGACAGATCTCTGTTGGCTTAGTGTTTCTTCCATAGCTCCCAGAATATACATTGGATAGTGCTGAATGTTTGAAAGAAAATCATGTATAAAATTTGTGAACTAACCCCACTGGTTTTACTCAATTCGGAGTTCTGTAGCTCGAGATAAAAATAAAACACTACTGCTGTGTCAGGAAGTGACGCGAACAGATTCTGCACTACGATACTCCTTATGATAGATAAAATATGATAGATAAAGAATTACGAATTTGCAGGATAAAAGATGGATGGAACAGAACTTAAACCCACTAATCAAACTCTATTACTAAACCAATGTCATTGTGGCATTAATCTACAACACATTGCAATCAAACAAAATCCAACTCACAGATGTTCACAATTCAAGCACTCGAACACACCACTAGCTAACACATCGATCCAACGCGTCGTTCTAACGATTACAGACTCGATAACTGAAAGATAAAGACACCTAACACCTATGGCCAAATGATCCTAGTGCGGGATCCAAGTGACCCAAAGCTTGTCCTCACGGGCCTTGGTGACATAGCAGGCCAGTTTTCTCCATCTTCCTGCACTTCTTCCTCATCTTGTCCCGCGATCACTACCTTGAGCCTCTTGATCTCCCTCCGGTCTTCATCTTGCTGGTCGCGGAGGTCTTGAAGCTCCATGATGGTGTCATCCAGGTTGGTGTTGAGAGCCGCTACGAGTCCCACTTGAGATGCATAGCGCGCTCCCAAGGTTTCATTAGCCAGTGGAATCTCGCTGCCCACAGCTCCAGAATGACGACGGGGAAAGTCACCCCACATGGAGTTAGTGAGGTGGTGAGCCTCCTCATAACACCATGCGGAAAGAGCCCTTCTAGCAGCATCATCTCTCCCTGCAGCGAAGGTAGCTCTGGTGGCTAGAGCTTGGTGGACAACAACCTCATACAGTCCACCATCCTGTGGGTTATCCTCCAAGATGCGCACGGACACATCCCACTGTGTTGGATAGCGAGGGTGAGTCCTCCTTAGCCCAACGTAGTCAATCGTCACATGCAGCTGAAGAGGCTAGAAGAGCCTCCTCAACTTGGACGGAAAATGTGCATGCCCTCCATCATGGTGACAGATGACCACATCCCACTTCTCTGGCGCTGGTTGATCATCAGCATCTCCATCCTCCGAGTCAGAGTCCTCAGGTCCTGGGTGGTCATCTGGATCACCTCCTTGTTCTTGCTCTTCAGCTGGCTCCTCTTCTGGCTCATCATCTGACAGCTCAATGACTGTAGGTGGTAAAGCTTGCCCTGAAGCAGAGTTCCTGGTGCTCATCACTGTCCGTGGAGTAGCAGTAGAAGTCCTGGTCCTCCAGGTACCTTGGAAAGCGGTAAGCACCTGAACGAGTGGTCTTCAGTCGGCGAACCATCTAAGATAGATGAGACAAGTGCAGATTACTAAATGAGACAAGATCAAGCTTAGATAACAAAAGCAAACCAAGGATAAGATTAAACCAAGATTAGATATAATAAACAGAATAAAGCAAACTAAGCTATGTGTGGCTTCTATTATTATAAAATCCTTAGTTTTCGACCAGTTCTAACTAGGCTAATGTCCTACAGTCAACACGGCTTTGGTACCACTTTATCACACCCGGATTTAAGGGCAAATCCGAATGCAAGAATACATGTGCGCCAGGATCAAGTTACACACATGCATCGACGCAGTGAATACCAAAAACACAGTGTAAAGCGTACAGAGAGTATTAAACAGTTATTACATGACCGAATGTCTCAACTAAACAAATGTTCGAGTAGCTAACAGCGGAAAAGAAACACACGCAGAAGTCCTCCACAGGAAGCTGACTGGATAACGAACGCTTAGAACCCATCGAATTCTTCATTGTAGTCCTCAAAACGTCCATCTGAGCAGCAGCCGGGTAGTGTAGATGCAATAAAGGAACAACAAGCATGAGCACATGTCGTACTCAACAAGGGAAAAGTTCTATAACAACATGCAAGGCTTTATGGTGGAAGCTGATGGTTCATAAGCAAGTCAGCATTTTAGTTGGTCAAGTTTTATTAAGCAACTGTTACTAGCAAGTGTAAGTATATACCAAACCCAGATAATAGAATGCAACAGATCCATAGAATGTAATGCACATGTTTAAAAGTTCCATCTTCCATAGTATTAATCATGTGAGGGTCCAGGCCGCCCGTGACCGTGGGCACGGCTAACTAGTCAGTTTTACACTATGCAGAGGTCGTACATCTTTACCCACAAGTCGCGTAAAAACTCTGAAGAGTTTTGGACCCAACCATGCGGTGTTTGTAAGGCACCATACCACACTACCGAGGTGTGATTGCATAGGGACGCTACGAGGCCGTTACGAAGATCCCAAGATGAAGGCTGCCCGCTAGGTTACCTGGTCAGTGCAACGTATAAAGCTCCCGGATGAGTACCGTGTCTTAGCTAAGCCCACACCTACGCCCGAGCGGGTCCATACGCCACTACCCGCCAGCCCCCAACCCTTATCAGGTAAAGCATACCTAACACCTAGTTCACTAATTAATAAGCCAACACAGAGCCATATGTCTTGTGGTAGTACTGTTTTCTTGGGTGGTCGCTCCATGTTCCGATTAACAAGCATAAAGTGTTCTTGCATTACATGAATGATAGCATAAATAAAGCCATGTTAACAAATGTTCATTAAACCATCTGAAACCACGTAAAGCGCTAGCACATGCTACCCAACAAAAAGTAAACCCAGGTTGATCAAGGCATAGGATAACAAAGCTAGTCGAACCTTAGCAATGGGACCCATCAATTTAATGCATTGCAATAATAAACAACAGTGTAATTAAAATGCACGTTGTAATAGGAATTTAACGGGAATGCAGTAAGGACTTGCCTTTTACCAGCACCGGAAACTGCTCAGGGTCTTCGTAATCTTCAACAACAGCGAAGTCCCCGAACTGCTCGTACTCTACGCTCCACACATTCACATACAAGCATACAATGGAAACAAATAAGAAACAGTACACCAATCATCTCAAACAGAAGTAAAAACAATAGAAAACTATCCTACTCGTCGAGACGATCGCGTGGACATAAAGAACGCTAAAAACGGAGCTAAAACAATGAAGTTATGGCTAAAACAAATTTTAGGACTATTCTATAAAGAATTTTAAGTTTTCGGGCTAAACTGAAGAAAACAGGACCTAACTGCGAGGATTTTCATAAGGTGGAAGGACCGGGTTGCAAAACTGAAAAAACTCGGGGTTTTATTTGCGAAAACGCGTGGTCAAGCTGGAGGGATGGATCTGACCCGCAGGATCGAGATCCAACGGTGGAGATCTAATGCGGGCGCGGCTTAAAAGGTTGACCGGTAAGGAAAGGTTTGACTCGGGGTCAAACTGATCTGGGCCGTAGATTGGGGGACCGGTGGCCCCGATCCTGCGCAAGCGGCAGCGGCGGAGCGCGGCCGGCGGTGGCGCGAGGTTGCGGCGGCGCAACGCGGGCGAACGGCGGCGCAAACACGGGTCGCCGCGGGGTTGCACCGTGGCGGCGGGACCTTCACCGAGACGTCGAGCACACACGCGCGAACTCAACGGGGACATCCCGAGGTGGCGGCGACGATGCGTGGCGGCGCACGGCGGACAGCGGCGGCGGTGGGGCTCCGGCGAAGGTGAGCCGGCGGTGAGGTGCACGAGTGCCCAAACAAGCGGCACCTGAGTGCTTCTTACCTCGCGGCGGTTCAACAGGGCAGCTCCAAGGCGACCGGAAGGTGGCGACGGCGGAGCTCAAACGCGGCGACCGGCTAGGGTTAGGGCGTTGATGGCAGCGGGCACTAGGGCTACTAGGGTTTTGGGTGAGGGCCCCACGAGGTGCGGCGGTGGCTTTATAGGGGCGGGGAGGCTCCTGGTCGTGTGGACCCGGCTCGGGAGGCGGGCCCGGGGCGAAGACGGAAGCGGCGCGCGCAGAGTCTGGGTCGGACTCGGCCAGAGGTGAGGGATGACGTGCGGGTCTCGCACGTCGCCCTCGCCGGGCGCCGGCAGGGCCGAGCCGGGCCGCAAGCGAGGGCCGGGGCCGCGGCGGGGTTGGGCTGGAAAGCGCGCTGCTGGGCTGCGGAGCAGGGCTGGAAAGGGCCTGTGTGGGAAAGGTTTGCTCTTTCTCTTTTTTTCTAATTCTAATAACTTCTTTCAAAACAAGCAAACAAATTTGAATTCAAACCAAGATTTGAATCCAAACACCCAAAAACAATGCACCAGCATGAATGCAACAGTAAGCTCCTATATTTCATTAATTAATTGCGAAAAATGATTAAATGCCTATAAGAGCACAATATCCTTATATTCCTTAGACGAGATCGCATTGTTGCTAAGCAAGTTTTTAATTAAAATCAAACAGTGGAATTTAGGGTGTTAAACTACAACTCCCGTAATCGTGAAACCCGTGCCTCTACCTCAAGAACACGAAGAACACAAAAACCACCAAAATAGAAGTTGTTTCGAAGGGTTTGTTGGAGCTAGATCACCAAGCAAAGAGGCACAAGGTCCTCATACGTGACATCCAACAAGAATACCTCAATGAAACGCCCCCCAAAACTTCTCCACGGAAATTCCAAGAAAAGGCTCCGAAAATCACCAAAAAGGAAAAACGGGAAGAACCTAAACATGCCTTGATGAACCACGCCGAATCATCTATACATACCATGAAAGGTTCATACAAGGTCTAGCTTTCGCCTGATCATCCTTCCCTCTCACAAGATCTCACCATGAAGCTCTCAAGCTAGTACTATAGAAATCCTAAGGAAAAATAGGAAGGGAAAAAGGAAAACCAAATGAGCTAGGGTTCCAAGGGATGGCTTCCATCCTCTTACCACTTGGGTTATATGGAGACAACCGAAAGTCTAAAATACCCTTACTAGCTAATTAGGGATACATGCCCCTCGAGGGCGAATTCGGAAATCTTTGTCATCGCTCCTTCGGACGGATGCCCAGCGACCGCAAACTTGCTTAGCCTCGACGCAAGCCTTGCGATCCCGACGCGTGTCCTCCGCTTCAAAGTCTCCGGACTGCGTCGTCGCACACTGGTTAGACCGGTTCCCACCGGTCAGACTGGTCAGACCCATCGGTCAGACCGGTCCGATGTTGCCGCACCTCCGTCTTTGGTTCTTCGGTCTTAGCTTTGTGGATCAACCAAGGAACCCAGTTGTTTTCAGGTGAACCACCGGAAACCCCACAAATTCGGTGTAGCCTCCACCAATCGCCACTCATGACTCAGCTCCCACGAAGTCCCGACTCGACCTTGGTTTTGAGTCTCTACCAAGAAACCATCCATGACTTCATCTTGCCGTTCTTGCCACCATGCGGCCCGTACTTGACTCCACTGGCCACCGGGTCCCTCGAACGAAGCCTACTTGTCTTCTCCATACCTGGAGGCCTCACTGGCAATGACCTTTCACGCTTGTTCTTCACCTGAACCAACACCAGTCAAGCCGCAACCTGCACCTGCAATACTTAGCCAAGAATTAGTCCACAAAACGTTGTCAATCACTCATCACACCAGGAAGCGACCATCCACCGGTCCTCGAACCACACATGGTCCCCAGCCGCGTACTCCCGTACCTCCATGTCGTGCCCCTCGAAAGAGGACGACAGCACTCTCGAAAGAGGTACGGCCACCAACTCCGCGCTCTCCCGGGATGACGCCGTGGCGTAGGGCCGGCGGGGCACGTCTTCTCTGTCACCCCTGGCCCTGTGCGGCCATCCCCACAACCGTGTCGCCATCCCAAGCACTGCAGGGTCATCCCCAACACTGTGGGAATCCAGGTCGACAGGACATCACCACGCCCGCCGCTATGCAGCTTCCGGTCTTCCGTCAGCCAAGTCCTCGAATTGGCGTATGGACCATGATCAAACAAAGACTCCAACGCTACCCCCCTCGAAGCCGCCCCTGGACGAGCAGAGGACCCGCCATGATGCTTGCCAGGGGCAAGATTTTCCAAGACGGTTGTCAATTCCACGACACTGTACGCCATGCTGCCGCACACAACACTTAGAGACACGCGACATGACTGTAAACCGCCTCCCCTTGCTTTATAAAAGGAGGAGGCGGTCCCCTGGCCACAGGGGGACGACGGATAGCAACTCACTCGCATTTTCGTCTTCACCTACAATATTGGCACTTTGGCTCAATCAACCCTGAGGGACCTGGAGGCTCCTCCTCCTCTCCCACCTAGCTTGTAGCTCCCCTCCACGAGCACCACAGTGCCTTGCAATACAATGCCACGAGCGCACCCTTGCTGGACATAGGCCCATGACCAGAACCAGGATAAATCCAGTGTCATAGTGTTGCTTAGCACCGTCCATCGAGAGATCGATCTCAACGCTCTTACTAGTTAATGTCGGGACTACTTTCCGCACCGATAGGAACGGTGGGTCTCGAACCGTGTACACCAAGCTTTCTTGAGGCTCCCATAATTTTCAAGAGCTCACCAAGAACCCCCAAAGCACCAAGACCGTCTAGGAGCCGTAAACTCCAAGAGTAACAAGCCCACACACCTTCACTTGATCTGAGCACTCAGCTAAGCCATGTATGCACCTTGAAACCCTTGATCAGTAAGAAAGAGCTCCTCAAACAAGAGAAAGAGAATCCCAATGAGCAAGAACACAATCTCCTTCTCTCCTTGGCTCTTGTAGATCTTCAGAGTGGTAAAGGCAGCTCAAGAGATGCAGGAGGGTCATATTTATAGGCCTAGCAAGGGTGACTAGCTGTTGGAAAAGTTTCCCTGAAAAGTAGTACCGTCGGATGAAATGATGGTATCCCCCTGCGCAGGCGTTAGATCATCCGATCACTCACAGGCGCTGAAATAGCCGTTGAACCCAGTGACCCAGTTAATACACCGACGCTATGCACCGACACACAATCAGTTTATCTGGTGCTGAAGACCATCCCCTTGGTGTGGTACTGTATGATTCAAACAGAGGCGTCAGATGAATCGCTAAGGTGTGTATGAAGCGTCGGTTCATCCGGTGCTAAAGCAAGAATCTTGGCACGTCTCTGTATGATTTGAATGTAGGCATGGGATGGACTTCTGGTCAGGACATCGGATCATCTGGTGCTGAAGAGGCTGAGCTTCGAACCTTACTATTACCAAACCCTAGGTCACCGGATGAACCGATGCTAGGGTTGTCGGTTCATCCGATGGTCTCTTTTAAAAACTCAAGCCACAGAACTCATCCGACGAATGTAGAAATGAGGGTGTCAGTTCATCCAACGCTATGACTTGAATTCCAACTCATCCAATTCAATCGCCTTTGAGTTTTCTGTCGATTCTTTTGCTTCCAATGTGTTTCCAAGAGTACTTTGAGCTGATTAGCATCCAAGGAACTTGAGTGTGCATATTTTTATGGATTTTGGTGCATGGTCAAGCTACTAGTGCATGAACCCCTCTTAATAGTATGGTCAAACACTACAAACTAGCAATTCAAGTGTCCTTCATCTCCTTGTGAGACTTGGAACTAACAAAGTCCTTAGCCTTGTAGTATTTGTTCATTGATCGTCCATAAATTCAAATTGATGGGTCCCTTTTCATTCAATACTTATGACAATAACCCAAGATATAATCTACTACAAAACAAAGGTTAGTCACAAGCATATGGTTGTCATTTATCACCGAAACACACCCTTAACAAAGGTGCGAAAGGGCCTAGATGGTTACAATCTCCCCTTTTTGGTGATAGATGAAAACACGAGTAGAGATATACGAAAATTTGAATTTAAAGCATATAAACTCTACTACTAATGCATGAAATAAGAAATAAACAATAACACACATGCATTAAGGTAAACGAGCACCACTATCATGATTAGACATGTAAACCAACATCATACACAAGATCCAAATACATGTCTCATCATGAAACTCCACAAAAGCGAGAGAGGAAACACAAACTTGAACTCCTCCCTTAACTCCCCCTATCTATCTCCCCCTTTGGCAATGAGCACCAAAAAGAAAGCTAATCCTGCTGAGGTGGAGAGGTGGGATTTGACAGCAAGGTAGAGATAGCCTTCGAAGGCTCGACGGTGAAACCAGAAGCGTCCTCCTCGTCGGACTCGAAGCTGGACCACTCTAGAGAAGCGGAAGCTAGATCTGTCTGAGGTGGAGGAGGTGGAGAGGTACCCGTCCCGGTGATTTAAGTAGTAGCCTGAGTGGCCTCGGGACCCTGAACTGCTGGATTGGAGGCAACTGCAGTGGAGATCTGCTCAATGACGGCGTGTACACTACGTGAAAACCTCAAATAGGTCATGCAACATTTGTAACGGGCCCTTAACACCCGTTTCATCCACTCACATCTGTAACGGTTGTTGTTTGGCGCCTGTTACCTATAAGCGCACCAGGACGACACGGGGGTTGGCCTCCACAACGCCCGTTACCAATGTGGACTTCTTGTAACGGGCTTCTTAAACGTCCGTTACATAAATTCTTTGTAATGGATGTTAAAGAGATCCCGTTACAAATGTTAAACATATCGCTAACGGGCTTGTAAACTCTGTTATCGATCAATGCCCTATTAGTAACGGGCTGCTTAAGTCCATTACAGATCGCTACCATATTGGTAACGGGATATAAAGTCCATTACCGATAATTTCGTAATGGACACACATGCTTGTAGGATGCGTCTCCTTTGCTGGCGACCCAATTGGATGCATGTCGTGTCTTAGGACTCATCTCCTTTGATTGCCACCCAGGGTCGCCTTTTTTCTCACATCGAAGACGCACGTTGTTATTGCTCGTCTATGTCTTCTCCTTTCGACACCACTCGCACTCTCTCTCTCTGTAGAAGGCCACTCATGTTCCGACAACACTCGCTCTATCTCCTTAGAAGGTCACTCGCTCGATCTGTGTGCTCAGATGTTCCCGCCAGCCTGTCCCGTTCGCTGCCGCTAGCTGCGCGCGCTCTGATGATCGCGCTTAATTTCTCTCCTCAGAAAGCCAGTGCCATAGCAGGACAGCCGACCGCGTGCGCGACAGCGAAAGGGGCCATAGCGGACGTCGACTGTGCCGTCCTCCGCGCTGTCACCGTGGCCGCGTCACCACCTCCGATCCTCCTCCTCCTCGGCCGCGCTCGCCTCGTAGAAAGTCCTCATCAAGGTGAAAATTAATTGGCACCTTTATTGAAATTCTTCAGCTGTCCTAATCCTCTTGTGTGTTATCAGTTTTTTTGTGTGATGAATTATGCTCATTTGGTGTATGGAATGCAGATGGGGTCTGCTGCTCGGGCTTGGATGTAGAGATAGCCCCAAGAAGACTGGGAGAATTTTTTAAGCGGGGTCAATGGTTTTCTAAATCAAGCAGAGGCAGATATGAGAAACCGTGGTGTTCAGGCAATGCTTTGCCCCTATATTGATTGTCTCAACCAAAAGAAATTTGCACAACGAGAAATCATTTTTCATCATTTGGTCACACGTGGTTCCACAAAAAATTACACGTGTTGGAATAAATATGGTAAGTAAGGCCTTAATGAACTCGAAGCAGGCTGCCTAAATGAAGGTGAAGTGCAACACCATGCTATCGACCATGATGAAGACCTTGATGATAGTGGACTTTTTGAGGGAAATGAACCATTATTCCCACCAAATGTGTTGAGGCCTGAGGATATCACTGATCAAGAAGTTAGGGGCTTCGATGATGGTGACGTGTTGCAACGTGTGCACAATGTTGATCAAATGTTGCGGGATGTTGAGTTTCAAAGAGTGTACACACCTTCTGAATTAGTGAGGCTGAAGCAGTTCATTGAAGATTCAAAGAAACCCCTCTATCCTGATTGCCAGAAGTACTCTCGCCTTTCTGGTGATCTAATACTTCTGCATCTTAAGGAAGATCATGGTTGGAGCAACAAAAGTTTCAAACATCTATTGGATGTGCTTAGAGACATGCTACCTGAAGGAAACCGAATAGCAGAGTCTGTCTATGAGGCAAAGAAGATAATCTGTCCTCTTGGAATAGAGGTTGAAAAAATCCATGCATGCAAGAACAATTGTGTATTGTTTCATGGTGATTATGCAGACCTTGACAAGTGCCCCAAGTGTGGCTATGATCGGTACAAGAGGAAAAAGAATGGTGGAGATGATAATAATGCTGATGACGAGAATGAGCCCGGCGAGATCAGAGGCAAGAAGAAGAAGGCTAACAGAGGGGCTCCTGTGAGGGTGGCATGGTATTTTTGCATCATTCCTTGGTTGAAAAGATGGTTCGCAGCACGAAAGGAGGCCCAACTCTTGCGTTGGCATGATGAAGGCCGCAAGGAGCTTAAGAAAGATGGCAACTTTAGGCACCCCGCAGATGCAGCCCAATGGGGTAACATTAATAACCACTTCCCATGGTTTGACGAAGACGCAAGGAGCATACAGTTCGCTATGAGCACACATGGCGTGAACCCATTCAGTAACCAGAGCTCAACACATAGAACCTGGCATTTCGTGCTGTCGTTGTACAACCTTCCACCCTGGCTATGCAGGAAACAGAAATATATGATGTTGGCAATATTGGTTTCGGGGCCAAAGCAACCTGGCGACCGTATTGATGTCTACTTGAGGCCACTAGTTGATGACTTGAAGATATTGTGGAAGCCTAGTGTGTTGGAGGTTTGGGATGAGTTCACCTCTCTGGCCAGAGTAAAAGGAAAGTTGCAGCTTGCCCACACTTCTTGGAAGATACTTGAGCAGTATGGCTAAGACATTCAAAGAAATACGTATTTATGGGGCACCGTCATTTCCTCAGGAAGAAACATCCATATCGGGCCATGGATTGTCAGTTTAATGGGAAAAGGGAGAATCGAGAGGCGCCGTTGCATGTGACTGGAGACCTGGTCGACTTCAAAGTCAAGGACATCAAAACTATCAAGGAGTTACCCAAACTGACTGAAAAAACCCTTGGCAAAAGAAAGAAACGAGATGGTGAAGAAGAAGAAGAAGAAGAAGGAATGTGGAACAAGAAATCAATTCTATGGGAGCTAGAGTATTGGCCGATGTTGGATATGCGTCATTCGATTGTGAAGGACCGAATAGGCGACCAGAGAGGGGGGGGGAGTGAATGGGAGCCGATAAAAATTCTTCTCGAGGGAGATTGAAACTCCGACAAGACGAACTAGCTCGGTCGAACCCCCGAAATCACACGCTCCGCACTTCTACCTCCCGTTTGCCAAAACCACGTAGCCACTGAAGTGCTACTGGTCCTAGGAACAAACTCTACCAGCAACCACAACACACACGCAGCACCGACAGCGGAAACAACTCGAAAGCCGGCTAACCAGAGGGGGCGGTTAGACCGGGTATAGGGGGCGGTTAGACCGCCTCCACCTGGCAACCAAGAAATCCTCCGAAACGCCTCTTCCGAGCACCAAAACACACCACGGTTTCACCAACAGAGATCTCTGGTCAAGGCCATGCTAGCTACCAGAAAATCTTGGCGAAAACCAAAACTTCACCCAAGGGCCTAGGGGCGGTTAGACCGGCTACCTGGGGCGGTCTAACCTCCTGTACCCAGCAACGAACTCCAACCAAGAACACCTAGCAAACAGCACGAGAACGACCCCAAATTTCACCCAGACACTCCTCTGATCAAGGCGAACAAACTCACAGAGGAAAATCCGGCGAAACAGAACTTTGACCCGGAAATACCCCGGGCGGTTAGACCGCCCCCTGTAGGCGGTTAGACCGCCCCTTCCAGAAAAACAAACCCGCGGGTCAAACCTCAACTTCCTCGCGCCCGATCTCCCGAATCACTCCACGGATTGCAGCCAAACTTCGGGGATGTCTGGGTTACCTCCTGGGCAACCTCTTCCTCAAAGGAATCGACCCGAAATGCTCACAATCAAGAGGAATCGAAGAAATCGCTCCTCTAGGTCAAGAACTCGAGTTCCAACGAAAACCACCAAATCGAGTCCGATTCAAAAGAGATTTGGGGGCAAAGTCACCAGCCAAAGAGGCACAAGAACCTCATACGTGACACCCACCAAAAACCCCAAGAAATCGTCCTCAAAACACCGCCAAAAAGAGCCCGAAAATCAACATCAAAGAGATCTGAAAACCACCACGAAGAACAACGCCGAACCTTCTATACACGCCATGAATGGTTCGTACAAGGTCTAGTTTGCACACCCAAACATCCATCCCTCTCTCTAGATCTCACATGAAGCTCTCAAACTAGCCTTCTAAAAACCTAGGGAAAATAGAGAACGAAAATGGAAAAACCAAATGAGCTGGGGTTCAAGAGTTTTGGCCGCCATCCACCCCTCTAATGAGTATATATGGAGGCACCCAAAAGACTAAACTACCCTTCACTAATAACTAGGGATACATGCCCCTCAAGGGCGGATTTGGAATCCTTGATGTCTTCACCATCGGACGGATGCCGGCGACCGCACCCCGCGTAGCCTCGACGCACGCCTTGCGATCCCGACGCGTGTCCTCCGCTTCGAAGCTTCTCGGCGCCGGCGGCCGGGCGGTCGGACCGCCCCCCCGGGCGGTTAGGACCGCCCCGGGGAACCGACCGACCCCGGGCGGTCGACCGCCCCTCCCGGGCGGTTGAACCGCCCGGGTGGCCGCACCTCCTCGTCGAGTCTTCGGCCTCGGTTTTGTGGCTCAACCGAGTAACCCGGTGGTTTTTACGGTGAACCACCGCAAACCCCGCGAACTCGGTGTAGCCTCCGCCAATCTCCACTCATGACTCGGCTCCCACGTAGTCCCGGCTCGACCTTGGTTTTGAGGCTCTACCAAGAAACCGTCCACGACATCATCTTCTTGTTCATGCCACCATGCGGCCCGCACTTGACCCCCGCCGGCCACCGGTCCCTCGAACGAAGCCTACTTGTCTTCTCCACACCTGGAGGCCTCACCGGCAACGACCTTTCGCACTTGTTCTTCACCTGCACCAACACGAGTCAAGCCGCAACCTGCACCTGCAATACTTAGCCAAGAATTAGTCCACACAACGTTGTCAATCACTCATCACACAAGGAAGCGACCATCCACCGGTCCTCGAACCACACATGGTCCTCAATCTCCCCCTTGATGAGTGCATTGACAACACACTCAAATGAAGTAACACAAGAGAAAAGGAAAAGAAAAGAAACAAAATAAAAAGAAACCCCAACAAGCGATCGAAAGCCAAAGAAAGGCAAAGAGCAAGATCACTTGAAGAAGACAAGTCTCGGACCCCTTAGGCAAGGGCAACGGCTCGACACATCCGAGACAAAACACGACTCAAGCAAAGAGCGCAAACCACCAAAGCAAAACTCGAACACCACAAAGAGCTCCCCCCGCACAAAAGCAAGCTCCCCCCGAGCCACAAGACACTCCCCCCCGAACACATGCATCAATGCAACTCGGGAATGCAACAAAGAGCAAAAAAGCGCTCACACGCCCGGGGCGGTTAGACCGCTCGCTTAGGGCGGTTAGACCGCCTCGCCCGAACCGACCGCCCGGGGGCGGTTAGACCGCCCAAAGAGACCGGCCCCGCACCAAACTCGCTCAAAAAATGCCCGAAACAAATGGAACACCTTCCAAACACTCCCCGGGTGCCCAAAACATGCACAAACTTCTCCCCCTTGTTGACAATGCATGAATCAAGGCAAAATGCGAAACCGGCAACATATAGCTTCTCGAATATACAAAATTCATCACAAGGAGCTACACAAGTCCAAATGAGCAAGTTAGATACTCGACGGGTTCGTAATGACCTTAACTACATGATCACCAAGTTTCACAATCATTGGACAAGGCTAAAAAGGATCCGAGTAATTTTGCGAAAAGTTACTCTCTCACAAGCAAATACCTAAACATGAGCAAAACATATCAAAATGGCAAAGCCACTCAAACTTCATGCTAGGACAACCATTCTAATCATAAGACCATCATAAACACCCAAAAGCACCTCATGTCATGTCAAAGCCACCGAGCCATGTGCCTACTTCTATGTATGAGACTTCTCATTGGTAGGCATCATGCAACGGTTTAGCACCCAAAGCAAATTAAATTCAGCACATATGACATGGGAGCATATTTTCCAAGCATTTTTTCATTTCATTTTCAGATTTGTAAATGGTACATGAAATGTCTTTGCGACAAAAAGGAACTTATGCCCCTCCACAAGATTAAGCAAGAGGGCTAAACATTCATGATGGCAAGTGAGCCTTTGGCTCCATATGATCAATAAACTAGCTATCCAACCACAAGGTAAGCATAGCAAAGCCACTAAAACAGGTCAAGATCATATAAAGGCATTTACACATGAGAGAGCATGTATGTGACATTTTTCAAAAAAAAATTAGCCATCAACCATGGATCATTCATCAAGATCATCAAGAGCTAAGCCAAACTAACCGTAGCATATCAAGCAAGCTCACAAGAACATATATAGCAACCCATGGTGAACATTGTATATAGGAGAAGCTTTCCCTAATAATGCATATGATACAAAATGCATGCAATCTAAGATACAAGGATGCCTATACATCATGTTACATATGCAATGCCAAAAGCAAGAAATGCACAAAGGAAAGCTATACATATTCTACAAACCGGCTCCTCGAGGGGAGGCAAAACGGGCTCGACACCACCGGCAAAAGAAAGCCACCACACACCCAACTCAAGAAATCAAACACACACCAAGTTCCCCCCGCAAACGAGTGAAAGTTGCTTGATCTAGGGGTTTGGTGAAAATATCGGCTAGTTGGTCATGTGTGGGTACATGGATCAAGGCTATCTTCCCTTTCTCTACGTTGTCTCTCAGGAAATGATACCTCACTTCTATGTGTTTGGTTTTGGAATGGAGCACTCGGGTTCTTTGCAACGCTTATGGCACCGGTGCTATCACATTGAAGTGGGACATGGGTATACTCCTCACCAAAGTCACTCATGGTGTAGGTGATCCAAAGGAGCTGAGAGCAACAACTAGCAGCGGCAACATACTCGGCTTCGGTCGTGGATTGAGCAACACTCGACTGCTTACGAGAAGACCAAGACACCAACGAAGAACCCAAAACTGGCAAGTCCCGAAGTGGACTTCCTATCCAACCGACACCCGGCAAAATCCGCGTCTGAAAAGCCATGAAGCGCCAAAGAAGAGGACGCGGAGTACCAAAGGCCGAAGTCGGGAGTGTGACGCAAGTACCGAAAATTCGCTTCACCGCTTGCCGATGCGAAGTCCTCGGAGACGCTTGAAAACGAGCGCACGGACACACCGAGAATCGTATGTCCGGCCTCGTCGCCGTCAAGTAGAGGAGTGACCCGATCATGCTCCGGTACTCCTCCGGTCCACGTGTTCACCTTCCTCATCCGCATCAAGAGCCGTAGTCGTACTCATCGGCGTCGTCATAGCCTTGGAGTCCTCCATCTTGAACTTCCTCACAATGTCCTTGGTGTACTTAGCCCGGTGCACAAATGTTCCTTCCTTTGATTGCTTGATTTGTAGCCCGAGGAAGAAGCGCAACTCACCCATCATGCTCATCTCAAACTCCCCGCTCATATCATCCGCAAACCTCGCAACAAGAGAGTTAGACGAGCCACCAAAGACAATATCATCCACGTACACCCGCACAATCGGGATATCTCCTTACTGCCTCGGCAAAAACAAGGTCCGATCGACCTTCCCCATCTCAAAACCTCTCTCAAACAAGAACCCCCTCAACCTCGCCATATCAAGCTCTAGGCGCCGCTTCAACCCATACGCCGCCTTCCTCAACTTGTACACCCGGTGGGGGTACTTCTCGCTCTCAAACCCGGAGGTCGCCTCACATACACTTCTTCCTCCAACACTCCATTCGGAAAAGCACTCTTCACATCCATTTGGTGCAACTTGAACCCTTTAGCCACGAGAAAAGGCTAGAAGGATCCTAATCGCCTCCAAACGGGCTACGGGAGCAAAGGTCTCCTCGTAGTCGATCCCCTCCTTCGATCGAACCCTTGAGCAACAAGTCTCGACTTGTTCCTCACAACCTCACCCTTCTCTCCCTCTTTGTTTTTCCACACCCACTTTGTACCAATCGGCTTACACCCTGGGGGAGGGTCAACCAACTCCCACACCTGATTCCTCTCAAAGTTCTCCAACTCCTCATGCATCGAGTTAACCCAATTGTGATCAGATAGTGCGTGTCCAATGTCTTTGGGCTCAAAAGAAGCAACAAACGCAGCATGAGCAAAATGGGAATTGTTTCGAACCCTCGACCGTGTAGTGCGTTCATTCATGTCGCCGATGATCCTTGAAGCTGGGTGATCCACTTGAACTCGCCGGGGAGGTTCTCGCCTCGAAGCTACCTCCCCCTCAACATCAGCTTCTCCTCGTTCTTGGTTTGTCGTCGTAGGTGTAGCAGAGGGTCCATCCATCATCGTAGTCGAAGTAGTGGGTACATGTTCGCCGGGGGCACCGCACCGCCATCTTCATCATCACCATGTTCATGCTCCTCCTCCTGAAAGATCTCCTCGCCAAGTTCATCATCACCTCGCACACTCAAAGACAAGCCGACTACGTGGCTCGTCTCGTCGAAGGTTACCTCGCAAGTCTCCACGATTTGGTTAGTTTCAAGATTGAGCACACGATATGCTCTAGAATGAGATGCATAACCAAAGAAAATGCCATCGACAGACCTAGCCTCAAACTTATCCAACTTCCTGCCCTTCTTCAGAATGAAACACTTGCAACCAAAGACATGGAAGTGACTCACTTTGGGTGTGCGACCATGCATCAACTCATAGCATGTCTTTTTCTTGTGCACTCTGAGATATATCCTGTTCGACACATAGCATGCGGTATTCACCGCCTCAGCCCAATACCTCCTCGGAGTCCTATGCTCATCAAGCATCGTCCGAGCCATCTCGCACAAGGTCCTGTTCTTCCTTTCCACAACACCATTCTGGGGAGGCGTATACGGACTCGAAAAGCGGTGCTCAAGACCCAAGTCATGACAAAAGGTTTCAAAACGAGAGTTCCCGAATTCCGAGCCATTATCACTGGCGGATAGCTCGTATGGCATCTCCGTGCCTCTCGTTCCTCAACCTCAAGACTAGATCTCGAACAAAACCAAACGTCTCCCCCTTATCCTCCAGAAAGAACACCCACGCATACCGAGAATAGTCATCCACCACAACAAGGACATACCACTTCCCACCCGCAGATCGCACACGAGCTGGGCCAACAAGGTCCATATGGAGCAGCTCGCATGGACGCTCGGTCATCACATCGGTGAGAGGTGGGTGAGAAGAAGCCACCATCTTGGCATGCCTACACGGAGCACAAACCAACTCTTTCTCAAGCCTCAAACGTGGCAATCCTCGGACCAAATTGAGTTTACTCAAGCGAGACAAAAGGTCAAAGCTCAAGTGACCCAACTTCCTATGCCACTTCCACAACTCACTCGAAGAACCAGCCAAGAAACAACGCTCAACACCCGAAGACTGAGAAAAATCAGCACGAAACACTTGACCCTCGGGAACGACCATACAAACAAGGTCCCCTCGAGAGTCCACAATCCGAGAACCACTAGGCCGAAACAACACCTCAAAACCCTCATCCAACAACTGAGACACAGAAAGCAAATTGTACCCCAGCGATTGAACAAGAGCAACACGCCTCAGAGTGATCTTGTCACTCACTTTTATCTCACCTTCTGAAAGCACACGCCCACGCCCATTGTCCCCAAATGTGATGTACCTCTTCGTCACCACCGGGACGAGACTTGAGAACCACCCCCTGTCTCCGGTCATATGTCTCGAGCAACCGGAGTCAATCAACCAAATGTTCTTCAAGTCTCCCACACCGAAATTCAAAAACAAGCACGTGAGCAAACAAACGACTCAAAGACGGGGTTAGTACCAAAGGAGGAAAACCGGTGCCGAGCCATTTGCTCGAAAGTGGGGTTAGCACACATCAAACCATCTTTCCTACCATAGCTACCACCACGAACACCACCTCGGTAACCACTCCGAGGGAACCACCCCTCCTTCGCCCGGAGGAGGACCAAAACCACGGAAGACAACCCGTGGAACGTCCCTCCTCTCCTTCTCAAAGCTACGACTCCTCCCATCCCCGTAGTGACCTCGAGGGGGAGAATGCCTAGCAACCGACCACCCGTCGTCTCTCCGGACCAACCACCAGCAACTCCACCTCCGGACACCGAAACCTCTCGACTCACCACCTCGAAAACCACTCCGCCCGGGTGCTCTGGGGGGGGGCGGTTAAACCGCCTAGCCAGGCCGGTCTAACCGCCCCCTGCGGGGCCGGGCCGGTCCGACCGCCTAGCCGGGCCGGTCGACCGCCCCCTCCGAACGGCTCCTCGGCCGCGGGAACTCGCATCTCCCCATGCCGGAACACTTCTCACCACAGCCTTACCCCTGGGTAGTGGCATACGAGGCTTAGGTACACCATGGGAAGGGTTGTACCTATCCTTGTTCGCCCACTCCTTTGCCATCCTCTCTTCCCGCTTCCTCTTGAAGCAAAACTCATCCTTGTGACCCTCCTTCCCACAATGGCCACAACGGAACCTCACAAGCTTAGGTTTTGGCTTGGATTGGGGCTGCTCGCTTGGTTTCTCTCCACTCAACTCCTCCACCGATTTCTCCTCACTTGCCTTCTCTCTCACTTTCCCAAAGAACACTTTCCCCCGAAGTGCTCACAAACTTGATGGGCTTTTGGAGATCATTTGTGGGTGTAGGAAATATAGGTGGAGCTGGGGTTGTGTCTAGTCGGTTCCTAAGATGGTTGGGTTTTGGAGGGAAATCATTTTTGTGGTGGGTTTTTGGTGGCTCCGGGATATTCTCTCCACTTCCTTCACCAACCCTGTTTGCCCCAAGCCCCTCACCATCTTGCCTCTTAAAGGCCTCGATCATCATCCTCAACTGAGGCTCGTGACCGGACAACCAACCCATCAACTTCCTCAAGTCATCATTCTCATCCTGCAAACGATCAACATAATGTGCAAGCTCCAAATTTTTCAATGCATGCATTTCACAGGTAGAGCAAGATGTAGGCATGGGTTCCTTCAATTTAGCCTCGAGTGAACTAGTGTAAGCATGCAACTCATCAATCTTAGCATGCAAAACAGGGCAAGAAGTGCAAGCACCTAGCAAAGCAGGTTTAGACTTAAGCTCGGCCACTTCAACCCTAAGCACATCTAGTTCCTCACACTTGGAGGCATGCTTCTCCTTAAACAAAGCAAGATCAGCAAGGAATATGGAGCAATCAGCACAATCATTTTCATCAGCAACAACAGGGCTAGCCTTAAGCGAATCAATCTCAAGCTTGCTATCAAGCACCCGTGTCTCTAGCTCGGCCACTCTAGTCCTAGCATCCTCGAGTGAAGCCCTAAGCTCTTTCCTCATTTTCTTGGCCTCTCTAAGCATGTCATCACGGTTATCAAGCAAAGAGCCAAGCCTCTCATTCTCCGGCGCAAGAAGGGAAGTTCATCACGCACCTCGTCGTCGGACTCGAGTCCGAGTCGCTCCGTGTGCTCTTCTTGCTGCCGGAGCTCAACGCCATGGTGCGGAAGCCATCTCTCGCGAAGCGGCTCGGCCCCGCTCGGGTTCTTGGACGACTTCTTGTTCTTGCGGCGATCTCCCTCGTCTTCGGCTCGCCGCCGCTCGAGCTCGAGGTGGAGTACGCGGACCCGGAGTCGACGTCGCTCGCTCCAACCATCGCCGGGCCTTGCCTCGGCCCTCCTTCTTCCTCGATCGTCGCTCGTCCTTGTACTTGTTCTTGTGCTTGCTCTTGTGGTCGCGCCTCGAACGGTACTTGCCATCGTTCATCCTTGGCTTGTGCTTGTAGCCGTCCTTGCTCTCGGCCTTCTCGGGCGGTCGGCGACGAAGTGTCCCGGCTTGCCGCACCGGAAGCGGGGTCCTCGTGTTCCTCCTCATGTTCACGCGGTTCTCGTGCGGCCTCTCGAACCGCCTTGTCAACGGCGCCGGCTCGTCCTCTCCAAGGTCATCAAACTCCTCATCTGGCATAGACATCAAAGAGGAAAACGAGAACATCCTGGTGGATGGGTTAGAGTTAGTCTTTCCTTTGCAACCACCAACGAGGGCAAGACTATGGGAGTCAGTCGGTCCCTCGAGCTTGGCAGTCATGCCCCTATCCACCTCAGCCGACTTGAGCTTCGAGAACAGCTCGTTCACCGTCAGAGTATCATACCTCTCCGACTCGACTATGGCCTCGAACTTTCCGCCCCATATCGTACGATCCAAAGAGTGTAAGAGCTTGACCGCTCTATCATGATCATCGTACGGGAGCACGTCCACATTGGCCCTCATGTTGTTCACAACCACCGTGAACCTGCGGAACAAGGCATCGATGGACTCACCGGGGAGATGAGTGAAGTTCTCGTACTCTCTCCGTAGGTCGCATACAACCGTGCTCGAACCCGGGCGTTCCCAACATGAGCCTCCTTCAACACCGCCCAAATCCTACAAGCCAAGTGCTCGGTGTGCACCCGATCGAACTCGGCCGACACAAAGCACGAAACAAGTAGTCGACCGCCTTATTGTTGGCGTCGAATCCGTCCCCTCGACCCCGGAGCAAGGAAATCCATCGGTGGACATAGCCCGTGTCCACCGTGACATCCCAAAGCGGTGACCCTTTCCGCGGAGGAACGCACCCATCCGCTTGCTCCACATCCGGTAGTTCTTGCCATCGAAGTGTGGAGGACCCGAACCCCGTTCCGGTACGCCATCCTTGGATCTTAGACGGTTAGAGTCAATAAAGACCCAAACCGGCTCGATACCACTTGAAGGACCGATAAGGCGACCGAGAGGGGGGGGGAGTGAATGGGAGCCGATAAAAATTCTTCTCGAGGGAGATTGAAACTCCGACAAGACGAACTAGCTCGGTCGAACCCCCGAAATCACACGCTCCGCACTTCTACCTCCCGTTTGCCAAAACCACGTAGCCACCGAAGTGCTACCGGTCCTAGGAACAAACTCTACCAGCAACCACAACACACACGCAGCACCGAGCAGGAAACAACTCGAAAGCCGGCTAACCGGAGGGGGCGGTTAGACCGGTATAGGGGGCGGTTAGACCGCCTCCACCCGGCAACCAAGAAATCCTCCGAAACGCCTCTTCCGAGCACCAAAACACACCACGGTTTCACCAACGAGAGATCTCTCGGTCAAGGCCATGCTAGCTACCGGAAAATCTTGGCGAAAACCAAAACTTCACCCAAGGGCCTAGGGGCGGTTAGACCGGCTACCGGGGCGGTCTAACCTCCCGTACCCGAAGAACGAACTCCAACCAAGAACACCTAGCAAACAAGCACGAGAACGACCCCAAATTTCACCCGGACACTCCTCCGATCAAGGCGAACAAACTCACGAGAGGAAAATCCGGCGAAACGGAACTTTGACCCGGAAATACCCCGGGCGGTTAGACCGCCCCCGTAGGCGGTTAGACCGCCCCTTCCCGAAAAACAAACCCGCGGGTCAAACCTCAACTTCCTCGCGCCCGATCTCCCGAATCACTCCACGGATTGCAGCCAAACTTCGGGGATGTCCGGGTTACCTCCTGGGCAACCTCTTCCTCAAAGGAATCGACCCGAAATGCTCACAATCAAGAGGAATCGAAGAAATCGCTCCTCTAGGTCAAGAACTCGAGTTCCAACGAAAACCACCAAATCGAGTCCGATTCAAAAGAGATTTGGGGGCAAAGTCACCAGCCAAAGAGGCACAAGAACCTCATACGTGACACCCACCAAAAACCCCAAGAAATCGTTCTCAAAACACCGCCAAAAAGAGCTCCGAAAATCAACATCAAAGAGACGGGAAAACCACCATGAAGAACAACGCCGAACCTTCTATACATGCCATGAATGGTTCGTACAAGGTCTAGTTTGCCACCCAAACATCCATCCCTCTCTCTAGATCTCACATGAAGCTCTCAAACTAGCCTTCTAAAAACCTAGGGAAAATAGAGAACGAAAATGGAAAAACCAAATGAGCTAGGGTTCCAAGAGTTGGCTGCCATCCACCCCTCTAATGAGTATATATGGAGGCACCCAAAAGACTAAACTACCCTTCACTAATAACTAGGGATACATGCCCCTCAAGGGCGGATTTGGAATTCTTGATGTCTTCACCATCGGACGGATGCCCGGCGACCGCACCCTGCGTAGCCTCGACGCACGCCTTGCGATCCCGACGCGTGTCCTCCGCTTCGAAGCTTCTCGGCGCCGGCGGCCAGGGCGGTCGGACCGCCCCCCACGGGCGGTTAGGACCGGCCCCGGGAACCGACCGACCCCGGGCGGTCGACCGCCCCTCCCGGGCGGTTGAACCGGCCGGGTGGCCGCACCTCCTCGTCGAGTCTTCGGCCTCGGTTTTGTGGCTCAACCGAGTAACCCAGTGGTTTTCTGGTGAACCACTGCAAACCCCGCGAACTCGGTGTAGCCTCCGCCAATCTCCACTCATGACTCGGCTCCCACGTAGTCCCGGCTCGACCTTGGTTTTGAGGCTCTACCAAGAAACCGTCCACGACATCATCTTGCTGTTCATGCCACCATGCGGCCCGCACTTGACCCCGCTGGCCACCGGGTCCCTCGAACGAAGCCTACTTGTCTTCTCCACACCTGGAGGCCTCACCGGCAACGACCTTTCGCGCTTGTTCTTCACCTGCACCAACACGAGTCAAGCCGCAACCTGCACCTGCAATACTTAGCCAAGAATTAGTCCACACAACGTTGTCAATCACTCATCACACAAGGAAGCGACCATCCACCGGTCCTCGAACCACACATGGTCCTCAGATTGACAACATGCACGTCAAGAAGAATGTGTGTGAAGCTACTTGTGGAACATTGCTACAACAAAAGTCCAATAGAAAAGATCATAAAAATGCAAGGGAGGATCTTAAAGAGCTGGGTATTAGGCCAGAGCTCTATTTAGAGGAAACAGAGATGGGGACGAACCTTCCCGTTGTTGCAACCACCTTGTCAAAGGTAGAGAGAAAAGAATTCTGTCAGTTTTTGCATGATTTGAAAGTACGTTCAGGCTACTCATGAAACTTCAAGAGGCTAGTGTCAGTGAAGGACATGAAAATGAATTACAACTTGATGAAATCTCATGATTGCCATCTGTTGATCACAGCTCTTCTTCCTATTGCACTTAGAGGTATCAAGACAGAACTGGTTCGCGACGCAGTCATGAGCTTGTGTTTATTCTTCAATGCAATAGAACAGAAGGTGATTGGTGAGTAAAAACTATTGGACTTGGAGAGGAGGAATTTCGAGACCCTATGCCTGCTTGAAGCTACCTTTCCACCATCATTCTTTGATCTCATGCTGCATCTAACAACACACCTCGCGAGGGAAATCTGGTTCCTTGGCCCATCTTACCTTCATCAGATCATTCCATATGAGAGGTTCTACATAAATCATTGGTACATAACCAATTATTTTCGGAGGGAGCCATTGTTTGTGGCTACGAGACCATCGAAGCAGTGGAGTGGGCCATGGGTTATATGGACCCACAAAACCCCATTGGTGTGCCTCGCTCACGGCATGAAGGTAGGCTTTCAGGTGTTGGGACCATGGGGAAAAGGTCGGTCACTCCGGATGCAGATGCCTTCCAAAACGCTCATTTCACCGTGATACAGCAGTTGCACCTAATTACATCATTTGCCAATGAGCACAAATGACAACTACGTGAAGACAACCCTAACCATGGTAGGGCTTGGCTTGCAAAGATGCACATGCAAGGTTTCAGTAGGTGGCTCCGAGATAATGTCGAGACATGCAGCAATATTGTTGTAATTACCGACGAGATAAGGAATCTAGCAGCAGATCCATTGTTCACTGTTACAAGATACGAAGCAATGGATATCAATGGATACACGGTCTACACCATGGCCCAAGATAAAAAGAGTGTCTATCAAAATAGTGGTGTGCGTGTATGGGCCGTCGTCGATGACCGTCATGATGATGATGACACGGAGACAGATACATATTATGTAGGATTGAAGGTAGCCTTGTTTCGGTGTAGATGGGTCTCCAATGGGAAGAAAGCTGTGAGCAAGGACAAATATGGTTATGTTAGTGTTGATCTCCAGGTCTTTGGTTACAAAAACGAACCGTTTGTCTTCGCCAAAGATGTTGAGCAAGTGTTCTATGTACCTGACCTTGCAAAGAAGAACTGGTCTGTGGTTATGCCTGAAAAAAAAGGATTGTTGGGGTTGAAAATGTTGTTGAGGAGGAGGAATACAACCAGTTTGACGAAATTCCATCCTTTGACACTTCATACAAGCCCCAACTCTTGGGAACTAACAAAACACCGTACTTGTGAAGCGACCATAGTGAAAAAAATCCATATACAGAAATCAAGGAAGAAAAAGCAAGCTTGATTTCTTCTGAATCCTTTTTGTAATGCCGGAGGATGTGTCTATTGGTGGAAACAGAATCCGTTTTGTAATATAAAGGATGCGATGTATTGGTGGAATTTCAATCCTTTTTGTAATATATGGGATGTGGTGGAATTTGAATCCTGCTTGTAATATATTCTGCCTAAGATAATATATATATATACTGTTTGTATTCTGCTTCAGTTCAATAACGGGCGTTAATATCAAAGAGAAGAGGATTAGCCAACCCGTGTCGCCTAAGTTACGAGCAAGAGACGAGGACTAATGAACCCCCATCGCTTTTGTTATGGGCAAGATATGCGAAATCAAGAACAAATTACAAGCTTTGCAAGTGAGTAGGTAAATCATACAAAAAATTGCACTGCACGGAGATAATCACACAACACATGTCTCTTGAGATGCAAAATCACACACACACACACACACACACACCGAGATTACATCAAAAGAGACATGGATTAGCCAGCCCCCGTCGGCTTGTTCTTCTTCATGATTGCAAGTGAGTATGTAAATCATACAAAACATTATACTGCATAGAGATAATCACACAAGCATGTTTCTTGAGATGCAAAATCACACACACAGATTACGGTCATCATTGATACATCAGAACAAGGTTACAATGCGACCATATCTTCATGACGAGATATGCAAAATCACACAAACACACATCGATCTTGATCGCAGGTCGATCTTGCTCGCAGGTCGTCGATCTTGCTGCACGTGGTCATCGAACAAGCTCCATTTCTGTTGACAACTTAGAGACTTGATTCCTGGCTTGCAATGAGACCACAAAGCATCCTGAACCTGCACTTTTGGTTTGCAAGAGCCTTCCACGGAAAAATAATGATCATTGGACACAGGATGAATTCCGTCGGATTGTTCATCCTGAAAACAATGATCATTGGACACAGGATGAAATTGTTCACCCTGATGCCAAGAGGTTCTAGGCTACATCCCCCGGACACAGCTGCGAGCAAGCGGTATGTCACAAGGATTTTTCTGGCAGCTATGTTAGAGGGATGAGCAACCCAATCACCCATATCACAAGAATTCTTCTAGCAACTGAGAGATCAAGGAGGAGGAAGAAGAGAGAAAAGCAAAAGCTTGCGCCCTACAAGATCTATTCTTTGCGCCATAGCTAGATCTAGATCTAGAGAAGAAGGAAGCAAGTGGCTCGCTTTATTGTATTAGAAGAAGGAACCATATAGCTAGTCTAGATCTAGAGAAGAAGGAATCAACTTGAAGTGAGGAGGATCGATAGGCGTCAGTGCCTTTATATAGCAAAAACAAGGAAGGGGTAAGATCAAGAGCACAGGAAACGGCCGGGAAGGTTCCCAAGACGGTCAATGGCGAAACTGTTGCCAGTCAATGGCTGAGAGCAGAGGTACGGTAGTGATTCCAATGTAGAATTAAATGATACACGGAGTAACCAAACATTGTCTCCGATGTAGTCATCATCTCCCAAAAAGAGAGGAAGGGATAAGATCAAGAGCACAAGAAACATGAAGATTCCCAAGACGGTCAATGGAGAAACTGTTGTCAGTTAATGGCTGAGAGCAGAGCTGCAGAGGTAGTGATTCCAATGTAGAATTAAATGATATGCGGAGTAACGAAACATCGTCTCTACGCAGATTAGCCAAACGTCAATAGAGAATTAAATGATAACGTGGATTAGCCAAACATCGTCTCCATTGCATACTTAAACCATGTTTGGAAACAAATCTCCTATATCTTCTCCTGCCAAAACAATTAGATTCCCTGCCCCTTCATCTCTACCTGTGAAAAACAACAACTGCCTACTCCTCATCATCACCATTACCGTCCGGAGATGAATATCATGCCGGGAAGAAGCAGGCGGCACCAGCCGTCGTAGCTATTGGGCCTCCCTCAAGACCTCCGCATTGAGATTGCGACGCGCGTTGGTGCGACCTCGGAGCAGCCCTTGGCTGACCTCTGCAGCCTACGCGGTAGTTGCTCGACCATGTGCCGCATGTGCGGCCACGACGACATCGGCCAGCATTTGTCGATAGAGGGTATACGAGATGAGATTTCTTGGGTGTGGGACCCCACCGCTTACAATGCATTCCTTGCTATGCTGACCGGTCTTGGGAATCCGGAGGCTTGCTTCTTCTCCGGGATCAAAGCCGTCTTCATGGAAAACAGGGGACAATGATCTCCGGCGCGCCGCCGAGGGTGGGCACGATGCGGCGGCCTATCTATACGCCATCTTGCTCTACAGAGACAATGGCGGTGCCGCCGCCACCGACACTGCGAAGCGGTACATGAGGCGGGCCGCAGGCGGTGGCAGTACGACGTCGAGATGGCTGAGCAATGAGGGGTGTATGCCTTTGCGCTAGAAGGTTGCACGTGCGATCAACTCCTCGACTTGGCACATTTGGGGTCAACCACTGCCGCCTCCGACACAGGTGCGCTGCGATCAACCGTGCACAGGCAACGGCGGTGGTTGTGATGTAGAAAAGGATGGCTTCAAATTTCTCTGTTTTGCAGCAATGACTGTAGATTGCGCTGCGAAATGGTGAAGTTCGCATGGAGTATTGGAATAAGAAAACAGTAGTAGATTAACTTTTGTATGATGCTTGAATTATTTGTGTAAAATTTTGGGAGAGCAGCAAATCCGACGCAGGTTATCAGCCTCGCGTTGCTAATGATTATGGGGCCCAGTTCTATTCAAATGAAGAACAAATCCCATTTCTTCTTTTAATCTGCAATCAAATGTTGTAACAAGTATTTCTTCATCGTTATTAGTCCAAATTTGATATTTTTTCTATTTTTTTCTAAAATCACCATCTTTTCATTAATTTCATTGTTTAGTGTACATTCCGTTTGTTGAATAATGTTTATATGCCTTATTTTGTTCTTAGTAAGTACAACATACAAATAATATTTTGTTTTACACAACCATCAGTGCTGAAACTTTACATTTTGTAAGCTTAAGGTGAACACAAGGTTTTGTTAAGTTTTCAAATGCATATGAGTTCGAACATGTTGCAAAGTGTGGAAAACTTCAATGTTCAAGCAAACATTCTAGGAAACTATGTGAGAGATGTAGACATTTGTACACAAGTATATTATTCCTTCATCGATACCACTTGAAATTTCGAAGACAAGTTTAGGTACCCAAATTATGTTGCCAAGTCAATTTGTAGATTTTTTAGAGCAAATTTGATGTTATTAGAATTATTATATAATTACCATGGGGTGTAAAAATGAAATATATGAATTTTGGGCACACAAGTATGATTGTTGATATTTTATTCAAATACTAAATGTCCAAATACGAATTATTCATATTTTTATGATTTTTATGTGTTGTTTTAGGGGCTCTAATAATTTAGGGAAGCAAGTTTCATTCCAATAAAAATAGTGACGGGCCCGCGCGTCAGCGTCAGCAACCAATATAAAAAAAGATAACTGTTGCCTGCCCGCCCGGACCCAACTGCCAACAAATGCGATGTGGGTTCACTAATCATCATGCCAATGACACTGGCCCACGCGTCAGTGTCAGTGTCAGCAGGCTAACCTGCGTCAGCAATGACTATCCATTGTCTCTAAGATCTATTTCGTCACAACAGATCTCCAGTTTATCTCAACAGATCTCCGGTTCATCACAACAAAACACAGTTCATCACAACGCGGTTGGATCTACTCACGTCTATTAGATCGAGTTCATGACATACAAAATTTAACAACCAGACTAATTAACTAAGTAGTTCATGATCGACAGACAAACTAAGCAGTTCATGTCCAACAACCTGACAAAGACATAAAAGCACACACACACACACATTGTTACTAATTGGTAGAGCAGTCTATCAATTAGTCGGAGTCCCGTCGTCGTCGCCGCTGTGGCTGCCGTCGTCGCCGTCGGAGCCGCCGCGAAGACGAAGTGGCGGCGGGTAGCCCACTCGACCACGGGGAGGTTCTCGAGCTTCTCAGCCAACCCGTGGATCCTGAAGGTGAGACCCTTCACGCTCGGGTCCTTGTACACATCATGATGCTCCTTGATGTCAAAGGCCGCGGCAACACCTTCAAGCTTACTGAAGGCGCTCCTGAGCAGCTTGATGACGAACTTAGTGTCGTCGAAGAGCGGTTCCTCATCAGCGTCCTTGGCCGTCGGCTCCTTCCCCTTCTCCAACTTCTTTCGACGACGGCTTTTCTCATCATCGTCCTCCCTTCGTCCCCACTTCGATGGCGGCGGGCTCCTCGATGCCATCTCGTCCTTATCTCGGTGACCGAAGATTTGTAGTGGTGGATCGCGAGGAGGAAGAAGTGAAAAAGATGAGAAGCTTATGTAAGAAGCAGGGGAAAGCAGGGGAGTGCGACTGGGTGAGGGAATTATATTGACAAGACACGGAACCATCAGACGCCTCTTCCCCCACCCACTACTCCATTACTACCAATATGTGCCACTCGATTGCACATCAGGCTCCGTTTCAGGCGCAAAACCGTCCAAGACCACGTGTTGCCTTTCAATTATGCGGGAAGGAGAAGGGGCAGGGCAATGATGTCCAACCCACTTGTCAACGACAACAGCCAAACTGCAGCGCCTTTTCAATTTCCATTTATTGTTTTATTACATGGCCGAGGCTCCTTCTTCAACCTTCAACCCTCGCCACCTTATTCAACTTCAATCCTCGTTGCCAACTTAATCCCTCATCGCCTTCAACTTCAATCCTCGTTGCCAACTTCATCCCTCGTCGCCAACTTCAACCCTCGTCGCCTTCAACTTCAACCCTTGTCACCTTTCAATTTCCAAACCTCGCCGCGTTTCTATTTCCTCCCATTCTCCTTGATGCTCGAGATGTGCTTGATGATGCTGCTGCTGCCAGATAAACTTGTCACCTAGATCATCATCCACTCCATCAAGGATGAGCCCGTCTTCCATTTTCAGAACCTTCACAGTAATATCCGCGGCACCTTCCGGTGCATCTGCGACTCCGATGAGGTACTACTGCACGTGTCGCTATGTGATCTTCGTGAGGTGTGCAAGAATCGCTACATCAGGTTGTGCTTTGAGCGGCGCTTCCGCAAGGCCAATCATCCGGAGGCATTGTGCTTCGAGGGGATGGAGAGGTTGATGAGGCGGCGGAACCCTGATAAGGGTCTGAAGCTCATCGGAGATGCCGCTGCTGAAGACTCCGGTGCTAAGTACTTCTTAGTGATGCTGAAGTACCGTTGAGACCCAGCGGACCCCGAAGCTGTGGCACTGCTCCAGAAAATCAGCAGCGGCCCGTCGCCCCCTGACGGTAGGTGGAAGAACCACAACCCGCGGCGGCCGCGTTACCTCGTCAAGCAGGATCTCCACAACATTGCATGGTGGTACTGGCTTGATGACAGCGAAGACGACGACATTCCGTTGCTGCCCGTCCAGAATCTCCACATCTGCATTTGGGCAGCGGGATGTAGGCGCTACGGGATGGATACCAAAGAGATCATCCACTACTGCAGCGCCGAGTGCCGCATCCGCCATGAGTTCGACCTCTGGACGCGTAGCTTCTGCCCCACCGTGGAGTACGCCATCAGCAAGATGAACATCGAGATGTAGGCGCAAGCATCAATGAACATTATCTATCTTGAATATAAATTATTAGATATTACTAAACGCGGATTTGATTTATCGGGATGTCGGTTTTTAATCAGTTTTTGATAGATAATATTTGTTTTGTCGCGTTTGTGAGTTAAATCGAAGGTTGCAGTGGTCTCATTTGCCGCCGACGAGGCTAGGGATGCCCTCTTGGGTGTGAAAACCACCGAAGCGGGCACAGCGCCGGCGGCAGCGGGCGACGGTGCCCTCTGCTTCCTCTTTTGTTCTATTGGAGAATGAAGAACAGTTTATCCGTCCCGCATCGCCGACGGCATTTCTCTTTCTAATCCGCAATCAAATTTTTGTAACATGTATTTCTCCGTCGTAATTAGTTCAAATTTGATTTTTTTCCTACAGTTTTCTAAAATCACTGTGTTTTCATTATTTTCTTTGTTTAATGTATATTCCGTTTCTTGAACAATGTTTATATGCCTTATCTCGTTCTATGTAAGTACATCATATAAATAATATTTGTTTTCCACACCTCCTCTAATGAAACTTTGCATTTTCGTAATCTTAAGGTGAACCACAAGGTTTTGTTAAGTGTTCAAATGCATATGAGTTCGAACATGTTGCAAAGTGTGGAAAACTTCAATGTTCGAGGAACATTTTAGGAAACTATGTGAGAGATGTAGATATTTGTACACAAGTATATTATTCCTTCGTCGAAACCATTTGAAATTTTGAAGACAAGTCTAGGTACCCAAATTATGTTGGCAAGTCAATTTGTAGAATTTTATAGCACACTAGATGTTAGTAGAATTATTACATCATTAACATGGGATGTAAAAATGGATTCTAAAAATCTTGGGCCACAAGTGTGACTTTTGATATTTTATTCAAATACTAAATGTTCAAATACGAATTGTTTGTATTTTTATGATTTTTTGGTGCTGTTTTATGGGCTCTAATATTTTAGGGAAGCACGTTTCATTCAAAAGAAAATAGTGGCTGGCCCACGCGTCAGCGTCAGCAGCCAAAATAAAAGAATAATCGTTGCCCGCCCGCCGGACCCAACTCCCAACAAAGGCGATGCGGGTTCACTAACCATCGTCGGCTATGACATTGGCCCACTCATTAGCGTCATTAGGCAAACCGTGCGCGGGCTGCTCAAAATTTCCCACATATATTGACTTTAATGCCCATGAAATTCCAAATACTGCACAGAGCCGTCAAGGGCACGCCAGTAGTTTCATTAAACACAGTTACGCACGCCGCTCATATTCGGCTCCTCGCTAGACAGATCCACAACGCCCGCATTCTCCCCACCGTCGCCGCCACTCCCCCCGCTCACCTTCGCCTCTGTTGACGATTAATTATTGTATGAAAGTTCGTTTGGACTTGCAAGCGGACAAGTCCTTCATCGTAGTCAAGGGACCCTTCTTCCCTCAAGTGTGAACCCAAGGTATCGAATCCGTGGAACAATGTGTAACGCAATATCCATCTAATAAGCGAAAAACACTTTGATCTTGAAAAGTAATTTTGCATGTAATCTATGGAAACACCAAGAAAACCAATCTAATCTAAGAAACACCGGAGGTAGCAAGAGATAGAGAGGGATAGGTAAACCAATCTAGAGAGATTGGATCGAGCACTTGTTGAAGTTCCAAGCATAGATGAACAAAGCAAATCGAATCTCATAAAAAGCCTCTTTAAATCATGGCTTCTGTTCCAACTCTGAAGACACCCACCTTTTGGAGCCACCGTTCTATCACAACGCACCCCTATTCATGTGGGTTAGCCTAGGGAGAGTCCAAAGGACAAGATGAAAACACTCGGTAGGTTAGGTATGCACCTCTAGCCACCATGGCTACAAGAACATCCTATGTAATCTATCCGGAATAGATTGGAGAAGAAGAAAACCCAAGCAAAGAGAAAGTCATAGTGAAAGCACTTGATCGCTAGAAATTGGATTCAAACTAGCAAATTCAACATGAGAGTATAATACATGGACAAGGTCACCACCGGGATCCTACCTCGACTTTGGTCCTAGTGTTGACGCAAAATGTGCACTCGGCGCCGATCACACGGCAAGCCGAAAAGCTTAGCTTCGCACGCGCGAGAGAGAAAGTGACGTGCCGATCAATTTTTCCGAAAATTAACAAAAGGGAAAACGAGTTAAATACCAAAACTTGGAACCTACCGGGTGGTACCAGGCAGTTCCATATTTACGGCTAAGAAGCCAAGCAAGACGACATGTAGCTATGCGAAGCTACCTGTCAAAGAACCACGACGATTCGGGTAAACGCAAAGGAAAAAAGAACATTGCCGAATGGATGACGTAAGCATGACAACGATCGATCTTTGAATAAACATGGATGCATGTGCAAAGCCATGACCGATCCTCAATGAAGATTAACATTAAATAAAGCAAAGCACGAACATGATCATGTATTAAAATAAGCATGCATAGATCCAAAGCATTAGTCTACCGCATGTCTAATCACTTTAAGATCCGTCGGGCACGACATCAAGCAAATCTATCCACCGCATGATACAACTTGCATGAAAGAACGCACCACTTTCCATAAATAGATCTATCCACCGCATGATACAACCCAAATATGGAAAGCTAGAAGCACACGTCTTTTAAAACATAAATAACGCACGTGATCTACTCGTGAAGATATAACCGAACGCGGCTGAACAACCGATTCGGGGTCCATGAAGAAGGAACAAACATTACCACGTGAATAAATCTATCAAGCTGAATTGGAAATCTAATCCACACGATGACTAGCTCCAAAGCAACCCAAAAACCTGCATCTACCGCATGATACCGGCTCTTTCAAGATTTATACTAACAAAGCAAGCTTGAACCCGCAACACGTAACAACCTAGATCGGTTCGGTTTCGGCTATCGGAGAGCACGAGATCCACGCGTCAAAACACGAAACCTGCTCTTGCACGAATCTTAAAAGGAAAAGAGCCGATCCAAACCCACCTAGATTGGGCAAAAGTGTGTTACATGAATCAAAACATAAAGCAAAACTCATGATAACACAGGGTAACTTAATGAATCTATTGGATCTTGCCAAAATCCAATAGAGCCGATAACTAGCTTCGAGCCGGACCTTAGCCCACCGCATGGCTCATGATCTAACAAGAAACCCTCTTGAACCAAGCTTGAATCTACCGCATGACACGAAGCATGGTAACAAGACTACTTGCATCGGATCTAAATCCACCGCATGATACTAGACATGATACAAGGTTGCGGTACTCACGGAGGTCGACGGATCGATTGGCCCTCTCGAAGAACTCGACGACACGACAAGGGACTCTAGGGTTTGGCGTAAGGCCGGTGTGTATTGAGGAATGAACGTGTTCTTTACATACGTCCGGGGATCGTATTTATACCCCGATGATTACAACCGCGAATGGATTCATTGCCTAACTAAGCTTGATCGCCCGCCCATCCATTCGCTTCCTCCGATCGAGCCACGTCACCATCCAATCCCGCAAAATCGGCTCTCTTGTTCCTTTGCCGAACCGGGAGCGAGATAGCCGACCGCGGATCCTTCCGCCGAAAATCTCCGAAGATGCCTTTCCTTCCACCGGACGGACTCTTTTCCGAATTGGACCCACATGTCATACTCCTTACCAAATTTTGGTGTTAACACATGCCCCTTCAATTGTGGGATAAAAGTAATTTTGTTCCACAATTGACTCCGACCACGAATCCTTGAGCCAAACCTGTCAACTTTTTGTTCTTCGCAATCCGCCGGATTCTTTGTTCGAGATCCAACCCTAGATCCCCTTTGTTCCGAGCTCGAATCTCCAATGGCAACTCAGCACCAAGCTGCTCAGGTAACTTCACCCCTCCAAACCTTTGTTCGGCATTAGGTTTTCAATTTTATCTGAGATTTTCTTCTTCCGCTCTCTTCCAGGAAACGTCTACTGCCCTGCTGATTCCTATTGAGGCCAATTCACGGTCTTATTATCTTGGTCCTGAAGGGAATCCTGACCCTCGAGATTTCATTGCCGCTGAATCTCAGAGAATCCCTTTCAAGGTAGCTTTATCTCCACCTCCTCAATGGCAAGATGCGTTCAAGAACTGGCCTTTGCCCCCAATCGCAGGCTGGAAGACTTGGTACCGTAGGGTTCTTGCGGATAAGAGTGGATTGACCAATCTGGATACTCTCCGCATCGCTCAATGTTTGGAGTTATCTGTAGCTGAGATGCCCAAGAATGAAGATCTTCTGATAGCCGCGTGCCACTTCTGGTCTAACGGCGTCAATGCCTTCCTTTTTGGGCATGGCCCAATGTCTCCAACTTTGGCCGATGTGTACATGATCACCGGCCTTGACATCACCGGGTCTGTTCAGCCTTGGAATTTCAAAAATTCCTCACGCCAGACAGGGGTAAAGCCAGGGAATGGCTACAAGCAATATATTTCCAAGCACATGAGAGACAATCCCCTTGGTGAAGTTGAATATAGAGCCTTTTTGAACATGTGGTTATGTAGATTTGTCTTCTGTGGCAAAGCCAATGAACCCACTCTGAATCATATCGCAATGGCGATCCATCTGGCCAGTGGCAATCGCCTTCCTCTGGGAAAATTCCTTTTGGGCAGTGTATACCATATGCTTCATCAGACAGTTACCCAAATGTATACCAGCCAGAGGATAACGTGCGTCAATGGCCCCTGGTGGTTTGTTCAAATTTGGCTGCAGCTTCACATGCACCAGATTGTGGGCGTCGACTTGAACTCCAGGTTCTTCCCCTGGTCCAATCCCCCTGAAGGAGAGCTTCAAGTCACCAGAGGATGTCAGAGCTATGGAGAAGCAACCTCGGATCGTTATCGTTCGGCGGGACATTACTCAACTCTTCGAGTTGTTCTTCAAAGGCTTCCCCAATCCTCTTTGGCTCCCTTATCTAGGCTATGATACTCTGACCTTCCCTGTCGAGTTCTCCTTTGAGCCCGGCCATCAAGATGGGAGATTCTTGGAAATCTTCAATGTTATAATCCGCCCATGCATATTACGGCCGAATTCAATGGAGGGAGGCGGGGGAATGCCGATACTTATGAGTACTATCAGCCTAACGTAATGGCCAGGCAGCTTGGATGCGGCCAGATACCCCCAAGATTGTTTTTGCATGAATTCCTCAAGCCCAGGGAGGAAATCAAAGAACCGTTGCAGTGCAGCAGAGTTTTCCACTATGTGTGCAGTCCCACTGTCTACACATGTCCTTTTGTGCCTGCAATCGTAGTTCACCCCACCTTCAGCTCATGGTGGCAAGAATTCCATGACCACATCTTCAATGAACCTGTCCATGTGTTCTGTGCAGAATTGGTGCCTGATTTCCTGCCGACTTCAGAGGTAACACAATGAACCTTTAGATCAAGCACTCCTTCTCCATTCATGGTTTTGACCTTCATCTTTTGTCCACAGAACACAGTACCTGCCCCTCGAGCCAGGGTAATCACTTATAATGCCGAAGGCCCGATTTCAGCATTGGGGTTTAAATCCACAACCCTGCGCCAACTGATGGACAGGTATGCTACCACCGATCCCGGCCTCTCTAGCCTTGGCTGTTGACGGGGAGGCAAGGATTGCATCCGATTCCCCCCTCCGAGCGCTAAAAGGAGGAGAAGCTGTCAAGAAAGTGCTGGTTGAGGTAAACTCCTTTACCTTCCCGATTCTCGGGTCACTCTGTTCTTGATATATCATTGTGTATTTCGGACCGAGCCCAACCTTCTTGCGAACCAATACTGCCGATGCTCCATCCATTGGTATGACTTTTTCTTTGTTCTTTCTCAAGGATGAGCACTGGCACTTATCCCTTCATTTGGACATTTGCAGAAGAAACTGTTGGAGAACCACTTGTAGATGTTCCAGTGGTTCAACAAAGCGAGCCCTTCCAGGGTTGCATTGCCCATCCCAGTAGAGGTTTCATCTTCATCACCTTCTGCAGAATCAGCACGCTCTCCAGAGATGAATCCCTCAACTCAACTGGAGCCGCCAAGTTCTCCCAGGATGCCATCGCCTATCAGCCAAGCAGCAATGGCCAACCCAACAGAGGAAGATCCGATTCTTCCCCAGCCAGAAACTCACGAGTCGCTGATTGCTGCACCAGCATCTCCCGACTTGGACGTTTCGGCTCTACTCGGGACGCCTCCTCCGTCTGCGATTGCTCCCGCTCAAGATACCATTCATGAGGTACCGGGTTCCGCTCTTAATCTTGATACCTTGATGCTAGCATTCTCACCTCGGCGAGTGTTATTTTCAGGATCACGCCCCGTCATCATCGAGCCCCGCCATCGAGGGGCCCGTCGGTGCCGATGTGATGAAAGAAGTAAACCAGCCGTTGCCCGACGAGGTATTGCTCAAGCTCAAAGAAATCGCGGCCTGGCTAGAGAAGAACGTCCAGGATCAGCTCAATGATCTCTGTCATTTTGAAGAGATGTTTGAGCCCATTAGTCGCAAACTTCCCGATGACATCAGAGCTTTTCTGTCGTCCATCTACGACTTAGAGCCCTTCTATGTTCCCTTGAGGCGTACTTGGAGGAAATTGCGCTCCCGTTCAGCCATTGAAAAGGAAAAACCGATCCTGAACAGGCCATGAACGGGATACAATCCCAAGCAAAAAGCCATAAGGATGCCTTGGCTGACCTGCAAGCCTCTTACGATCTGAAAGTCGCCAGAAAGGCTGCTCTAGAGGCGGAATTGAAAAGCCTGTCAGCGGAAATGGAGATTGACCAGAAGAAAATAGCCGATCTCCCTGGATTGATAGCAAAGACCGAAGCGGAGGCAGAATCGGCTGTTACCAGAGTAAAGCGGTGCGATGCAGAGCTTACTGACTTATCTGATGCCCAAAAGGACTATCAGGAGATCTTGGATAACTCCCACTTGATAGTATCCAATGTTCGTCACGCACTTGCAAAACTCCTTAACGCTTGAATGTTCTTATTGATGTATACCGGATTTGGTCGTTCTTGTAATATTTCCTTTGCAATTTGTTTCCTTTCCTTGGCGTGCTTTGAGATGTGATGCCGAACGACCCATTCGGTAGTGAAACGCTAACTGCCGAACGACACCTTGAATTCCTTTAGCCGAAACCGTCGACCCACGCGCGTTTCAGCTTAGAACTCCAAACGACCCGCCGGCGGGTTGGTCAAGGAAATCTCTCCGCCTTCCGATTTTATTGGGACGTGCGCCACGATCCACGCCCACGATTCGAAGCCACAATTACCTTGCCAGGCCTATAAATGTTGCCATAGGTGCCCCTAGCTCTCCACCAGGCCTTCTAGCTCTCGAATCTTTGCCAATCTCTGGCCCTCTTGCAAACAGTGCACATCCCCAAACCGCAATGGTGCGCCGTCTCAACCGCCGCCGCGCCTCCGACGAGGCTGAGGGAAGCAGCGCCAATGCGCGCAGGCGGTGATGATCATCAATTTCTCCTTGTCGATCTTCCTTTTGATCTTCCTTTGCCTTGACAATCATCTCCCTTTTTTCAGTTTGATTCAGTGGAATCCGCCCCGCGCGCCGGCCAATCAGCCCCTTCCTGATGACTCTTCGAGTCCGATGGCCATTCCCCGGTGCCGTACGGGGGAAGCAGACGCTATTCGCTTCAAGGAGGAGCTAGAGGCGTCTCGTCTTGAGCCGGAGGCCGTCTCCAAAAAGGCGGGCGTGGCCGAACTAGAGTGGGAGGACCGGGCGGAAACAAGCTGGCCGGAAGCCATTGATGGTATGGTTCGATTCTTGATTTAGTCCGGCCTTTGATGCCGATCCCTTCTTGTTTGTCTTTTGCGGCCGTGATGCCGAGCTCAACCTGCCCAAAGGCGCCGGTGGAGCAAGCGGCGGAGAAGGTGAACGCTCACGGCGACACGCCGGCGGAGCGCCTGGCCGCGGTGGAGCGCCGCATCGACGAGGTGGCCGTCCATGGCGTTCGCCTGGGCACTACCTTGGGCCTGGCCGCGATGGCGACGCATACGGACGTCGACTACTCCACCAGGCCGCGTGGCTTCCAGGGCGGCGCGCCGGAGGATATCGACGAGATCGAGCTCATCCTGGAGCGCCTCGACGGCCACGGCGACGCTATTGCCGAAATTACCCATCCCCAGTCTGTGTTGAACAGGCTCTTTGACTAGATTGTACTAGGGATGTGTAAATGTCGGCAATATATGATGAACTTTTGAATTCTGCACTTGTTCCGTGATATCTCCCTTTGCATTTGCATCTGTGAATTTTGTTTTCTTCGAATGCGTATGGGAACCGTCTTTAGCCGAACGCTCGCAAGCAAGCGCCCCTTGGCGCAAACTCCACAAAGGATCCAAATTCGGCAATCCGTAAATCTGTTCAAAAGAAAACCCTTCGCACTTGGTGGAAACCCCCGCCGCTTGGTATTCCAACAAGGTGTGTCACCGGCGGATCATCACTCCCAATGCGCCTCCTTGGTCAATAAAATAGCTGTGGGGTGCTCTGCAAATCCACTCGCACACTCCTCCATCACTTCTCGTCTCTTCTTCCCGTGCTAGAGAGAAAAAACCCCAACGCCATGGACAAGGGTAAACGGCCTCGGGGGGGAGCGGCTCGTCAAGGAAGCGTACGATTCGGAAGTGAGTTCTTTCTTGATCCGCTCCTTGTCCTTCGCTTGATCTTGCGCTTCATGTTTTCCTCTCGCCTCTTTCGGCCTTGATTTGCTTCCCGAAGAAATCATCGGAACCGAAGATGTTCCCGAGTACATCTCCTCCGATTCTTCTCCCGAGGCGGAGGATGCCACGCCCGAGCAAAGGGTCATCCATCGGCACCTGCGCCGCCGTGTCCCGCACACGGAGCGTGACCTCGGGGACATGTCCGTCACGTTGTCAAGCCGAACGCGAGCGTCGTATGGCGCCGGGAAGCGCTAGTAGGGGGTAAACGCTCCCGTCCCCCTTCATGTTTGCATCCGGATTTCTTGCCCCCTAACCTTGATTCTTTTGCCCCGGATGTTTCGACGGAGTACGGCAACTCCGAAGGCGGCCTGGGATAGCTTGGTAGAGGCCGCCAATCGTGGTCATCCTCGTGCGTTCCAAGTCGCCGTCACGGTGGTCCTGGAACAACTGAAGAGGGAGCGGCCACCGAAGAAGTAAAGAAAAGATTGAATCATACTTTCGCTTCTTTCTCCACGCCTTCTGCTTCCCTCCCTTGGGGGACTTGACCTTCGGGGCCGCTATGTGTAATCCCGCAAGAAACCGGTTGTAGTGTAGCATTGAGCTAAGGGCAATGCATCGTGCACCGGCCATTTTCTTTCGTTCATGGATTTTTGTTCTAAAGGCGGCCTCATCCCCGAGCGCCGGCCGTTTCCGTGTCGGATGTGTATAATCATCGATCGATTTCAATGCTAGGATAATACTTCTTCGGATATCTTCCATTTATTGCGGCGGAAAACTCCTCTCCTAGCAAAGTTTTCAATATGTATGCATTACCGGGGACGCATCCGACCACACGAAAGGGCCCCTCCCGGTTAGGGGACCATTTGCCGAATTCACCGTATTTAGTTCCAATCGGCGGTAGCGCTTTCCAAACTAGATCGCCTTTCGTGAATTGCTTTACTTTTACTTTCTTGTTATAGTATTTGGCGACCCGCGGCTTGTTTTTCTCGATGTTCTCCAGGGCCCTGAGACGGATCATATGCAAATCTTCTAACTCATCCATCATTAGGCCACTGTAATCCTTGGAGCTCAAATCGTTTTGCAGCACTACTCTCCTTGACTCTGATTGCATTTCCCAGGGCAGGATCGCGTGATGCCCGTAAACCAACTCGTAAGGAGAAGTCTTTGTAGCTCCATGGGGGGCCATTCGGTAAGCCCACAGCGCTTCACTGAGTACCGAATGCCATCTCCTCGGCTTCTGGTCGATCTTCTTCTGTATAAGCTTGATCATGATCTTGTTAGAAGCCTCGCGCTTGACCATTAGCTTGGGCATAGTATGGGGAAGAATTAAACAGTTTAATTCCCATGCTTTCGGCAAAATCTCTGAATTCCAACGACACGAATTGTGCCCCTTGGTCAGTGGTAATCGTCTGAGGAATCCCAAATCGATAGATGATGTGTTCCTTGACGAATTCGATCATGTTTTTCGACGTCACCTTTTTGAGTGGGATTGCCTCGACCCATTTGGTGAAGTAATCGTAGCCAAAAGCACGAACTTATGCCCCTTCTGGATGGTGGATTAATTTGGCCAATCAAGTCTATACCCCAGCCCGAATGGCCATGGCTTGATGATGGGATTTAATGCGTTGATGCGGGGACTCTTTGAATATTCCCGAACCTCCGGCGGTCTTGACACCCCTTGTAATACTCAAAGCGAGTCCTCTAATATCGTCGGCCAAAAGCATCCGGCTCGCCTAATAACCCATTTCATGCGATAGGCCGATTGGTGCGCTCCACATATCCCATCGTGCACCTCGCTCATCATGTTCTTGGCTTCTTCCGGACCCGTGCATCGTAGCGATACTCCATCTAATGACTTATAGAATAAATTGTCATCCAGAAGAACGAACTTGATTGCCTTGTACCTGAGCTTCCTAGAGACTTTTCGGGATGGATCTCTCAAATAATCAACGATCTCTTTCCTCCAATCATCTTCTGTAAGATCCGTCCCCAGTGCGCTCACCTCTGCAGCAAATGCTTCTTGATTTTCTTTATAACCAGAGGCGCTCTGAGCTAGCCTGTTTGCTTCCTCGTTATGCTCTCTAGGAATGTGCTGTAAGGTTACCAGTGGAAAGCCCTTCAAGATTTCTCTGCATTCCTCGTAGTAACTCCTCAGCGCCTCGCTTCTGCACTCGTACTGGCCGTTCAATTGCTTGATGACCAACTCTGAATCTCCATAAATTTCAACTGAAACGGCCCCCGCTTCTCTCAAATATTGAAGCCCTCGGCGAGTGCCTCGTATTCGGCTCGGTTATTTGTGACGGTGGGTTGTATAGGAATGGCGAATTCGAACATCTCACCTTCGGGAGAAATTAGTAGGATCCCTACTCCTCCACCTTTGCCACATGATGACCCGTCAAAGAATAGAGCCCATGGGGTAATTTCAAGCGAGATCAATCGAAGGGTCACGGTGTTCGGTTATAAAATCGGCAATGACACGACCTTTGATGGCTTTTGCCGATTCGAACTTCAACTCGAACTCGATAGAGCTAAAATCCATTTGCCAACCCGACCATTCAAAATTGGCATAGATAACATATGTTTTATCACATCAAACTTCGAGTATACGAGTGCATTTGGCATTCAACAAGTAGTGCCGAAACTTTGTACACGAGTAGTATACGCAAAGACATAATCTTTCTATAGCCGAATACCGGTTTCGGGATCAAGTAGTTTTCGGCTAAGATAAGCTACTACCCGTTCCTTCCCTTCGAACTCTTGAATAAGGGCCGATCCAATAGTTTGGGTATCGGCCGCCACGTACAACTTGAAAGGCTTGTTCGGTGAGGAGGAACCAAGGACCGTGGCTCCTTCATGTATTGCTTGATTTCCTCGAAAGCCTTTTGTTGTTCGTCACCCCATGTGAACTTCGATCCTTCTTTAGCTTCAGGCAACGGAGAGAACGGCAACACCTTCGTGATAAATTTGAGATGAACCTTCTCACAAAGTTGATTTTGCCGAGCAGTGATTGCAACTCCTTTAGGTTGGTTGGAGGGACGACCTCATCAATGGCTTTCATGCTCTTTTTGCCAACTTCAATCCCTCCTTCGTGGACCAAAAACCCCAAGAACTCTCCAGCTGACACCCCAAATGCACACTTGTTTGGATTCATCTTCAGACCATGCTTCCGGGTGCATTCCAGGGTTTTCTTCACATCTTCCAGATGGGAGTCATGGCTTAAGGACTTGATCACCACGTCGTCAATGTAGATTTCCACGGTCTTGCCGATCAACTCATGAAAAATGTAATTCATGGCCCGCTGGTAGGTTGCACCGGCATTTTTCAACCCAAATGTCATGACGATCCATTCAAATAGGCCTATATGACCCGGACACCTAAAGGCCGTCTTCGAGATGTCTTCTATTGCCATAAAGATTTGATTGTATCCCGCGTTGCCATCCATGAAGCCGATCACCTTGTGTCCCGGCCGGCGTCAATTAGCAAATCGGCAATAGGCATTGGGTATCCGTCCATGGGAGTAGCTGTTTAGGTCCCCGAAGTCTATGCAAACTCTCATTTTTCCATTTTTCTTATACACGGGGACGATGTTGGAAATCCACTCCGCATATGCGGGGCCGAACGAAGTTTGCGTCAAGTAATCTTTCGATTTCCTTCTTCACATCGGCCAATACTTCATCCTTGTAGATTTTCGGGGCGGTTGCTTATATGGCTTGAAACCGAGGCTTGATTGGCAACCGGTGCTCGACGATGGATCGATCCAATCCGGGCATCTACGAGTAATCCCGGGCGAAGCAATCTTTATATTCTTTGAGAAGCTTGATTAAGTTCCCCCGAAGTCCGGTTGCAAACCCGCACCGATGAACGTCGGCCTTGGTTTATCACCGTTTCCAATGTCAACTTCCTCCAGGCTTATCGGCCGACATGAATCCTCGCCCCGGCTTGCCATCGGTGCCATCCACGGGGTTCTCCATTAAAAATTACCGTAAGAGCCGACGCGCTTGAATCGGGAGTTGGTCACCGCCGAGGTTCAACGAGACCTTCTCCCCGTCCCTTCCCCGAGAAGCAATCGATGCCTTGGTATTCCCGGAAAGGCCGGTTCCATGTTAGCCACGCTCACGGAGTCGTCCGCTTGTACGACCTCAATTTCATCGTCCACCCACCGGATCGGTTGATGCATAGTGGATGGGATGCGCAGTTGGCGTGGATCCGGTCCCCGCCCAAGCGACGGGCCGTAGGCTCCCTTCCCTTCGATGACGAAGAAGGTGGTGAGCGGCGTCTTGGACCCGATCATCAAGTCCACGTGAGCGCATCCTTTGGTGTCTGAGGGGTTCCGGCGAAGTCGTTCAGGATGATGCTTGTTGGTGTCAAATCGCTCGGGGTCATGCCAAGCTTCCTGAAGGTGGTGTACGGCATCACGTTAACTGCCGCGCCACCGTCGACGAACATCTTGGTCAATGGCTTGCCATTGACGTACCCCCTCAAGTACAGCGGCCTCATGTGGCGATTCTTGGCCGGCTTGTCGAAGATGGCCTGCTTGGCAAGCACCAGCTGCGCCATCATTTCCTCGGGCTGCTCGTCGTCAAAGGAAGCTTCCTCCTGCATCACCTGGTTAGCGGGAGCCATGAACTCGTTTGGCGAGGAAATATACCATGCATGCGGGGGCTTGACGCTTTGATCCTTCGGCCGGTCCTTGGGGCGCCACTTCGTCTCGTCCGGACCCCGGCTTGCTTCATCTCGCGGTTCCTCAAGCGTTGGACCCGCCTCTTCCGGCTCTTGCGTAGCCGGGTGGGCACCATTGCCCCTTCGCCGGACGTAGACCTCCTCGTCCTCCTCGTGGTCGGCCCACCCGAGATCGGCTCGGCGCTTCCCGGGATGATCAATGATTTCAATTTTTTGCCGCCGATCCCCATTCGGGTGGATCCTTCCAAGTCTTTCGTGGACGGATCGGCGATTGGCGGTCTCGCCCGTACTCGCGCATATCTGTCGCCGCATTCGGGACGGTTCCTTAATGTGGGTAGTTTCGAGCCTTCGTTCCAGCGGTGCTCGAAAAAGGCGCACCCCGTGCTGGGCGCGCTCCCCGCCGCGCGCGCATCGTTCCCGATTCCACCGCGCGCTTCCTCCCCGCCCTCGCGTTGCTCCTCCTCGTGACGACGCTCCCGGTAGCGTTCCTTCTCCATCTGCGTCGCCATTTATTAAGGAGGATGCGCGACGTCACCTTGTTTGGCTGGACGACTCCCCGATCCTCGATGTGGCTCTTGAGAACGCGGGGGCGTCGCCCGGACTTGCTCTATGGTCACCCTGCGCTTCGGTCAACCGATCCATCTTGCTTGGACCTGGCCGAGGTCGTAGGACCTTGACTTTCCCTTTCTTCGCCGTTATCGCATTGACAGAAAAGCCGAGCATGTTCCCATGTGGGAAGGGGTGGCCATCCAAATTTCATCTGTTATCGAATTTGAGGTGCCCTTCCCGGATAGCCTTTTGGATCCTCATCCCGAAGACCCCGCGTCGTTGATGGAATGGGAGTCCCCCGTCATGAAAGCCGCAACGTTTCGCTTTGATCTCCATCAAAGCCGAAGCATAGAGTGCCTTCGTGCAGCCTTTTGATTCGGCCTTCTTTTACCAAGAGCTCAAACAACTTGTCGACTCCCTTTGTGATGTCGAAGTCATAGGTTCCTTTGGTCTCGTCCGACCCAACGCCGATTCATTGTGAGAGGCTCTTTACCCCACATGATTTCGCCGCAAACTCATTCCGGGGCCGTCGTCGAATCCTCGAACAAATCAGCCTTTGTCCAAGAATTGATTGTAGATATCGGCGATGTCGTGTCGCTTGCCAAACTTGGGGTCCTTCGAGGCCATATGCTCGATTGCTCATCAAGGATAATTTCCGTGACAAGCTTGGCCCAAGTTTTCAAACTCCATCCCAAAGAGCTTCGCGTTAACGGCCGGTAACATCCCGGCGACGGCCATATCGGCTAGCCGATCGTCCGGCAGTTCAATGAGAAGCACATGCCCTTGACTTCTCTCGAATCTTCTCGTAAACTCCACGAGCCACTGGGGTTTCCTTTGCTTCTGTGGTGGCGTGTAGATCGATCAACTTTTTCTCGTAATCCGGCTGGCCGAAGTAGTGAGCGTGGAATTTACGCTCCAAATCTTTCCACCGGCCACCGACTCGGTGCGCAAGGACGAGAACCACCGAAAGCTGGACCCGTCGGCCGAGGCGGGGCGAGCGAACCCCGAACGTCTCTTCTACCGAACATTCCCCCGCCCGCATGAGACAACGAGCGATATGCTCGACCGTGCTCGTCTCGTCCCCGCCCGGTGAACTTGTGAATTCCGTCGGTGGTTTTACCCTTGGCGGCAGTAGGAGCACGCAGGTAGTACCACTCCCGGAACGGCGCCTCGTAGGTGGGGCCCCGTATCCAGCTTGAGGCCGAACCGAGCCCCGCATCAATTCGGCCATCTTGCGAGCTAGGGCATCTTCCTCCCGAGCGCCCGGCACGGCGCGTACCCCTCGGGTGCGGGAAGGCATCGAACGCTCCGTACCCCCCACTTCATGATAGCCGCCGCCGTATAAATTCCTTCCGGGAGCCGCTGGTGGACTCGAGCTATTCTTCGACCGGGGATCGCAGTGGGGCCTCGTATGAGCCGAACGCTGTGTCCTCGTACGTGGGCCGGTACTATTCGGCCGTTGCACCTGGCCGACTCGTGTCGCTTCGTGGTGGCGGCGAGGATTGGCTGACTTCCTCGAAGCTTGCGCGGAGGCCGAATCGCTGCCCTCCGCCCCGTGGAGGAGGTTGGAACGTTTGGCTCCCGTGCCTTCGAGGAGGAGGCCGCTCGCACGGCCCCGTGCGGGCCGAGAGCTTGATTCGCCTGCCCACCTGCTCTTCCGCCGTACGCCTTTCCGAACGCCCGCCCCGCGCCGACCAAAGAGGGCCACCATCATCCGTTGGAGCGACCCAAGGAAAGCTTGATTGTGCTTGGTGAGCACGTCGTCCACGACTCTTTGGAAGATCCGCGCGCATTCTTCCTTTTCTTGTTGGGTTGTAGCGTCGCGTTTCTCCCGGCAACAAGACTTCCGCGGTGCCATTCTTCGTATATGGTACACCACTTCGATTCTTCTTGAAGGACATGAGACACCTCCCCGTTGAAACCGATTCGACGCGCGTCTACGAGCCGCCGATGCCGCTCCGGAGAAAGCTCCTCAATGCCGACATCCAGAGGTCTCGTGATCTCGTGCATCCCGAACCAATCGGGCCGTTGGTCCCACCGGGCGTGCCAAAAAGTGTGTTGACGCAAAATGTGCACTCGCCGCTCACACAAAGAAGTCGAAAAGCTTAGCTTTCGCACGCGCAGAGAAAGTGACGTGCCGGGCCAATTTTTCCCGAAAATTAACAAAGGGAAAACAAATAAATACCAAAACTTGGAACCCACGGTGGTACCAAAGTGCTTCCATATTTACGGCTAAGAAGCCAAGCAAGACGACATGTAGCTATGCGAAGCTACTCCGTCAAAGAACCACGACGATTCGGTAAACGAAAGGAAAAAAGAACATTGCCGAATGGATGACGTAAGCATGACAACGATCGATCTTTGAATAAACATGGATGCATGTGCAAAGCCATGACCGATCCTCAATGAAGATTAACATTAAATAAAGCAAAGCACGAACATGATCATGTATTAAAATAAGCATGCATAGATCCAAAGCATTAGTCTATCGCATGTCTAATCACTTTAAGATCCGCTTCTGGGCACGACATCAAGCAAATCTATCCACCGCATGATACAACTTCTGTATGAAAGAACGCACCACTTTCCATAAATAGATCTATGTATCCACCGCATGATACAACCCAAATATGGAAAGCTAGAAGCAATAACGTCTTTAAAACATAAATAACGCACGTGATCTACTCGTGAAGATATAACCGAACGCGGCCGAACAACCGATTCGTGGTCCATGAAGAAGGAACAAACATTACCACGTGAATAAATCTATCAAGCCGAATTGGAAATCTAATCCACCCGATGACTAGCCCAAAGCAACCCAAAAACTCGCATCTACCGCATGATACCCGCTCTTTCAAGATTTATACCAACAAAGCAAGCTTGAACCCGCAACACGTAACAACCTAGACCTGCTCGCTCGGGCGATCGGAGAGCACGAGATCCACGCGGGCCAAACACGAAACCCGCTTCTTGCACGAATCTTAAAAGGAAAAGAGCCGATCCAAACCCACCTAGATTGGGGCAAAAGTGTGTTACATGAATCAAAACATAAAGCAAAACTCATGATAACACAAAATGGTAACTTAATGAATCTATTGGATTCGCTAAAATCCAATAGAGCCTACAACTAGCTTCGAGCCGTACTCCAGCTTCCACCGCATGGCTCAATGATCTAACAAGAAACCCTCTGAACCAAGCTTGAATCTACCGCATGACACGAAGCATGGTAACAAGACTACTTGCATCGACGAAATCCACCGCATGATACTAGACATGATACAAGGTTGCCGTACTCACGCGGGAGGTCGACGGATCGATTGGCCCTCTCGAAGAACTCGACGACACGACAAGGGACTCTAGGGTTTCAAGTAAGGCCGGGTGTGTATCGAGGAATGAACGTGTTCTTTACATACGTCCAGGGATCGTATTTATACCCTGATGATTACAACTGCGAATGGATTCATTGCCTAACTAAGCTTGACGCCGCCCATCCATTCGCTTCCCTCTCGATCGAGCCACGTCACCGTCCAATCCCGCAACCGCCCCATCGTTCCTTTTTGCCGAACTCGGGAGTGTATAGCCGACCGCGGATCCTTCGCCGAAAATCTCCGAAGATGCCTTTCCTCTCACCGTACCGACTCTTTTCCGAATTGGACCCACATGTCATACTCCTTACCAAATTTTGGTGTTAACACCTCTAGCTCCGAGAACTCCGACGTCGTCTTCCATGCAAGGTTCCCACGTCAGCTAGGAGAACCCTAGTCAACCATCTCGACCCTCTCCTCTCTGGAACGGTGTCCCTCCCTTCTCTGCTCCTCGGTGGCGAATGACTAAAGAATTTTTCCGTGGCTCTCGGCTAGGGGGCCATAAATAGCCCGAGAGGTGGCTAGGTCAAAGGGGGCACCGAATCGGACCCAGAATGGCCGACTGGCCCGTTTCGGCCCTAGTTTCCTCCCCGATTGCTTCTCGCGTGATTCCTTATTTGTGTGCACTTGCATGTGGGCCTTTTACATCGTTTCGTTCGCAGTTAAGGCTTGAATCCTTGCTATCCAAGCTTCCACGTTTTCTGGTTGAGTCCCTGGAGATTTGCATGTTGACGCTTCGGTCCTCGGATCATTTGGAGTCAGGAGTCATGTTCATCGCGTGTCTTGGCTCTTGTCGGGTTTCATGATGTTCTTCCAAAGTTCTTGATGAACTTATCCCGAAAGTCTCCTCTTTAGTGTAGATTTCCTATGTAAACAATAAACTCCAAAATCGACATGCAAGTGTGAACTTGTTATATACGGATATACGGGGGGGGGGGGTAGTTCTAGTGGTTAGAATAATAAATCAATGCCAACATTAAAGGTAAACTCATGGCTAGGTTGACGGAAATTCACCGTCAACATCTCCCCCATGCTTAAACCTTGCTCGTCCTCCAGTAAGCCTTTAATGAATATCAACGTTGCCTTTCATTGCTTATACCCTGCACTTGATCATACACTAGAAAACATAACTCAAGGATTTAATCATTGAAGTTCCATAATGTATTAGCCTTCATCCTTATGGAGGGTAGATATTAATTTAAGCACTTCCCACAAGTAATTACCTCATGCTCCAAAATTTCAAATGAATCTTAGAAATTTTGAAATTAATAGAGGGATGAAGGAAAAGAGCTAAACCAAGTTCAAAAAGAAACTTCCTTGCATCTTGCTCATGTACTCTCATCTCATCTTGTCTCTCAAAGCCTATTCATTCTACTCCTTTCCCCTCTCAATATATATAGTGGAAGGCTTTATGTGGACCTATATGGGAAAAGTTTAGTCCTATCAAGATATTATAAATGAGATGTTGTCAAAACAAGACAAGCTTCTCATGGTCTTACCGAGGCTCGTCAAAAAGGTCATTGGAAAATAACGTTATATCACGGAGGGGGGAGAAAAATACACACACTTTGAGATAGGTGGCATGTGCAAACGGCAAAGAGTGATCCTGAGGCACAAAGGAAGTCCTCGTTATCGGATTGCACATGGTTGGAAAGATGAGTTTGGATCTTAAATCTTGAAACTTTTGAGATTCCTAATGCACTTTAGAGAACTGGGAGTTCACTTTATTTTTTTATAAACTCATATATTTTTTCTTATACATATTTTTTCTTTATCTGTTTTCTTTTCTTTATAATCATTTTTTTCTTCTTTCATCATTTTTTTGCTCCCCTTGAACTCTAAATTGCATTGTACCTACCTCCTCCCCCATGCTTAGACGTTTGCTCGTCCTCAGGCAAAGATGTGATAGAGATAAGGTAGGTACTAGAATTATTTTTCCTTTGGAGAGATACTTAAAATCTTCAACCTTGGCACCATCTTGCGATCTTCCTTGAATTGACCATCCACACTCAATGATAGGTTGTGGTCAAGGAGGTAAACACAAAAGATGATATTTTTGGTTTTAAGGTTGGATATCCGGCGAGGTTTGTGAAATCTCTTGTGTGGGCATACACAATGCATGGATAAAAAGGCTAGCAAAAAGATAGATACGCAAAAACGGAATGACCAGCTTCTTAGTCTCGAGCCAGAGAAATCAAGGCCTGAAATAACTCACCCAGGAATAATTCTTGTATAGTAAGGTTTATGCACTCAATATATATGCTTTGGATAGGTAGAGCAAAATGCAAGTAGCATTAGTGACAAGGTTAACATATATATTTTTAAGAACAAATCATCTTTAACTCATCCAAAATTGAGAGCATGAAAATAAGACTATGGGTCTTATTTTTATCACAACCTCCACAAAATATTAAGCTAGCATTTAATTTAATTTCAGATTCATATTAAAGAGAGCATTAGCTAAATCGTGCATAAAACAAGTACAAAAGTTGAGCAAAGTGGCAATTTTTCATCATATATTATCATGGCATCAACTTAATATTTTTACCAAAGGTTGTTGATCAAGGTGGGAAACTTTATTCATGGTGATCTTAAACTAACTCTACTATCATCACACATGCTAAAAATAAATACAGAAAATGCTACACATATATAAAGTTGCACAAAACCTGAAAATAAAGAAAAGGAAAAGGAGAAAATCAAACCGAATTTGGAAGCATTATTATTTTCTTCTCTTCCTCCTTCTTCCTTTATTTTCCGGTGGTTGATATTGATGGTCCGACGCGTTGTATCCTTGCTTGTATTGTTACTGTGCTGGTCCTCCTCTAAATTGCTACAATGGTGAAGGTGACCAATTTTATAGGCGATGTTTGCGGTCCCTTCTTCTTGCATTTGTTGGATGGAGCGCTATGAAAACTTCGTGAGGAACATGTATGGTGGAGGATGTGATGGTGTGGCTGCCCCACTCCCTCATGCTTGCATTTGACATACTTCCTTCATATGGTGGAGGCACTGACATTCCTCCGTAAGGTGGTGACATCGAGATCCCTCCATGTGGTTGTTTATTAGCTTCATGCACAACCCCTCCTTCGTCTTGGGCTACGGAGGATGATCCCTCTTACACAATTTTACTTTTTAATAGTTTTTATTAGTACAAATCCTTCCTCTCACCAATTTTTGTCTCCCTTCAACAAATAAATTCAGCCCCATGTTAGAAAGAGGAATGCCAAGTTGCACCCTCTCCTCTTATCTCCACTAATTTACTTTTCTTTCTTCATGTACTCGACCCCAAAGAAATCCTGACAATGAGAAATTTTGGGTTCCTTGTAATCTTCTCTCGAAATCATTCCCCAAAAATCATTTTTCTTGGACATCAACTTGCTCCGGGCTTCCTTCTTGTAACCGAATACTTCTCCAATATATCCATAAGGTACTAGTTGTTCTTCATCTTCAAGGCGGAATGAGAGACACGCTACTCCTTCATTAATGGTCGGTGCTAATGTCATAAGAACTTCCGAATGAAGCTCCTCGTGAGTATTCACACCAACTCCATAAAGAATCGCACCCATCCAAGGTTGCTCAAGATTTGATATCCAAATATAATCCAACACTTGAAGGGCGTTATCGAAATCAAAATTTGGCACAAGCCTCTTCTCAAGGCGAACACGCCTCTCCTCCTCCTCCTCCTCCATCTTCATGATGAATCCATTGGAACACTTCGGAGTGTATGGTGGTGGAGCGGATGAACGAGTTGAGCGTTGTGGTGGAATGAGTGTCTCCTTCGTGTGTCCTCACAGTTCTGTGTACCGCATGGACAAACTCCGTGTACTCCTCATGCCACCAAGGGGCAGTGTGCTTCTCCTTGGTGGTGCCACATCTTCCTCCATGCTTCGGGGAGACTCAAAAATCGAGTGCCTCCTCGAAGAGCTCAATGATGGTGTCTTCGATGATCATGTTTTCTTGGGGAAGACATTGGTGGCTATCTTCCACATTGTTGTTGCACTAACTCACAACGAGTGCACTGGGGGTTTCTTGCTGGTCGGAAAAACACACAAGAGAAGTATATGGAGTGATGGAAATTATGGTGCATTTTCTTTATTATTATTTTCGGAGGGTGGTGAGTGAGGTGCACAAGTTAGGATGAATATTAGCTCATAGGGTTTGTGGATTCTTGAACATGCAACCGCCTATCAAGGTGAAGCTAAACTAATGAGGTGTGGACATGAGGCCACTTTAGCTAGACCTGCAAAAGATATGTTGATGGGATCTACGGGAGCAGCGGATCTCATACTCCCATTAAGCGTGGTAGGTAGCCTTAGGCATCAAAGCATTATCAACATAAACAAAAGATTGAAACAAAAGAATCGACGATTACATGACAAGATCCTCATCCCCATTGAACTCAAATTTTTCTAGGTTGTTTCTGAAATTTATGGGCTAAGAACTCAAGAACACAAATTAATAAATGCATAAATTACTTACCTTGCGAAGGGGAGCACCGGGGGCTTGATCTATCTCCGAGATGCTTCTTGCTCCCTTTTTTTGTTGTGTCCACGTGATCCACGAGATTCCATTGCCCGAACCGTTCACAACCACACCTTTGCTTGTGTGATTAATCCTCCACCTCCATTGTTTTGCTTTGTGTCACTCCCCTTTTTTCTTGCCTCTTGCGCTTCCACTAATTTCCTGCAAAACAAAGCCCTTGCTTCCCCCATGCTTGTCCTTTGCATGTGCCCAAGATGCCAAAAGATGGAGGCTTCCCAAGATGCATCATGGGGCACTATATGTTAATCAAGCTCAAAAACCTCCCTTAATAATGTTTAGATGCTAATCATTCCTCTAATATTGAAACTTTAAGAATAAACTCAGCGCTAGCGATGAGTCCAAATACATCACTAGAGGAGATCTTAGGCATAAAAAAACAATTATAAAATTTATTTTGGTTGCACCGGGATCAATTGCTTTCATTAATTGATAGCAAGTTCCTCCGGCATGACCGTGGGGGTATAGGTTAGGTTCTAATTTTGGCCAAACATGAGAGATATTTTAAATAAAAAGTAAAGTTAATGGGGCTTAGAAAAATTCTAAATCTAGAGGAACTAATGGATGTCAAGTTGAATGAAACAAAAAATAAAGTTGCTTAGGTTCACGCGAGTCCTACCATGCATCAAAGATTAAAAGCATTAAAGAACATAGCAAGGCTCTACACGTGTGTTTTTAACATGTGAAACAAGCCAACCTTAACACCATGGAGAGGGCGAAAGGTTTGGGGTAGGTGCTGAATTTGTTGTACTAGTTTCCCTAAAAGATGCAAACAAGACTTGGGATGGCTCAAGTCATCGGTTTATGATCAATATAAAATTCAAATAAAATGATTGAGCAATTATAATGTCTCTAAAAATTATTCAACCACATAGAAATTTATAATATGTGATGCATAGAAAATTCTAAGACCAACTTACCTTGAAAACATGAAAAATTCTTCGGGTTGTCTCCCGCCAAGTGCTTCGTTTACAGTTTATAGCTAGACTTCTTCTCTTCTTCACTTCAGATCAACGCTCTTTGTGGGCGTTGCAATCTTGGGGACCCCACTTCTACACCATCCTTGGCTTCGGTGTAGGTTTATTCTTCGGCTTAGTCATCTTTTTGGCCTTTGCAAGCGAGCGTTGATTCTTGGTCTTGACGGATGCAACAACTTTGGCATCTTTGGCTTCGTTCTCCTTTGGCTTTTCCCTTCCAATGTGATGATGAGGTAGAATGCATCTAATATTGACAACTTTACATACCTCGAATCATGGTTGACTTGACTACACTCCTCACGCCATCGATGTCGAACTTGATCTCCCACTTACCGACGTCAGTTGCTACGATGGTCTTGAGGAACGATCTCCCTAGGATGAGTGGAGGATGAGGTTGATCTTCTTTCGATCTTGGAGGTGGAGTTTATCTTGGAGATTCCGAAGATACTCAGCCTCCACTTTTAGATTTTGTGTTGCACGTGACCTTTGCCTGTAAAATTTTTCTAGACCATCCACAAAATATAAATTTTTTTGTTGAAGATGTAGCAGTCCATCTCCGGTTAGGGTTAGCAATAAACAAAATATATACAAAAAACTAAAAGAAAACTAGGGTTTAGCAAAATCCTAGATTGATTTTTTTTTTGTTTTGAGGACGATCAAAATTAAGAGATGCAAAAGAGAAAAATTGAAAATATTCACAAACACAAACTAGATTGAATCTTGATTACTTGTTCCCCGACAACGGCGCCAGAAAAAGGGGCTTGTTGACGGTTAATAGTTGTATCAAAGTTCGTTTGGACTTGCAAGCGGACAAGTCCTCAGTCGTAGTCAAGGGAACCTTCTTCCCTCAAGTGTGAACCCAAGGTATCGAATACGTGGAACAATATGTAACGCAAGATCCATCTAATAAGCGGAAAACACTTTGATCTTGAAAAGGAGTTTTGCATCTAATCTATGGAAACACCAAGAAAACAAATCTAATCTAAGAAACACCAGAGGTAGCAAGAGATAGCGAGGGATAGGTAAAACCAATCTAGATAGATTGGATCGAGCACTTGTTGAAGTTCCAAGCATAGATGAACAAAGCAAATCGAATGTCATAAAAGCCTCTTAAAATCGTGGCTTCCGTTCCAACTCTGAAGACGCCAGCCTTTTGGAGCCAACGTTCTGTCACAACGCACCCCTATTCGTGCGGGTTAGCCTAGGGCGAGTCTAAAGAGTAAGATGAAAACGCTCAGTAGGTCAGGTATGCACCTCTAGCCACCATGGCGACTAGAACATCCTATGCGATCTATCCAGAATAGATTGGAGAAGAAGAAAACCCAAGCGAAGACAAAGTTGTAGTGAAAGCACTTGATCGCTAGAAATCGCATTCAAACTAGCAAATTCAACATGAGAGTATAATACATGGACAAGATCACCACCGGGATCCTACCTCGACCTTGATCCTAGCTCCGGGAACTCCGACCTGGTCTTCCATGCAAGGTTCCCACGTCGGCTAGGGGAACCCTAGTCAACTATCTCGACCCTCTCCTCTCTGGAACGGTGTCCCTCCCTTCTCTGGTCCTCGTCAGTGAATGACGAAAGAATTTTTCCGTGGCTCTTGGCCAGGGGGCTATAAATAGCCCGAGAAGCGGCTAGGTCAAAGGGGGCGCCGAACCGGGCCCGGAATGGGCTGGGCCGGTCGGCCCAAGCCGGCCGGCCCAGGCCCGTTTTGGCCCCAGTTTCCTCCCCGGTTGCTTCTCACGTGATTCCTTATTTGTGTGCACTTGCATGTGGGCCTTTGATGTCGTTTCCTTCGCGGTTAAGGCTTGAATCCTTGCTATCCAAGCTTCGTCATTTTCTGGTTGAGTCCCTGAAGATTTGCATGTTGACACTTCGGTCCTCGGGTCATTTGGAGTCATATTCATCGCGTGTCTTGACTCTTGTCGGGCTTCATGATCTTCTTCCAAAGTGCTTGATGAACTTATCCTGAAAGTCTCCCCTTTAGTGTAGATTTCCTTCATAAACAATAAACTCCAAAATCGACATGTAAGAGTGAACTTGTTATATAAGGGGGGGGTAGTTCCAGTGGTTAGAATAATAAATCAATGCCAACATTAAAGTTACACTCATGGCTAGTTTGATGAAAATTCATCGTCAACAGCCGCTCTCTCCCCGCTGCAGCCCTGCTCTTCTCTGGCCTCATTGCTCCATATGTGACGACGGTGACGAGGACACGGTTACTAGCGTGCGGACGTACGTCTTCCTGGCCAACCTAAAGACGGTTGACGTGGATCCGTCGACATCATCCCCGGCCACGACGACGAGCCGACCGCCTCAGGCCACGAGCCGATGTGGATCCGGCCCCTCCGACCATTACGAGAACAACTACTTCATTCGCGACAGAGGTTAGTCCTGCTTGAACCCCAACGCCCTCTCTCTCCTCGGCCACCAAAATCTGTTATATATTCAAGTCAATGTGGATTAATTAGGGAGACATGCTTTGATAGTTCATCTTTAATTGATTGACTGTGGATTTGATGGATGGATTTTGTTGCCCCAAATCTATTGGAATAAATTATTGCTAAAAGATGTAGTTATATGAACTATTGAAATTCATTTTCATGTTCCTGGTGCTACAATTTTTGCACTGTAAATTCGTGAAAAGCGTTGTGGATGTTAGCATATTTTAATTCTGCTATGCTTTGAATGTACTAGATCGACAGTTATGCTTTGGACCTATTAGCGTACTTTAATTCTGCTATGCTTTGAATGTACCGGATCGACAATTATGCTTTGGACCTATTAGCATATACTTTAATTCTGCTACGCTTTGAATGTACCAGATCAACACTTATGCTTTGGAACTGTTAGCATATTTTAATTCTCATGGCCACATAAGGAAAATGGGAATTGCATCGCAGTGGTTTATAATGTAGTCCACCCAATCTGCTATATATTCATGTCAAGGTGGATTAGGGAGACGTGCCTTAATAGTTCATCTTCAATTGATTGACTGTGGATTTGATGGATGGATTTTGTTGCTGCAAGTCTGTTTTGAATAAATTGTTGCTAACAAATGAAGTTATATGAAATGTTGAAATTCATTTTCATGTTCTTGGTGCTATAATTTTTGCACTGTAAATTCATGAAAAGCATAAAGGATGTTAGCATACTTTAATTCTGCTATGCTTTGAATGTACCAGATTGACAGTTATGCTTTGGACCTGTTAGCATACTTTAATTCTGATGGCCACGTAATGTCAGTGGGAATTGCATCGCAGTGGTTTATAATGTAGTGATAACTAGACTATCTTATGCTTTGTTGTGAGTGTTAATTGTTTCACTACTGTCATATATATTGTTATTGTTGGTGTCATGATGTGTTGTGAGTGTTGTTTTACTACTGTCATATATAATGTCATGACCATTGCTTTATCCTCTTGTTGCATGTAAACATGGAACACACAATCCATCACTACTGAAGTTGGACAAGGAACCAGTTGAAGGAATTTATTCTCTGCTTTGATATTTAAGCATATTGTTGTGTCCCTACCAAAATGGTTAGCACCTATCCCTGTATGCTAATTAATTAAGTAAAATATGAACTGTGTATGTCTATGGTGATTTTATTTACGACTGTATCAGCTATTTTGCCTGTCAGAGAAAACGAATTTATCTAATAAGAATTTTGTTTAGATTTTCAGTCTTGCTTATGTTGCTTTACTGACAAACCTGACATATCATCTATGCAGTCTCCCACAACAACAAACTTCTCTACCTCCAGTGCATCATCACAGCCCATCGTCGGTGAACCTTCTTCACGGGTGGTCACTCAAGCCACGCATCGCTGCGAGTAGTACTCGATCCCGCGGGTCAAGGACACATACCAAATGGCCAAAAGACAAGTTGACTGCAACTGGACTTGATGCCAATTTTTGGCCTACCCCAGATGCCGCGAGGGATAGATTTGTATTGGTCTGTGGTCTCATTGCTCGGGAGAGGGTGTCAATCAACAAGGCGGTTGATGATCTCTCACCAATTGAGAAGGACCATCTGTTTACAGTTTTAGAGGAAAAGCTAGATTACCCAGCCAATCTGGAAGAATCTGTTCGCAAGAAGGTAGTTAAGGCAGCTATATCACAGATTGGAACCTTGCAATGGCAGTTCAAGGCCCATTTAAGAAAAAAAATATGTGAGTGAAGAGGAGACTCCCTTTGTGAAGCATGCCTTTTTGCAGCAACAAGACTGGGACATGTTTGTGCAGGAAACCAATTCTCCTTCATTTCAGCAATTGAGCTAGGAGATGAAACAAAAGAGAGCATTGCATAATAAGCCACACAAGACAGGCATAAAAGGTTATCATGGTAAAAGGAAAGAGTGGGAGGAGGAGGATGCAAAGCTAGCTGCAGGAGGAAAACAGAACCCTTGGGACCAATTTCTTCGACGTTTAAGACCTTATCTACGGGCAAGGGTAGGGAAGAAGAACAAGAATACTAGTGAAGGAAGCGGGGGCATAACATTAAGTAACCCTGCGGTGGTGGGGGTAGTAGATAGGGTGGAAACACTTGCAGCTCAGGGTAGCGATGGTTCTTTCTCTGGGGTTAGGGCGGAGGATGATATCCTCACCGCAGCACTTGAGACTCCAGAGCATCGAGGTCGGGTCTGAGTGTCACACCTGGTTTCCAAAACAAACCAAGTGCTACCTATATGTATGCCAGGATCTAGTTTCATACATATAGTGACATCATTAGTAAATAACAGAAACAATATCACATAAAGAAAAGGAGATTATCAGAGATTACAGCAGAATCCTGGGAAGCAAAGGCTCCAAACTCACAGGCAATCGACTGGGGGATGCGTACGCCTAGCACCATCTTCTGGCAGACACCTTCTTCTGAACAGCGATTTAGCAAGGTTGAGTACACTTCTGGTTGGTACTCAGCAAGGCCACAAAAATTAACCAGAAAGCAATTTCAAGTCCATCTTTAAGTTTATTAATCATGTGAGGGTCCGGGCCACTCTTGACCGTGAGCACGACTGTTATAACAGTTTTACACTTTGTAGAGGTTGTACACATTCACCACAAGTCGCGTAAAAGTTCCGAAGAACTTTGAACCCAACTATGCTATTCAAAAGTAGGCACAATACCACACTTCCGAGGTGTGGTTGCATAGGGAAGCTACGAGGCCTTTACAAAGAGTCCTCCTATGTGTATTAGTCCATAGTAGCACGTCCTAGAGGCTGTCTTTTGTACCCTCCTTCTACCCTCAAACTAGGTAAGCCTAGAAGAGCACTTCCGTTCCAATACCAGTCCAGAGTAGAAGAGTCATAAAAGCATTCCTCCGTACCCCAAGCTACTAAGGCTAATAGCCACACAAGACTTCCCTAATTAATTGGCCAAGACAGAGCCATATGTCTTGTGGTTGTACTGTTTTCCTGGGTGGTTCTCCATGTTCCAATTAATTCATAGTATTCTTGTTTTGTTTAAAGCATTGGTAGAAGGATGGTTATGGTCACTTGTCTTTCTCCATCAAAAAGTTAGTCTTGCTATTCTGCTCTTGCTCACTTGAAACACTTGATCTTCAAGACTTCTGATCGGCAGTTCGATCTTCTACTTGAAGCAAACATCAAGGAACAAACATGCAAAAGCAAACAAGCACAACTAAGAAACAATACACCAAACTATAAAGGCTTAGAAAAGAACAGGGTTTGTTTCTAGGAACTCAAACGCAAGAAACGCTGAGAACGGAACTATCGTTGAAAATGTACATCTATCGAGAGATTTGTATTGTAACACACAAAGACTATGCTAGATATATTTTAATTGAATAAAGCAATGTGTATAGGTCATTTCAGAAAAATACCCTATTTACAATTATGCAAATTATATTTATATATAAAAGGTGATGAAAACTTAGTTCAATTTTATTTACAAATATTCAAGTATAACTTATGCAAATTAAACATTTAATTTTAGAAGAAGCATGTAGAGCATCTAAGTGTGTACTTTATGTTTCGAGTTTAACTAAGCAAATTATAATTCAAAAACGTATTTGTATTCATCTTAGTCAAATCAACATTTAATTAAGAAAACTGGAGACGAAACCTATGTAGCTTTTATTTAGAAAGAAGATTGCATAAACATTAATCAATTTAAATTTGATTATGAAAGTCGAGGTACAACTCTATTAGCTTTCAATCGAAAGAATCATTGAAATAAGTATTAATCAGATTAGCTTTAATTTGAAAACACGAGTTGAACTCTAATTAAATTTTAATTAGAAAAGCATGTATATAAGTACTTAATCACATTTATATATTGTAATAGATTATAAAAACAGAGAACCTAATCAACATTGCTTCTAACACGTCTTTAAGTTGATTTGGAACCTAGCTCAACTTGAAGCAATCGAAACAGAGCTACAACACATAAACTACGCACTAAACAAGGTTGAAAGGATCATGATTAACTAGAGATTGGACAGACTATCAAAAAAGATTCATGAGACACAAGAGATAACAGATAGATTGAAATAAAAGAAAAGATATAGTCTATATTGCTGAAATACATACGCTGGAATTTACTGAAATTGTATTTGAAGGAAAAACAAATGATATATGACATAAGCATCATGTAATGCTGACATCATGAAAGTGTATTTGCACTGATTTGCCTACGGCAAGCACATGCAAGCATGGATAACTAGTATTGAGGCAAAAGAAGTGTTCATGACAAGATGACAACGTATTAAAAGATACGAAACACGAGTGCCCACTGGTATGCGCCATCAAGTTGCATGCTACTATGCATGATTGCAGTTAGCTTTTGACCATCGTTAAATATGATGTGCATACATTGATTTGAAAAGAATGACCACGATGATATAAAGAGCAGGCAGTGTTAGGTTTAAACACTCCATGGTGTGTTCCGTGGTGTGTGCTTGTATCTGTGTTGCTAGGATTAGCGTGTTAGCGAGTGCGTGTGTGTGCCATGGACGTGCATGTGTGTGTGCATGGCGCAGTGGTGCTGCGTGTGGAGTGCGGTGCGTTTCGTCCGAAGGATCGCGTGAAAGAGGCTCGCTCCACCGTTATCGCGTCGAGTTGGTTGAGTAGGATGGAGTGGATGGAGTGGTGAGCTTTGGTGCCGGTTCGCACGGAGGTGCCGTAATAGCCAGAAGGAGCGCGAGGCTCTCGGACGTTGCTGAGCACGAACGTGCAGATCATGGCACGAAGGCAGGACGTGGAGATTAGCTCTTGGCAGTCCCATGGCCTATTTGTAGCCCCAGTGCTCCATTGTTCCTCTCGTCGAGTCCATTTTAATCAACGTAGCCAAGATACAGGAGCCTATTGCTCCGCGGCGTTCGTCGCCGGAACTGTTCATGTTCATCGTCTTCTACCTCGGGTCGTCGGAGTTTGTGAGAGCCTGAGCGAGAGCATCGAGGGGGGAGTTGTGGGAACGTGCGTTCTTGGGCGTATCCAACATTTGGGACTAGAGCTTGGTCGAGAAAGGGAGGTGGCCGGCGGCACGCCGGCCGGCCGGCGGCGCTGTGAGCGTGGCATGACATGCGTCGGTCAGCGGTGTGCGCGACTGGCGAGGCTGTGGCGAGGAGCACGCTGGTGACGACGCGAGGTCACCGGGTCGTGTGTCGGCCTGTGCGTGGTCGCCCATGGTGCTCGGGAGCGGATCGTGTGTCGGTTCTGCCGGGCGTGAGGAGCTCGGCGTGTGTCGCTGAGGAAGAAGCTGGAGGTTCGTGGCGTGAGGCTGCGTCGATCGGACGAGCAGTGGCTCCGGACGACGTTGAGCGGGTGCTACGGAGGACGGCCTTGATCCGCGTGTGAGGCCGCGTCATTCGTGCGAGCAAGGGGCTCCTGGCGACGCTGAGCAGGTGCTGCGGAAGATGGCGTCACCGGATAAGAGACGACATTGCTGTGAAGAACTCGAGTCCACCATGTCGTGTTTAGGGGGAGATTGTTAGGTTTAAACACTCCATGGTGTGTTCCGTGTTGTGTTCTTGTATCTGTGTTGCTAGGATTAGCGTGTTAGCAAGTGCGTGTGTGTGCCATGGACGTGCATGTGTGTGCATGGCGCAGTGGTGCTGCGTGTGGAGCGGTGCGTTCCGTCCGAAGGATCGCGTGCAAGAGGCTCGCTCCGCCGTGATCGCGTCGAGTTGGTTGAGTAGGATGGAGTGGATGGAGTGGTGAGCTTTGGTGCCGGTTCGCACGGAGGTGCCGTAACAGCCGGAAGGAGCGCGAGGCTCTTGGACGTTGTTGAGAACGAACATGCAGATCATGGCACGAAGGCAGGACGTGGAGATTAGCTCTTGGCAGTCCCATGGCCTATTTGTAGCCCCAGTGCTCCATTGTTCCTCTCGCCGAGTCCATTTTAATCAATGTAGCCAAGATACAGGAGCCTATTGCTCCACGGCATTCGTCGCCGGAACTGTTCCTGTTCATCGTCTTCTACCTCGGGTCGCTGGAGTTTGTGAGAGCCTGAGCGAGAGCATCGAGGGGGGAGTTGTGGGAACTCGTGCGTTCCTGGGCGTATCCAACAGGAAGTACTAATCTCATCAACGTGTGATGGCCGATGGTTGAATGGACAGTAGAACAAAAGACATTGGCAGACTTCAGTTCGTGATCACAAGTGCATGGCAAAGTATATTCAGAAAACTGTAAGCATTATGACGCCATCAAGAATTAAACCAGCAATCTATTGCATGTATGGCCGGTGTCAGAATCAGAGATAGCAAGCTAGCAGTGAGCACCAACGCTAGGACGTAAGACAGAAATAGACCAGCATATGAGGGTTCTCAGCTAAGACGTGGAGCTGATGAGGCACTAGCTTGCTACAGAAACGACTCCAACCCTGTCACCGGCTTCCGGCGAACAACAACAAAATAACAGAAGCTTCAGCAGCCATCGTCCTTCAATCATCACAACAAGAACGAGCCCGTTCATAATTGAGGAAGATAGTGAATCCTTCACTAAAGAGCAATAAAAAGAGAGAAAAGTCTGTACGAGGGTGTGCTCACCAGCAGGCAGAAGAAGATGGATGCGGACAGATTTTTGGACGGAGAGCTAGCTGTTGGCCGGACTTGGCCAGGGCGGCGGACGACGGTAGCCAGTTCGGTATGCACGGTGGTGATGCTATAGATTGGTGTCGTGGTTCTCTTGTTGGCGGCGTTGGCTCGGGCTCTTCTGCCTGGCGGCGATGCTCCAGCAGAACGACACACAGCACTACCGGAAACAGAGTCTTCACCGAGAGCTGGAAGCTTCGGCGAGAGCCAAATCTGCAGCTCTCGGTGAAGCCCCTCTTCGCCGAGAGCGCAAGGTCTGGCTCTCGGCGAAGGACTGGCCCACGGTGATCAGCACCTTCGCCGAGAGCTTTCTATCCTCAGCTCTCGGCGAAGGGTTCGGCTGACGGCTCAGCAGGAACAGCCGTCACGGCCGCCTACGGCCGTTAAACCCGCCGAGAGCCCGTATGTTAGGCTCTCGGCGAAGAAAAACACATGGCGTAGAGACACTTTCACCGAGAGCTTTATACCTTCGGTGAGTGTTTTTTTTTGCTCACGGCGAATGTTCAAAAAAAAAATCACATTTCCGAGTCCAAACTTTCTCCTTGAACCACATACACACAAACAATATACATGTTCAAAATTGGCACCATTTTGTCTTTGTTAGCTATATTTAACAATTTCACTTCTTTCTTTGTATTTGTTTCTTATACGTCCGATATGAACTGCAAGTGCATAAAATCATAGAGCAAATTTGTTCGAAAAATGGTATTCATGTTCATGAGACATCTCTAAGACCATGTACATAAAATGAAGCTCAATTTTCTTGCATTTGGTTCTCGTATCAAGATGAAGATCGTGTGGTAGCAAGGTAAAAAAATTATATAAAATTCAAATGAAGTTGAAAAATCACGATTTTTGTCGAGTGGTCGTGATATCATACATAGAGATCGTGATAAATAGTAGAGAGTGTTTTGAACAAGTTGACACGTACACTCTTTAGAAACCGGAACATCGAACGAGAAGTTTCAGAAAATTTGAACTCATACCACTTGGTTTGCTCTCTTTGTGAATTTTCATTTTGAATTTGAGTGCAACCACTTTTTTATAAGCAATACACAACATATCTAGTGACATGTTAAGTTTTATCGAAATTTCAAATTTATTTGCTATTTTTAGATAAAATTTGATGAAAACAACATTCGGTGAGTGTTTTGCTCTCGGTGAAAAGGGGACCTTCGCCGAGAGTCGTACCCTTGGCTCTCGGCGAATGTTCAAAAAAAAATCACATTTCCGAGTCCAAACTTTCTCCTTGAACCACATACACACAAACAATATACATGTTCAAAATTGGCACCATTTTGTCTTTGTTAGCTATATTTAACAATTTCACTTCTTTCTTTGTATTTGTTTCTTATACGTCCGATATGAACCGCAAGTGCATAAAATCATAGAGCAAATTTGTTCGAAAAATGGTATTCATGTTCATGAGACATCTCTAAGACCATGTACATAAAATGAAGCTCAATTTTCTTGCATTTGGTTCTCGTATCAAGATGAAGATCGTGTGGTAGCAAGGTAAAAAAATTATATAAAATTCAAATGAAGTTGAAAAATCACGATTTTTGTCGAGTGGTCGTGATATCATACATAGAGATCGTGATAAATAGTAGAGAGTGTTTTGAACAAGTTGACACGTACACTCTTTAGAAACCGGAACATCGAACGAGAAGTTTCGTAAAATTTGAACTCATACCACTTGGTTTGCTCTCTTTGTGAATTTTCATTTTGAATTTGAGTGCAACCACTTTTTTATAAGCAATACACAACATATCTAGTGACATGTTAAGTTTTATCGAAATTTCAAATTTATTTGCTATTTTTAGATAAAATTTGATGAAAACAACATTCGGTGAGTGTTTTGCTCTCGGTGAAAAGGGGACCTTCGCCGAGAGCCGTACCCTTGGCTCTCGGCGAAAGGAGTTTTTTTATTTTTAGAAGGCAGCGCGAGCGTCGGTGCGGGGGGCCCGCTCGTCGCATCGCCGAGAGCCGGCCCCTTGGCTCTCGGCGAAGGGAGCTTTTTTTTATTTTTAGCAGGCAGCACGATTTTTTATTTTTTTTTTCAATAAGTTTTTTTTATTTTAAAATTTTTAGCGGCTTCCGCCGAGAGCCCTAGATCTTGGCTCTCGGCGAAGGTTCTTGATATTTGGCCTACCCGGCCCGACAACGCCCGCTCACTTAGCCCGCCCCGCCGCCACCACCCCGCCGCCGCCACCCCCCGCCGCCACCACCCCCCGCCGCCCGGCCCCGCCGCCACCACCCCGCCGCCCGCCCCCGCCCCCGCCCCCGCCCGTCCCGCGCCGCGCCGAGCCCCCGCCCCGACCCCCGCCCCCGCCCCGCTCCGCCGCCACCGCCCGCCCCCGACCCCCGCCCGCGCCCGCGCGCGCGCGCCCGGCCCCCGCCCCGACCCCCGCCCCCGCTCCGCCGCCGCCACCGCCCCCCCCCCGACCCCGCCCCCACCCCCGCCCCCGTGCCGCGGTGACCCGCCCCCACCCCGCCCCGTGCCGCCTCGCCCGCATCGCCACCTCCCTCGGGCCGCCAAGGAGGAGGAGGCCGGCCGCGAAGGAAAATCGGGGAGGGGAGAGAAGGAGGAGGAGATGGAGAAGGCCGACGTGGAGGAGGGTTAGGAGACGTCGAAGGATCCATTGCCACGAACGCATCCAACCTTGGTGCTTCACCCCTTGTGAGTGCTCTCTCGACTTCCTCTCGATTTCGGTAATTTAGTTACAAATTAGTGATGAATTAGTGATGTTGGATATATAAATTAGAGATTTTGGTGATCAAATTTTAGGTGTCTTGACGAATTAGTGATGTAGAATAGCAAATTTATCATGTCTCTAATTTTTGTTTTCATATATACATCTAATGCATATCAATTTTATAGGAAGAGATGCCTTGAGATGCCGCACTGACCACCGGAAGCTTTTTTGGGAGCAAGAGGGGTGATTTGTCGATCACCTAGGTGAGACTCGTGGATCGCATGGGGGCACTACATGTGATTTTCCGGCCATCGAGCCGTTGGAAGAAACCCCATGTGTAGCCCGACCGTCGTGTCGTGCCTTTTTTTTTGCGAGGTTTTGGAAACCTCACCGTACGGGGGAGGTGCCGCCGAAATTTTGACTAAACACCCATCATTGATCTATTTTTGCAGGAAGGAGGCCTGGTTGGCACCGCTGAAGAAGGAGTTGGAGTTCGCGCTCACATTGTCTCGGAGGCCCGGTCGACCCTGGTCTTGCCGCCTGCCCCTGCCTCGCCATCAAGTCACTAGGTGAGCACGCCCCTGCCTCGCCATCAAGTTCCTAGATGTTGTAGATCGCGAAACCTAGTTAGGCGTCTCCCATTCGAAAGAGATACAGTTTGAAATATGCAAATCTTTGCATATTTATTGTTGTATCTGTTTCGAATTGTCCACGTTTTTTGGACGGCCGTGGATGCGTAGATGGGGTTAGTTTCTATGGTCTACTCCGATCCGAGATAGAGTTTGGCAGCCACCTCCCCGTTGTTCTCCGGATACACAATCTCCCTAATGGGACGTGTATTTGGAGAACAATGGGGAGGTGTCGCCGAAATTCGTCTCGGATCGGAGTAGACCATAGGAACTAACCCCATCTACGCATTCACGGGTGGGATTAGGACCTATCTTTACCTATTAGAATGTGTAGGCATCGTGTAGATGATGCAATATATTTCATATGACTCGTTGATATGATATAGAATGGGTGACCGTGAGTGGATGTACAAAGGATGGGCACCAAATGGTCGTGTGACACAAGAATGGATTGACAATGCTCAAGCTTTCATGGATGAAGCATTTAGAAAGGTTAAAGGGCATAAAGATAGTAAAACGATATGGTGTCCCTGTCGCAAGTGCGGAAACTCACGCAAAAGGACAAAGGAGGTCATGGCAGCTCATCTCTACAACTTTGGTTTTACGAGAGACTACTCCAAGTGGACCTTTCACAGTGAAACCTGTCGTATGAGATCTGAGGCCGTGAGACAACGCATTGGAGAACTTGATAGTGATGCTGGAGTAGCAGACATGCTAGATGACTTTCATGAAGCACATTTTCAAGGAGAACGTCCAGAGGAGGAGCCAGAGCCAAGCGCAAAGGCGTATTATGACATGTTGGCTGCAGCACAAAAACCCCTTCACAAGCACACCAAACAATCTCAACTAGACTCCATCGGCCGCCTCATGGCAGTAAAGTCCCAGCATAACCTGAGTCGAGAATGCTTCGATGCTTTGGTGACCGTGATTAGCGACATGCTTCCCGAAGATCACATTTTGCCAAAGAACATGTATGAAGCCCAAAAAGTCCTTCGTGCACTTAAGATGCCATACGAGAAGATACATGCCTGTCCGAATGGATGTGTCTTATTCAGGAAAGATCATGAGAAAGCCACGCACTGTCCGAAATGTAAAGCATCTCGGTTCATTGAGGTAGACTCTGGTGAGGGTCGTCCAAAGACGCAACTCACGACCCCAGTGAGTGTCCTGCGGTACCTCTCGCCCATACAGCGGATCCAACGGATGTACATGACCGAGGAATCTGCGAAGCAAATGACTTGGCACAAAACGGGTCGCCGATACAGTGATAACCTTACACATCCATCCGATGCTGAAGCATGGACAAAGTTTGATGAGAAGCATGCTGACAAAGCGGGAGAGGCTCGCAATGTACGTGTTGCGTTGGCGACAGATGGGTTCAATCCTTATGGAATGTTAGCTGCCCCATACACTTGTTGGCCCGTGTTTGTAATCCCCCTCAACCTACCCCCGCATCGTCTTTCAACGGCGTACGTATTCGTGTCGTTGATAATTCCTGGATACCCGGGAGATAATATGTGTGTGTACATGGAGCCTCTGATTGATGATTTGCTCAAGGCTTGGAATGAAGGGGTGACGACATACGACCGAGCTACGAAGACAAACTTCAAAATGCACGTGTGGTACATGTACTCCTTGCATGACATGCCGGCTTATGGGATATTTTGCGGTTGGTGTGTCCATGGGAAGTTCCCTTGCCCAGTATGCAAGGCAGCTCTGATGTTCATTTGGTTGAAGAACGGTGGGAAGTATTCTTCATTCGACAAACATCGACAATTCCTCCCTCTTGACCATCAATTCAGACGAGACACAAAGAATTTTATAAAAGGTGTCGTAGTTAAAGATCCACCCCCGCACATGATGACTGGTGTCGAGGCTCAAGCTCAGGTAGACGCTCTCGTGCTCAAAGAAGGAGAACATCGTTTTGTGGGATATGGTGTGCAACATGCCTGGACGCAGAAGTCGGGGTTGTGGAGGCTACCCTACATGAAAGATCTTCATCTTCCACATAACATTGATGTGATGCATACCGAAAAGAATGTTGCTGAGGCACTGTGGGGTACAATCATGGACATACCGGAGAAGAGTAAGGACAATGTTAAGGCTAGAGTCGATATAGAAATGTTATGCGATAGGCCAAAGCAAGTCATCCCAAAGCCTATACCGGGCAAGAAATGGAAAAGGCCTAAGGCTGATTTCGTCCTTAGTAGGGAACAAAGAAAGGAAGTACTAGAATGGATCCAAAATTTAATGTTCCCCGATGGGTATCTTTGCGAATCCGAGGAGGGGAGTCAATTTAACTAATCTAAAATTGAAAGGGCTGAAAAGTCATGACTACCACATTTGGATCGAGCGGCTTCTTCCGGTGATGGTTCGAGGCTATGTGCCTGAGCATGTGTGGCAAGTGCTTGGCGAGTTGAGCTATTTCTTCCGTCAGCTTTGCGCTAAGGAGTTATCTCGTGCTGTGATTGACAAACTAGAACAAATTGCACCTGTGTTGCTCGTAAGCTAGAGAAGATCGTTCCACCCGGCTTCTTCAACCCGATGGAACATATGATTTTGCACCTCCCGTGTGAGGCACAATTGGGGGGGGCCCGTGCAAAGCACCGTTGGTGCTATCCGATTGAGAGGGTTTGCAAGGTTCTTCGAAGCACATGTAAAAATAAAAATAAAATTGAAGCTTGCATTGCGGAGGCACAAATTCTCGGGGAGGTGTCAAACTTCACAACTAAATACTATGCGGAGCACCTTCCCGGCGTGCATAATCGCCCTCCTCGATACAATACCGGAGAAAATGAATCGAACCTCAGCCTTTTCCGAGGACAACTTGGAAGTGCAAGTGTTCGGACGCGAAAGACCTTATCTCTTCAAGAGTGGCGCACTATCACGATATATATTTTGCGCAACCTTGAGGAAGTACGACCATACATAAAGTAAGTTGTCGTTAAATCTCATCATTTCCTTTCTTGTATGTTGCCTCATCTGCATCCAACCTCATTTGATTTGGTGCAGTGAATTTATTGGGCAATTCTGGGGTCACTCAAGGCCACCTAACGACCACGAGGAGGAAATCCTTCTTCGCCATGGTGCAGTTGATAGGATTTCACTGGACATACCACCGGGAACCAGAAATATCGATTTCATTGCATGGTTCAAACAGAAGGTAATTTAGCTCGTACTCAGTACATTAAAAGTATTTTAGCTCATACTCAGTATCGCATTAACCACTATCCTCCCCGAAATTGCGGTGGTCTAACCGATCCGTTGATGAATCCTGAGGTGAGGCAGGTTTCGGGAGGTTTCGCCTTCAGGGTGAACTCATATAATGTTTATGATGTGAATGGGTATCGCTTTCACACGACAAAATACGAGGAGGAAAGGCCCAATCGAAGAACCACAAATAATGGAGTTTGTACGCGTAGCTCATCCGATGGGGTAGATTACTTTGGAAGACTTCAAGAAATATACGAACTCGAGTATCATGGTTGCAAACCTCTTAAACCCGTCATATTCAAGTGCCATTGGTTTGATCCAAGCGCTCGCGGTATGAGACAAAATAAGAATCTTGGGCTCGTCGAAATTAAGCGATCATCCGTGTACCCGGGGCACGATGTCTATATTGTGGCCCAACGGACCACACAAGTATATTACCTCTCATACCCTTGTAAAACCGACAAGCGTCTCCGGGGTTGGAGTGTTGTGTACAAGGTATCGCCACACGGTAAACTACCCGCTCCGAGGCAATGAAGATTACCACCTACTAGACCCAAACACATATGACGGAGATTTCTTCCAAGAGGATGGGCTAGAGGGGAGCTTTGAGATAGACTTAACCCAAGCGATCGAAATGGAAGTAGACAATGAAATGGGTGTCGACGGCGATGATGCGAAGAGGTTCAAAATGATGACGACCTAAGATTACTTGAGCGATTACGTTTAGGCAATGACAATGATGATGATGACACCGTTCCGCCTTTGGAGCACGGCGTTGAGTCTATGGACATGCGAGATAGTGATGATGACTACGATCCAAATATTCCGGATTATGATGATTATTTCTAAAACATGTAAGATCCGTACTAATTGTAAATATGTCTATAATTTACTAGGATATTTTGTTTCATGTACTAGTATAACGTGTTTCTTATGTATTACTAATTTATATTTAAATGTAATTATGTACTAATTGATTTACTCTTGTTTATTTCAGGTGTTTGATCCAAGATGCCGCCAAAGAAGAAGGTGCCGAGGCAGCGCGGCCGTTTGGTGAGGAACCTGGATGACTTGTACCAGGACGAGGCTTTGGGCTCGGGATGATGAGGAGGGTGTCGAGGTCCCCCTCCGTGGTACCTTCCGGTTCGTCTGGAGCCACGGGTCGCAAGAGTGCACCCTCTCCGGTTGCGACGGGAGGAGGAGGAGGAGGAGGAGGAGGAGGAGGAGGAGGAGGAGGAGGAGGAGGAGGAGGTGCAGCAGCAGGATGATGAGGTGCAGGGGAGGGAGGAGGGGCAGGAGGAGGAGGAGGACGAGGAGGAGGCGGGGGTGGAGGCTAGGCCCAAGGTCTATGTGCGAGGCCATTCGAGACTTCCAGACCGACCCATACTACCCGCGAACCGCCCGATTATTAGACCCGAGGGAACACGGTAACTTTTCTTAACCTTTTCATTGGTTCTCTTCAAACTCACATTCAAACTAATACATTTTGTGAATCATTTTGGCAGGGGGTGGAAGATCGAGAGTCCAGGTGGTCATAACCGTCTTCCCAATGGCATCTTGGGCGTTTTGACCAGGCTTCACTACCTCGGGTTCGTGTAGGTTAGCGAGGGAGATGCTCGCCGAGAGGTGCTGGTGACGTCGTTTGACCACTACGCCCTCATGCCCGATGTCCAGGATCCGACTGGGCGGGTGTTCCCGAACAAGGCCGTCCGGGTGGTTTCTGAGTTTTGGGTGTGTTTTTCCTATCAATAAATTATTTTTTCTGACTTAATTGGATTTGGCTCGTGTATTGACAACACTTTTATGTGCAGGATTTCTACAGAGTTTTTCCAGGATACGAGGCGCGGGCGAATGACAACGCCATGTTCATTTGTCGCAAACTTGTCACTGATATGATTTACGAGTCCCGCGTCTCGCAAAACATGGTCTGGAAGGCTCAGCGACATGAGAAAGTCCGAAAATCGGACATGCGAAACCTCCGGCTCACTCAAGAACAATACATGGAGGTATAAATATGCGTCAATTCATTTTTACGAGATTACATTTGCTCAATTTGATGTTTTTGTACGGTATGCACTTGATGACTTGCAGGTGCCCCCGTGGTGGTGTGCCGACCGGCCTCACGTTTGGAGGGCAATTGTGAACAAGTGGTTTGAGCCGGATTGGGAGGCAAAGCACCTCGAGCGCCGGGAGCGGCGTTTGAAGATGGCGAGTCCGGCACACCACCAAGGCCCCATTAACCTTCGCGAGTTCAGTCGTAGATGGGTACGTTTATTTATTTATTTATTTATTTATTTCGATTTGTTGTTGTCTAACTCTCAATTATTCTAACACCCACTTTGTTGTTTTCTAACACCCACATTGTTGTTTTTCTAACACCCACATTGTTGTTTCTTGCAGTCTCAGGCACATGAGAATCAGCCTTGCAGCGAGCTCCAGGCATATGGCATAGCACACAAGGGCAAGGCCAAGGCCGACGTCGCCTTCAACGTGGACGACCCACCCGAGGCGTATAGTAACCCGACAATCCAGTCCCGCATCACAAGGTACGTCACGACGGCAAGGGAGGTTCGTGGGCCAGACTTCGATCCAGTGACAGAGCCTCTTGATGGAGAAAGTGTCGTGAGGAGCGGAGAAGGGCGGGATGCATGGACGGTACCATGTGGGTGACAGTCTCCTTGTTCCGTCCTCTGTTCCGACGCTCGCGGCAGTTCGATCTCGAGATAGGGGCACGAGCTCGGCCCGCCCATACATAGTCGGCCCACTGCTACGCAGACGTTGAACGAGCAGTTCCAGGTTATTTCTGTTGTCTTTGTCGTCCATTGATATTTACATATGATTACTTTATATTCTAATTTTTGGATCAAATATTGTAGGCCCAACTTGCGGCGAGAGAAGGCCGAGCGGGAGAGGGAGGGTAGAAGAGACGCAAAGGCAATCCAATGAGTTGCGGCCGATGGCCGAGGTCCATACGAAGCAGATGGAGGCGTTACAGTCGGCCCACACTCAGCAGATGTCCTCCGTGCTTAAGTACTTGGAAAACCTTAGTCACGCGGTGGCGCCACAGGTGCAACTCCCTCCACTACCGCAGGTGCAACTCCCTCCACTACCACAGGCATTCATTCCTCCACTCACTCGACCGGCCGCTATTTCTCCGGTGAGTTACTTTGAACCCTGCTATTTTTTTCTAGTAGTGACCTAGCCTGACTTCATACAAATGCTGAAAACCTTGTACATTCATTTATGTCAATTTGACCACGTGTCGTACGACACCACATGACATGTGTCCGGCCATCGAGCCGTGAGAAGACATTTATTGTGGCCCGACCTTCGTGTTGTGGCTTTTTCTTGCAGGTTCTTAATACCTCACGGTGCGGGGGGAGGTCTTTGTCGAAATTTCTAATTAACACTTTAAATTCTACGCGGGATCTATCTCGCGGCATCAAATGATGGGCCCGCAAGCATACGACGGGTCCCCGCCGGCTCGGCGGACTCCTTGGGGTGGGATGCGGTGGGTGCCACACGGCCCGTGGCCGAGACACGGCCTTCGGCGGCCTCACAGTTCGCAGGGGATGCCACAGGCGTCTGGGTGGTTCCCGTGGCCACAGCAGCCGCCCACGGGGGGGTCGGGGTTCCAGTCGCCGCATGATCAGTAGGCGGACGAGTGAGTTCGTGGACTTAGCTACTTTTATTTGCATTTGGACATTTGTGACTTGCACTGGACCATTATGACTTGTAGTTCGTGACTATGTGATGAATTTGTCGATTATGTGATCGTTGGTGGACTATGTGATGAATTTGTCGATTATTTGATCGTTGGTGGACTATGTGATGAATATTATGTCTGTGATGAATATTATATATGCCTGCGATGATATATGTGATTTCTGTGAATATTTGAGGCTGCTGGAAAAAAAGAAAACAAAAAAGAAAAAAAAAGAAAACCTCTTCGCCGAGAGCAAACTCCAATGCTCTCGGCGAAGGGGGCGCCCCAGATCTGCGGTATGCAGTCCTTCGCCGAGAGCAGAAATCTTAGCTCTCGGCGAAGGCCCCTTCTTCAACGAGAGCCGGATACGGCTCTCGGCGAAGACCCCGTCTTCAACGAGAGCCGGATATCCGGCTCTCGGCGAAGACCCCGTCTTCAACGAGAGCCGGATTCGGCTCTCGGCGAAGGAGTGGCCCCCACCCCCGACGGAGCGACGCGCCGTGACGGGTAGAGGGCTTTCGGCGAGAGCGGGGACGCCTCTCGGCGCATGTTCGCCGAGAGGATCCAGTGAAGCTCTCGGCGAAGGTCGCATCACCGGCAGGCTGTACACCGTGTGACTTTCGCCGAGGGTTTCCTCTCGGCGAAGGCTTCAACGAGAGGGAAAGGGCCTTCGCCGAGAGTATCCCCGCTCTCGGCGAAGGCCCTGAATCCTGTAGTGCAGATGGGATGGAGACCCGGCGGCGGAGCTTTGGCCCGACTTCGCGATGTGCCCGTGGTGTGTTGCTTTGGTCCGGCGGCATCCGAGCGCGGCAGACTGACCAGGTGGAGCGCAGCAGTGGCGCTCGGCCTCAGCAGTGCACGTTGGCGTGAACGCGTGGTGCAGATGAGCAATATGGAAGCGAGCCAGGCATGGGCGGTGTGGGCAGCAAGAGTGCAAGGGAGCAGCAGGCTAAGGGCACACCGAGTTCGAGCTCCTGGTTTTATAGGCTTTGAAGGGAAATGGAGGCGGCTCTGGTGGAGATTAAAAGTGGGTGACGGCTGGCCATTGATGGCCTTATTGGCGGCCGTTTCTGGAAGAGAAGGAACGGTTGATTGTTCCATCGATCATTGAAGGTGAATGGTGTTATGAAATATTGATTAGTGATCAATTAGCATAACTATGTAATTAGGGGAATCATTAGAGATGTAATTAGGAAGTTATAACTGCCTTGTCGAAGGGTCATCTCGAAGGGGTGCGGCACTCCCCAAAGGGTGCCTACACACCCTTTCCCTGTGTATATATTCAGGGGTCCACTCCCTCATCAATCAATCCAATTCATTTGCTCCCATTACATTTCATTCCACACTTTTGTCTTTCAACACATTATCACGCACTTTGTTCTCCACTGAGCGTAGGAGTGAAAGGAGGCCTGAAGGCCTCGCGTCCATCACTGGACCGGAGGACACCATGTTTGACATGGTTGCCGCCCCTGTGATGGCCATGGACGTCTGGGGTTCCTGGATCGAGTCAAACAATTAAAGTTCTCGTCGGAGGAGCCCTTGCCATGCTTCTATAGAGCGCAAGACTAATAGAAGACACGAAGATCTACATCAACAGAGGTTTTTACGTTCCTTGAAATCGATCAAGAACTCCATTTATGGAGTTTATCACCCACTGCAAAACAACCAACGAAGGCTAAAGACCTCAACAGCAAGGACACCATGGTTGTCGTAGTCGCCGCTTCAGTAGATTACTAGATGGCGGCAAGATCCTTAGGTCCTGTTTCAGCAGCAGGGGCGTCCACCTCTTCCTCTGCCATGGATGTTCTCCTGCAGTGTCGGTGTTTTAGACCGGCAACCTACTAAGGGGAGTACCCGAAGTAGATGAATGTGGCCTCGCCGAGATTGGTAACTCGAAGGAAGAGATACGTGGCACACAATTTAGACAGGTTCGGGCCGCGAGGTGCGTAATACCCTAAGTCCTATATGCTGCGTAGCTCTGGATTGATTGGGTACGATTACAAGATGGAGTAATAGTACGCCGTGAGATGAGATTGGATGCTAGAGAAGGGTCCCTGCCTCGCCTTATATAGTCTGGGAGGCAGGGTTACAAGTCGGAGTAGGGAGAGAGTACTAGTCGAGTACGTCTAGGAGTCTTCCATACAGTGCGGGACATGTACAGCTTCCTAGACGAGTACTTCTCCTCCGTAGTCCTTGTGCTCCACGCCATCAGGTGCCGTGTAGCGCAAGCCGGGTAGTCCCAGGGGCCCACCGAGTAGTCGGTCCTGGTACCCACCGAGGTAGTGGGCCCAGGGAGGTCCATACGACAAGCCCCCGAGTACTTTGTAGTCGAGTAGGATAGCTTCAAGTAATGTTGACGGCCTTAACGAGTAGTCCTCAAGCGTCCCCGAGTACTACAAGTCAAAAGTCCTCAAGGGAAGTCGAAGCATCCCGAGGCTGGAATGTACTCCAGCTGATATCCGAGCAATCTTGAAGTCTTCTCGAGTAGTCCCAAGCGTCCTCGAGTGCTGCCCTCGAAGGTCTTCAAAAACGCCCGCGTTGTCTTGAAGCCGAAGCTGATATGGAAGTGCGATTGCAAAATTGCACTCCATATGGAGTAGCCCCCGAGCCTTAGGTTGAGTCGTAGACTCTGGCTGAGGGTCCATCTGAAGTCTTGGCAAGAATATCCCGAAAAATCCGGAGAGAAAAAACCGAAGGACACGTGGCACAGAGCCCCCGAGCCTTGAGTCGAGTACTTCCTCTCGAATTGAACGGTCATCTTGTAGAATGTGTCCTGAGATGCTCCTGAGTCTTGTCGCTTCCCAGGTAGTCGAGTAGAAGTAGCCGAGCCCCCGAGGTGAGGCGCGTCGACTAGTAGAATACGAAGAGTCACGCGCGGCCGCTGAGTCAGCCGAGCGCGGACTTATCCATCCGGCCATTGGAGGGCCGTTTTGACTTATAAATAGAAGCCAAAACCCTTAGGGTTTTCCACCCATTGCTGCTGTAGCCATTTCGAATAGATCTGCACATGCCGCCGCCGCTGTAGATCTAAGCGCGCCGCCACCCAAAGCTGCTAGGGTAGCCCCCGAGCGAATGCACGTGAAGATGCCGTGTACTTGGAGAATGAAGCCATCGCCATTCAAGAGCTCGAAGACCGTCGGGAAGAAGAGGGGCCGTGACGAGGCCACCGGGGCTGCCGCGGGGGTAGCACCGCCGATGTCTCCACCGCGGCCAGATCCAAGCCACGAGTGGAAAAAGTCAAAGATGAAGACCGAAGATCTGCTGGCTCTCCTCAACAGCGGGTTCATCCGTGAGAAGGAGGTGGACAGCTGGAGGGCCGCCGCCGGGGACCCGTACCCCATGGAGAAAAGCGAGGACGAGATTCCGATGTTCGTGCGCTTCGCGGAGTGCGGACTCGCACTGCCGGCCAGCGACTTCTTCAAGGGCCTCCCGGGGTACTATGGCGTCGAGTACCTCAACCTCAATCCCAATGGTATTTTCCATACCGCAGTCTTCATCCACTTCTGTGAGGCGTTCCTGGGGATCAAGCCCCACTGGATCTTGTTCCGGAAGTTCTTCCGGGTGAAGCCGCAGCCGAGCGCCAGCAACCTGCGAGTAGTCGGTGGAGCAGGGATCCAGATGCGGGAGGATGCGGCGGAGCAGTACCTCTCGTACAAGCTCATCGACTCCAACCAGGACTGGAAGGCGAAGTGGTTCTACGTCACGAACCACCACCCAGGACTGCCGAAGCCGAGCGGGAAGCAGTCGAAGCATCGCCCGTGGTGGAGCACGGAGCCCACGATGCAGGAGGGGATCCAGCTCCCCGAGTTGTTGGCGCGCATCAAGGTGCTGAGAGAAGCCGGGCTGAAGGCCGAGCACGTGGCCTTTAGCTTCATGAAGCGCAGGGTACAGCCGATGATGGCCCGCGACACCCTGGGCTTCGAGTACAGTGGCGACGCCGACACGTCGCGGATGCCTAGAGGCGAAGTCGATGACGACGACATTGTCGATAGGCTGACGCACATCTTCAAGGACATGCCACCGTACACGGCGTGCCCTGTCGCAGATTACTCCGCCGCCCGCCCGCCAAAGGAGGTAAGTAGTCGTACCCCCCAGCTGAGTACCCATTGCCTTTGAGTAGTCGAGCTGATGTCTTGTGTCTTGCAGGACGACTTGAGGAAGTTCGTCTCCGAGCCGCAGCCGCCCCCTCAGGAAGTCGAGATCCCGGAGGAGGGAAAAGCCAAAGCCAAGGAGCAGCGAGAAGTCGGCGAAGGAGATGACACCGTCATTGTGGAGGACACGTCCGACGAGGACAACGACGAGGAGACGCTGCAGGACCGCTTTCAGCTGCGGTCGAGGTTCAGCCGTCCCGGCCTACCTCATGTGCCCCTCGTACAAGATCCGCCGGCTAGCCTGGAGGCTAGTCTGGCTGCGCCGCCACGGAAGCCGCGCAACCCCGCCCGCAAGCGGGTGACGAAGAAGCTAAAGGTCTCTGAGACCACGCCTCAAGAGGTAAGACGTCTTGAGTAGTCTAGTCGAGTACTAGTCTCTCGAGTTCACTTGCTGATAACTGATCTTCCTTGTATGCAGGAGGTGCCGCCAACGGAGCCCGTCGAGGAGGGTGACGAAGGCGACTGGGACACGGTGGGGGAACCCGCTGGGAGTCGTAGCCCAGCCCCCACTGTGGAAGAGCTCTTGGCGCAACTGGAGCGCCAGCCCCTGCTCCTCAAGGGAGCATGGAGCCCGCGGCCGCTGCTACTGAAGAAGTGGTGGCCGCTTGAGCACAGAAGAACACTGCACCGGCTGCAGTTGCTACAGAAGAGGCGACAGCCGCAGAGGCGCAAGAGGACGCACCCGCCGAGGCTGGGCTGGTAGATATTGCCAGCATCCTTGGCGCCCCGACCGTGACAATAGTCCGGTCAAACTTGTAAGTGCTGAGCCTTCCCGAGTAGTACTTGGTGCAAAAGTCGAGCTTGATTGACAACCAATTTGTGTACTTCTGCAGGAAATCAACAGATCTATCCTGGGAGGGGGATGAACCCTCTACGACGGTGGAGGAGGAAGAAGCCGCGCTGCCCGCCGAGGAGTCCACCCCCGCCCCTCAGGCGGAGTCCGAGGCGCCGGCGGCTGGAGCTGCGTTGCCCGAGGCCAGCGTGGTCGAAGGTAAGTACTCTACTGAGGCTTTAGCTGTCCTCATAGAGTAGCCGTAGTCGCTAATGCACTTGTCTTCGTCTTGACAGGCGCCGAGGCCGAAGGGAGCGACATCCCCGCGGCGGTACCAATGCAGAGGTTGACACCAGAAGTGTCGGAGGCTGCTGAAGGAGCCCCCGAGCCAATGGAGGAGGTCGTAGAGGAGGCCGCCGTGGCCACCGGAGGAGAAGAGGTCGCCGTGCCGCCAGAGGCTGCTCTGGAGGTGGTGGTCCGTTCCCCGGAAATCCAGGACGCAGAGCCCATCCGCTCTGCGCCGATGACCGAAGCCGCCACGAGTAGTCGTGGCAGGGTGGAGCTGCTGGCAGATGACCTGGTCGACCCAGCGTCGGTGGCCAGGCACCTGAAGGCGGTCCACCAAGCTGAACAATTGATGATGGTGAGTAGTCTTAACTCCGGAGTAGTCAATCCTCTGTTGTTGAGTACTCGATTGATATGTGTTGTTTGTGCAGGACGTCGTGGAAAGGTCCCGCGAGAAGTCCAACATGCTGCAAGGCTTCGGCGACACGGTGCTCCGGGCTGAAGCGCTAGAAGATCAACTCTTGAAGTCGCGGAAGCACGCGGCCGCCATGCAGTCCAAGCTTGATGCAGCCTTCGCCAAATACCACAACGATATCCAAGATATGCAGGCGAAGAGCGACGACTTGGTGCGGAAGAACAAGACAATCCGCAACAAGAACAAAGGTACGCCACTTGACTTGTTGAGTAGTTGCTGGAGGTCGAGAGTTAGTCTGACCCGCTGCGCCTTGTTGTTTTGCAGAGCTTGAGACCCAGGTGGAGCAGTTGAGGACCTCAGAGACAAGTATGAAGAACCTCTTCTACCGGGAGCAGGAGGCCCGCCAGGTACTCGAGCTTGACTATAAGGAACTTGCCTTCGAGTGCGACAAGCACATGGAGCTTCGCATTGCTTCCGATCGTGACCTCGTCAACTGCTACAAATCGTTGCAGAAGTTGAACGAAGCCTGCGAGGCGCTGTGGGCCCAGCTGAAGGAGCTTGAAGAAGCCGCGCTTCCCATAGCAAGGCTCTTGGTGCCTCACCCTGGCGGCCCCAAGATAGCACCGCTCGTGGATCGCCTCAAGGAAGCCCCCAGCCGGCTAGCGACGTATGTGAAGCATCTGGCGAGGTCGGTCCCGAAGCAGGTGCTGTCCTTCATGAAGTCTTACTTCCCGAAGGCGCCTGTGGAAGTAGTCGCTGGCGGGGTAGCCGCCAACTGTACAGATGAGCAGTACGCGGAGCTGCTTGAGCAAATGGCGCCCATTGCGGAGCAAGTAGCCGACAAACTTAATCTCAGTAGCCCTGTAATAGTTAGCTCATAGCAAGAGTTGTACAAAAACAATTGTAATGGAATTGCTTAAGTATTAATGAAAGAAAAAGTTCCATCAATGAGTACTCGTAGTCACGATCTCAGAGTGCGGAGTCCCATCGTGGAGTTGTTGCGAGTAGTCGTACTCGACAGTAGTCCCGTTGAGGGAAGTAGACAGTAAAGAAGTTGATGAACGATCAAACTTTATTACTGAAGAAGTACACTTGGATGGCCAGGGCCGTAGTTACAGAGTAGTCGCCTGGACCCGAAGGTCGCTTACAGCTAAGTGGTGCTAGGGCGAGTAGCCGCTTACAGCAGTAGATCCGTAGGTAGCCGTGTAGGCTGGATCTTGGAGTATGGTCTCTTAGTAGACCGCTGCTAGAGTCCTTTGTCGCTCGTCGCAGCCCAGGATCCGTAGGTAGGCGCGCGGGGGCCGGATCCGGAGAGGAGTAGTCCGGAGACCCGGAGCCGGGACCGGAGGCCGCTTACGGCGGAGGGGTCTTGATGTAGTCGTGTAGACTTGAACCCTGGAGTAGTCGTGTAGACTAGGCGTAGAACCGACAGAGTTGGTCGACGTTCCACGAATTGTTGATGTCTTCGCCTTCAAGTGTCTGGAGGCGGTAGGAGCCCGGCCCGGTCACCTTTGCAACTGTGAAGGGACCTTTCTAGGGGGAGTTGAGCTTGTGTAGTCCTTCCGTGTTCTGGATACGGCAGAGGACGAGATCACCAACGTTGAAGGAGCGTTCCTTGACATTGCGATCATGGTAGCATCGGATACCCTCCAGGTTCCTTGCTGATTGGACGAGGGCGGCGCAGCGAGCTTCTTCGAGGCTGTCGATGTCAACTCGCCTGCTGTCTTCAGAGACGCCTTCGTCGTAGTGCTCCACTACTGGTGAGTTCCATATGACATCAGCAGGGAGGATTGCTTCTGAGCCATAGACCAGGAAGTAAGGGGATTGCCCTGTTGGCTTGGAAGGCTGAGTTCGTAGCCCCCAGAGTGCGTTGGGTAGTTCCTTGATCCACTTGCCTCCTTTAGAGTTAGCAGCGTCGTGTAGCCGCTTCTTGAGAGCGTCGAGCACCATCCCGTTGGCGCGCTCGACTTGTCCGTTGGCCCGAGCTTGGGCAACTGAGGCGTATCGGACGTCGATCCCGCTGTTCTCGCAGTACTCCCAGAACTGGTGGTTGTTGAAGTTGGAGCCCAGGTCTGTGATGATGCGGTGGGGTAGTCCATAGCGATGCACGAGTTCATCCAGGAAGTCGAGTACTCTATCAGCCTTGGTGCATGTGACCGGCTTGACCTCGATCCACTTGGTGAACTTGTCGATGGCCACCAATACTCTGTTGAAACCACCTGGCACAGTTGGCAGTGGCCCAATCATGTCGAGCCCCCAGCAAGCGAAGGGCCAGGTAGGCGGTATAGTGACTAGCTTGTAGGCTGGGACGCGTTGCTGCTTGGCGAAGTACTGGCATCCTTGGCACCTTCTGATGAGTTCTTCGGCGTCGCCCAGAGCTGTGGGCCAGTAGAAGGCTCGCCGGAAGGCCTTGCTGACCAGCGTGCGGGAGGACGCGTGGTTGCCGCAGACGCCCTTATGAATCTCCTCCAAGATGTCCTTGCCTTCTTGCATGGGGACACACTTCATGAGCACTCCAGAAGATGCGCCCCGCTTGTAAAGCTTGTCTCCGACAAGGACGTAGGACTTGGCACGGCAGATGAGCTGCTCGGCCAAGTTCTTGTCAGAGGGAACCTTCTGCTCACTGAGGTAGTCGATGAAGGGTTGCCTCCAGTCCACGTCGATCATCATGACCTCCTGTCCAGTCGGTGGGTGCGCTGGGACAGTGGTCGGTGGCGCCGGCTCCGAGATGGATGGCGTGTGAAGCTCGTGAACGAAGACACCCGCTGGTACTTGAGCACGGGTAGATACAAGTTTTGACAGGACGTCCGCTGCAACGTTGTTGTCGCGGACGATGTGGTGGAACTCGAGACCGTAGAACTTGTTCTCGAGCTTGCGGACTTCTAGGCAGTAGGCGTCCATGTTCTCCTTGTTGCGGTCACAGGATTTGTTGACTTGGTTGATGACCACTGCGGAGTCACCGTAGACTAGTAGCCGCTTGATACCTAGTGAAGCCGCGAGGCGGAGCCCGTGTAGGAGAGCTTCGTACTCGGCTTCGTTGTTTGAGACCTTCCAGAAGATCTGCAGGACGTACTTGAGTTGTTCGCCCGTTGGAGAGATCAGGAGTACCCCTGCACCTGCGCCCTCGAGGTTGAGTGAGCCGTCGAAGTACATCACCCAATGCTCTGGTCGCACGGTTGGAGTAGGTAGCTGGTTCTCCCGCCACTCTGCCATGAAGTCGACTAGAGCCTGTGACTTGATGGCTGTGCGTGGCTTGAAGTCGATGGTGAGGGCGCCGAGCTCGACTGCCCACTCGGAGATTCTTCCAGTAGCATCTTGGTTCCGCAAGATGTCGCCGAGCGGGTAGTCAGTGACGACGGAGATCGAGTACTCCTGGAAGTAGTGTCTTAGCTTCCGCGAGGTGATGAGTACTGCGTATAGGAGCTTCTGCACAGGCTGATAGTGTGCCTTGGACTCTGACAGGACCTCGCTGACGAAGTAGACTGGACGCTGGACTGGGTAGGCGTGGCCATCTTCCTGCCGCTCGACAATGATGGCAGTACTGACCACATGAGTAGTCGCAGCGAGGTAGAGCAGTAGCTGCTCGTGTTTGCGAGGAGCCGTGAGGACCGGTGGCTTTGACAGGAAATCTTTGAGCTGGGCAAGGGCTTGATCCGCCTCTGGGGTCCACACGAACTTCTCTTGGTGCTTGAGTAGTTTGAAGAAGGGGAGTCCCCGTTCTCCAAGCTTCGAGATGAATCTGTTCAGTGCCGCCATGCACCCGGTCAGCTTCTGGACGTCTTTGATGCACGTGGGAGCTTTCATGCTGGTGATGGCGGAGATCTTCTCGGGGTTGGCTTCGATGCCGCGTTGGCTGATGATGAAGCCGAGTAGTTTGCCCGAAGGTACGCCGAAGACGCACTTGTTCGGGTTGAGCTTCCAGCGGTACTAGCGCAGGGATGCGAAAGTCTCCTCAAGGTCGTCGATGAGGGTACTGGAGTTTCTGGTCTTGACGACCACGTCATCCACATAGGCTTCGACGTTCTTGTTGAGCTGCTTCTTGGAAGCGAGCTCCGGATAGCTCGTTGGTAGGTAGCGCCGGCGTTCTTCAACCCGAAGGACATGGTCGTGTAGCAGTACACGCCAAACGGGGTGATGAACGCGGTCTTCTCCTGGTCTTCTTCCTTGATCGCGATCTGGTGGTACCCGGAGTAGCAGTCGAGGAAGCAGAGCAAGTCGCGGCCGCCGCCGTGGAGTCGATGACTTGATCAATCCGCGGCAACCCGAAGGGGTCCTTGGGGCAGTGCTTGTTGAGGTCGGTGTAGTCGACGCACATCCTCCACTCGTTCGAGTTCTTCTTGCGGACGAGGACAGGGTTGGCGAGCCACTCAGGATGGAAGACTTCTCTGATGAAGCCAGCCGTGAGTAGTTTGATGAGTTCCTTCTTGATGGCGTCCCGTCTGTCGTCGGCAAAGCTTCGGAGGTGTTGTCGCTTGAGGGTGGCCTTAGGATCGACGTTGAGGCAGTGCTCAATCAACTCCCTGGGCACTCGTGGAATGTCCGCTGGCTTCCACGCGAAGATGTCGCGGTTAGCCCGGAGGAAGTTGATGAGCGTGTCTTCCTATTTGGGGTCGAGGCCGGCCCCAATGGTGGTGGTCTTGCTGGGGTCGCCTGTTCCAAGGTCGATCGTCTTGACGAGGACCTCCTAAGCTGGCTGAGGCTTGTTGGCGCTGTCAGATTTCTCCGGAATGTCCAGTTCACTTGTAGCAAGCTTCTTCGACGCAGTGTAGACCTCCATCATAGCGTTGGGTACTTGATTCGTAGAGGCGATCTCCACGGCTTCTGTGTCGCAGTCGTGGGAGATCTTCAAGTCCCCTTGAAGAGAGAGTACACCCGCTAGGCTTGGCATCTTGAGTACCAAGTAGGTGTAGTGGGGCACCGCCATGAACTTGGCGATGGCCGGTCTGCCGAGGATGGCATGGTAGGAAGTCTCGAAGTCCGCGACCTTGAACTTGATGTACTCGGTACGGTAGTTGTCCCGAGATTCCCCAAAGGTAACTGGCAGGACCACTGAGCCCAGTGGGATAGCCGCGTTACCGGGGACGATGCCGTAGAAGGGCGTGTTGCTCTTGGTGAGCATGTGGGTGATGTCGAGCTTCATCTTCTTCAAGGTCTTGGTGAAAAGGACGTTGAGCCCGCTTCCACCGTCGATGAGGACCTTGTTGAGTTTGGAGCCCGCGACCACCGGCTTCAGGACGAGGGGGAACAGTCCTGGTTCGGAGAAGCTGGTCCATTGATCCGCGCGGGAAAAGGTAATGGGTACCTCCGACCACCTGAGAGGGTTCGGGACCGCTGGTTCAATGCTCATGACTTCTCGACGGGTAGCCTTCTGCTCCCGCCCGCTGGGTAGTCCGCCGAAGAGGACGTTGACGGTCTTGTTGGGTTCCTGGAAGTCGTTGTTGTCTCCGTCGTTCTTCTTCTTGCCCTTTTTGTCGTGAGGGTGCGGTGGCTCTGGAGTACCCTTGAGTGCATGCCTGAGTTGGTAGCACTGCTCGGTGGTGTGGTTGCCATTCAGATGCCACGGGCACTTCTCCTTTAGCAAGTCTTCGAAGCCGCCGGAGTTCTTCTTCGAGTTCTCCTTCGCAGGGCGCTGGATAGCCGCGATAGTGTTGTCTGGCTTGTGCTTGCGGTTGGGACCTGAGTAGTTGTTGTTGTTGTTGTTGCGACCGCCCTGGTTCCCGTTGTTGCCGCTGCCGCCGCCCTGGTTCTGCTTGTTCTTGCCACGGATGGCGTCGTACTTGGCGTTGGCCTTGTCTTCTTCACCCGCCCAGGACGTGATCATGTCCTTGAGATGGGGGATGGACTTGGGGCGGCGACGACCAAAGTCTTCGAAGGTGCGGCGGTGGTAGAGGCCGTCTTGGAAGAGGTCGATGACCTCCTTGTCGGTGACGTCGACGACGATGGCGCGCTTGTCGAAGAAGCGGCGCATGTACTTGCGGAGGGTCTCGCCTTGTTCCTGCTTGACCATGGCCAGGTCCATGCGAGTACCCGATCGGCTCATGGCGCCCGCGAAGTTGCTGGTGAACTCGCTCCTTCGACTGGTCCCACTTGTCGATTGAGTGCTTGTCCAGCGACTCGAGCCATGTGAGTGGAGCTTGGTCCAGGCAGAAGGGGAAGTAGAGGCACTTGGTGTCATTGTTGCCGCCAGCGTTCTCGATGGAGAGGGCATAGCACCTGAGCCACTGGATGGGGTCTTGCTTCGCGTCATACTTGGTGATCCACAAAGGCTTGAACTTGTCGGGGAGAAGCAAGTTGCGAAGTCGAGGTGAGAAGGCGGGGAAGCCGTCGTTGTCACCTGCAGTGGTCGACTTCTTCCGCCGCAGCTCCTCAATCTTCTGACGGGCATCATAGCCGCCCTATGAGGCACCAGAGGCGTGGCTGTTCGTGTGGCCTCGGCCGCCGCAACTGCCGCCGCCGCCGGCCCTCCTGTTGGCTCCATGGTTGGAGCTTCCGCCATCGCTGCCGCCACCGTCAGGGTCGTGGCCGCCGCCGCCGGCTGGAGCACGGTGAGGGACGACCTCGCGGTTGCTGTTGCCACCCTGTGGAGGTCTGCCGGCGTTGGAGCGAGTACGGTTGGGCTGGGCTAGGAGCTCAGCTCGAGTACAGTTGGGACCGTTGTTGGCGCTGCGACTTGTAGCTTCGTTGTCGCGGTGCCTGGCGGGAGGAGGCTGGTAGACCCTGTTGTCAACCCGCATGAAGTAGGCGTCTTTTGCGAGCTTGGCGATGACCTCTTCGGCGCGAATTCCCTGGGCCTGGCGTGCGATCGCTGTGATCGACATGAGGCATTGCTCAGGGGTAGTGTGTACTCTGCTCTCGACCGCCTCGAGAGCTTCCGCGAGGTTGCGGATGGGGAGATTGTCGCGGAGGCGTCGGCAACGTTCGCTGTGCTTCCTATTACGCTCACATCGAGCATCTCTGTCTGCGGGGGTCTCGTTTGCTGGAGCATCAGCAGAGAGCTTGTCAGAGGAGATGTCTTCAAGGTACTTGTCTTGAGCCATCCCTGAAGGTCCTGGGGTGTCGCCAGCAGCCATGAAGACTTGGCGATCGGGGGTGCCAAGGCTGGACTCAGAAGGCGCCACCTCAGTTGGTGTGTTCGAATCAGCCCGGGCTAGCGGTGTTCCCTCCTGGAACGGGAGCGAGTCGATGTAGGAGACGTAGCGTGAGTCACCACTTATCAGTTCAGCGGGCTTGCGGTCTGGCCAGTAGACGAATCTACCGGCCGGTGTGGATGTTATAACCAGCCCGGAGGCTGGACCTGATAAGGGATGCTCTGTGGAGTTGTCCTCGGACTCGGGATCCTCTGGGTCCGACCCGAAGTCGAACTCGTATGCAGAATCCGAGTAGAACCCGGAGAGGGGGTTGGAGTCCGAAGCGTGGCCGGTGGCGGTGTCAGAGTCCGAGTTGTACTCGGGTACGGACTCCTTGCCGGCTCGGCGTGAAGGAGGAGCCTCCTTGCGGGTCCTGCTGAGGATGCGGGGACCACGCGTGGAGCGCTCACGGGGTGGTGGGACCACGTGCGATGGCTGAGTAGCCGGCTCGCATGCGATAGCCCATGGAGACGTCGAGTTCGAGTTGGAGGCGGACTCGAGCTCGAAGTCAGCGTGACGATCGAAGAGCGAAATTTCACCAAACTTGCCAGCGAGTTCGCCTGTGACAACTTCTGGGAGCGTCACGAAGCCGGTCTTCGGGTTGGGCGGCATGGTGAGGCGGCATTGGAGAGATCCCGCGCCGTCGGCAGTGCAGACCCAGGCGCCGAACACGAAGGTGTCGCCGCAGTTGAAAGCGACGGTTGTCTTGAAGTAGACAGGAGCCGTCGAGTTCGCCATGTGATCTCGGGCGAGAGCCCCTACCTGGCGCGCCAGCTGTCGGTGTTTTAGACCGGCAACCTACTAAGGGGAGTACCCGAAGTAGATGAATGCGGCCTCACCGAGATCGGTAACTCGAAGGAAGAGACACGTGGTACACAATTTAGACAGGTTCGGGCCGCGAGGTGCGTAATACCATACGTCCTGTATGCTGCGCAGCTCTGGATTGATTGGGTACGATTACAAGATGAAGTAAAAGTACGTCGTGAGATGAGATTGGATGCTAGAGAAGGGTCCCTGCCTCGCCTTATATAGTCTGGGAGGCAGGGTTACAAGTCGGAGTAGGGAGAGAGTACTAGTCGAGTACGTCTAGGAGTCTTCCATACAGTGCGGGACATGTACAGCTTCCTAACTGAGTACTTCTCCTCCGTAGTCCTTGTGCTCCACGCCATCAGGTGCCGTGTAGCGCAAGCCAGGTAGTCCCAGGGGCCCACTGAGTAGTCGGTCCTGGTACCCACCGAGGTAGTGGGCACAGGGAGGTCCATATGACATGCAGGACACTACGGTGCAGGTGCCCACCGCTTCTGTGGTATAGCCATGAACATTGATGGAGTTTACTAAATCACTCTGTAAGCATCGGAGAATTCTTCTTTAATACATTACCTTGCTGGCACCATGTCCCGGTGGCCACATACGGTGCACAGTTCACCACCATGAATTGTACTTCTGCACCATGGCCGACTGTTTGTTGTGGTATTCCTTTTGGTGGCTTCAGTCACCACTCACTAGACTCATGGAAGGACATGGCCAATGTCCACAAGCCATAACAACGGCCACATCCAGAGACTAGTGGTGGCCATGGAAAAGAAGATTTCTGTTTTCTCTCACCATTGGTGCATTGGACGTACGTTGCCCTGGTTCTTGCTTCCGCAGAAGGGGCGGTTCACGTTACAGATGTCATAGTCGTTGTTTCTGTGATGGTCGCAGCCTCGCAGGGACATGGACCTCATTTGAGGCCGCATCTGAGGCGGTAGGCCCAACCCAAGGCGGAGGTGCCGGTGACGCCCAGCCGCCTCGAGCCCTTGACCACATTGTGGTCATCAAATGGAGTACGGGTACCCGCTGCAGCGTACCACCTCATCCGCGTCGCGGCCGTGGCCACCGCTCGGTACTCCGGCATGGATCCACGCACGGCCTTCAGTCCGGCCGGTAACCGCCGGCAACGGCCTGGTCTATAGGCGACACCGCCGGTGCATCAGCACTGGACACCCATAATGGGCAGTTCCTGGGATGGCCGACTGGGATTCCCCGTCGTCTCCTATATGGGCCATCCGGTCCAGCCCCTTGGGCTGTCAATGGCAGCAACCGAATTGCAGGCCAGGCTTTTTCAAACTTTTGACGCAGGGCCCGCAGGCCAGGCCAACCTGCTCTACTTTTACACAATGGCCTTTAGACTTTAATTCATTAACATGTTTAGAATTCTCAATTCTGCATGTTTATATTTTAACCTCTGAATTGTTCTGTAAATATGTGTTGCCATTCACATTATGATATGTACCCTCTGGTATTTGCACCTATGTATTTGGATGCTAATATTACCACAGTAATTGTGCATTTTTATGATCTGCAGATCATCTTATTGGTGTTAGAACAATTCTTACATATGCAATTTAATTTTATTTGCATGATTAATGCTTAATCAAATTTCTACTTCGAGTGGAACATCAAGCAAAAGAAAATTTAAAATTAAGGCCTAAACATATGATTTGGAATAACACAAGGTGATGCGACCTAGGAACTGGCTGCGATAAGTTCTTTCGAAGAGCTTATTTGCCTTGAGATCCGTGCTTTTAGGCAGCTTTTGCTCATCACTGAAAGGTCTACATCTTTATGATGATTACCTTCACAGTGTATATTCAAATTTCATTCATGTGGACAAAATTTTTCATGACTATCAAGTCAAATATTCCTACAAGAATTAAAATGTCCTATACCTTAATTTTGTAAGAGCCATCTTACATTCATTATTTTGCTTATTTTACAACAGAATTTTACATCAGTAAAGTAAATTTTGTTGCAAGAATCATCTTGCCTTCACTAATTGTTGCATAATTATATCACCAACATGGTGATTATTTCCTAAAAATGACCTAATATTACTAGTCTAACATATATTAGTGGAGTCTAAGGTATTGCACTCATGCAAATTATACCTATAGCAACGAGTTCCTCGTCCACCATTCCAAGTGTACACCATTCTGGTGATTGCCATTTGATGTGTTAATTCATCACTAGTACGTGATGATCGAGTCACACTCGATAAGAAAAGTGAATTAATCGCCTATAAAATACAAGATTATACATAAAATAATTTAAGATCCATCTTGAATACATAATTTTAAGCATCAATTTTGGCTTAAATATATAGCAAAAAATGTGCAACATATTAGAAAGTATGTTTTGGCAATGATCATCAGATCATTTATTCTCACAAGAATAGAATCCAAAAGCATATGCAACAACTTCTGTCGCTTGTCAATTATAAGAATAGTCCACTTATAATCAAGTATCAACTTGATTTAAATAATTTTTGCACTACAATATATTTCATGCTATATAATTTACTCATCGAGTAAATTCATTCAAATACATGATTAACTCATGTAGGACATGACTAATGTTTCCAAAATGGAAATATTGAATTTGCATTGGATTGAGTTTACTATCCAATATGGGTACATGATATCAACGATATCATTGCAAGATTCATGGCATCCAAGCCACCATAGTTCTACTTTAAAGAAGTACCCAATACCATCCATAATTGAATTACCACACATACACCTTTGGCGTTACTAAATTTCCTCTTCAGATTTTACAAATCTGAGTAACCATAGGAACAAGATCCATTTATTTCTTTGAACTCCACGTAGAGTTATCAACAAATAATAGCACTTTTCGTTCATGGTATTTACAACACAATGGATCTCATCTATAAAATGTCACTTTCCTTCAAATCAAGTGACCATAATGACTAACCCCAAGTTTGTCTATAGTGTGGTTGTACATTCATGTACACATGATTTTCAAATAAAATATTTGGTTCAAACAAAATCTCCACCCCAGTGGAGGAAAGTGAATTCAAGGAGATCCATTTGAAGCGCGCTTCAATAAATTAATAAATTATATCTCCATATGTTTCCATATAAATTCATGAAATTATCATTAGTTAAATATTATACTACATGTGTAGTACATTGTCCATCATTAATATCATGTACTTCATACATGGTATTTATTCGGGATACACCCAGAAAGTAAAGGAATTTCACAAAGTGGATCACCACTATCACAATTGTGAGAAATTTACTGTCCTCACAGGTATTCAATTATCTATTGTAGATGCACTAATGTATTTTCCAAATACCCCAACTTTGTGACGTCCATTTGCATATGGTTTCATACTGAGACCCATTACCAAGGATAATGATGAAAAATCAGCACTCAACTTGGTCAAATGGACAAGAAAATTCAATATTCAAACAATTCCTTTCATATCATCTGGGATATGTTCTATGTACATACATAAATCTCGTTTGATATGTTGCGTACCAAATAATTTTCAGTCTTGATTAATTATATCATGAATTGGCATGATAGCCTTGGTCATTCTAACTCATGAATGATAATAAAAAATTATTATCAATCTTATTGGTCATAGCATACATTCTCAAAATCCTCAGGTTTTGTACACCGCATGTGTCACTTGAGAATTAATTTTAAGGCCCTCTTACCTTAAAATTCTAAATAATAAGCCACACAAATCCTTGATTGCATTCAAGATAAGTTGGCATATTCAACCATTTATGGATTATCTAAGCACTATCAAATGCTCATAGAGTCAATTATAAATAGTTCTATTTGTGTCCCTTACTGATCATAAGGCATAGCAAATTACCAAATTAATTGCTCTAGTTTTCAACTTTGAGCAAAACATTCCTGGACGTAGGATTACATCCATTCATATGAAATTATTTGGTTTTGGGAACTATATCACTAAGGACCATATGTTCATACCAATTATGGCTTAACTAAATCTCTTATCGAGATAACTCATTTGCATGACCATCACAATAGAATTCAACCTATCAACATCAAGTTGGTAATATGTGGATTTACGCACCACATATTTTACATTCATCAAGCTGTAATCATACGGCTCCCTCCGTTGCAGTTAGTACGTGAAAGCTTGGCTACAGCCAAATATTTCCCATCTGCGTGTCGCTTATGTTTTGCACGTACCGATATCACCACCTCACAACATACATCATGGGAATTAGGGACCAACATAAAAGGTATTATCCGTCATTCATATAATACCTTAGGTCTCTATGGGTATTTACACAAAAAAGCCCGTATGTTGATCACACCTTGAGGATAATTCCAGGCATTAGGGGGAGATTAATACCACATATAGAATGCCAGGAATACAAAATAAAAGTTACACATCACATTCAATCCTCACATTCACATACATACAAAAGAATATCTGAACTATTAGTTCAGAATATCTTATATATTTGTAGCATATTACAAATATTCTGCCAAATGCATTTACTTATCAAAAGTGTCATCTTATTCAATCCCTACAAATCAATGTTCCAGAAAAGAGTGGAAATCTAACAAGATCACTCAACTCCCAAATTAAAATAAGAGGGGGAGAAGTATGGTCACTAGGGACATAACTTGTTAATAAGCATCCGCGGAAATAGGAGACATCATCCAGTACAGTAAAAATCAACATCATACATGTTGTTAGACACTTTATGGATAATTGAAAATCCAAAGCCTATGAATGTTTAACATTCTAAAGCCTAGTACATGTGCACATAAAAATAGGCACTGAGGCATCACTGGAACATCATAACTCTATCATCTTGGGAAATGAGATTAGAGTTCTAAAATATTAATATTTCACATGCTATATTGGTTCTATCGAATCAATAATACAAAGACTACAAAAATGTCGACATATAATCCTGAAAATTGCTATACACCTTAAACTAGATCCATACCAAAAGTCCTAGGCAGAGTGTATCAACACTCAAATTGGGTCAAATAAAGAGGTGACAATTATGGAGAATTTATCTCATTCACTAGTGAGAGGTATTTACCATAGTAATACTATCTTCTCACAAATGCATTCTTTATGAAAGCAAGATGGTAATATAATGAGATATTGTAGCAATGGTTTCAAGCAGAGACCGAGCAACGTACCTTTGTGGTATATGTGAAAATTATGTTCCTATACTTTATCAATGGAAGATCATATAACTTTCATAGATTTTGATATACAAGTCTTTGACTTATTCCATATTCTATATCTAAATATAAATCGCAACATATATTGTGTATCATTCAAGATTCAAGTCACTCCATAACTTGAAATAGTCAAGTTGATTGTGGTACAACTGACTAAGTGAGTATCTTCCATAGAAGGATTACTCCAATCACTATGGTTGCATGTGTGTTCATAAATAAATCCAACGTGGATTTTCCATCATCATATTCAACACACATAAACAAACAAGCCATCATTTCATTACGGAATTTGAGATGGAAATTTTGGTAAAACTAAATTGTGCTTAAGTTTACTACTTGTGCATATATATCAATTTATCAGTATTAGATTGATAATGTGTACCAATATTCAAATAATATTGGACATAAATACTCATGGTCATTCAATCCCTAAAGATGGATCAATATCCATTTAGACCCTGGGATGATAAATTTTAGTACCAAGGAAGTGCTTGTGTATCATGCAAATTACAACATGCTACCTTGGTTACATCAAAATCATAGGTGCCTTTAGCTTGCTTGATCCACCTCTTATTTACTGTCAATGGCTCCTTGCCCCATACTATCTTTGCTGCAGCTATTTCCTCTTCATCATCATATTCATCTCCTTGATCTTCCCTTTCGAGGAATTGATTGTCGATGTCACCTATATCATTGTGCTTGACAAACCTGGAGTCTCTCTTGAAGACATATGCTTGATTGCTCATCAATGACAGCCGGTGTGACAGCTGGCCAAGGTCGTCGAATTCCATCCCGAATAGCTTCTCCCAAATGGCTGGCAACATCCCTGCTAGAGCCATACCAGCCAATTGATCATCCGGTATGTTCAGAGAGAAGCACATACTTTTTGTCTCTCTGAATCTCCTGAGGAACTCCATTGGTGTTTCATTGCTCCTCTGCCTCAAGGTAATCAGATCAATTAGCTTTTTCTCATTACTGCCAGTGAAATAATGAGCATGAAACTTTTGCTCCAAATCTTTCCAAGAGCAGATTGAATGAGCAGGTAGAGAAGTGAACCATGTAAACGCTGGGCTTGTCAATGACAGAGAGAAATATCTAATTCTGAAGGCCTCATCAGCAGAAGCTTCCCCAAGCTGCATTAGGTACCGGGCTATGTGTTCCACAGTACTGGTATCATCTTGTCCCGAAAACTTAGTGAACTCCGTGGGAACTTTAACCCTATTTGGTAATGCCACCCTGTGGTACCATTCTGGGAAGGGAGGTGTATACACATGTCCTTGGTTCTTGGGCTTTAGACCGAATTGATTTTGTAGCACATCAGTCATTCTCTGCACCAACAGATCAACATTGGTGTCTTGATTCCCTGGCCCCCCAGCAGGCATCCCTGTAGCACCACTATACCCAGGATTCGAGAGAGCATCCGAATACCCGTTGTCGTACATGTTCCTTTGCAACCTGTTACTTGTTGGGGCTATCCTGTAGGCAAAGACAGGTTGAACTCCAGCAGTGCCGAATGCCATCTCACCATATGGGTGTGGATTAGGTATTGCTTGATGAGGAATCTGCTGGATCGATTGACTACCCACATGGTGAGTTGGCTGAACACTCATACTTTGCTAAGGTGGCTGAACACTTACATCTTGACGAGGTGGTTGGCCATTAGTAGCAGCACTTGATTCACCTTGCTCAAGATGTTTGTCCACGCTCGGGCCAAAGACACCAACCATCATCTGTCGGAAGCTATTTAAAAATGCAGTGTTGTGTCTAGCCATTATTTCTTCCATAGCTTGCCGTATCATACCAAAAGCTTCTTGTTTCTCTCAGCAGCTGTGGCATTAGTCTCTCTTGGCATCAGAACTCTTGGCATATCTGTCCTGAGGAATGGCACACCACTCCTATTCTTGGAAAACGACATCAGACATCTCTGCTGGAATTGCTCCACAACTTCTTTTAGTAGTAGTTGATGTTTTGAAGACAGTTCATTGAAGGTGACATCCAGGACAGCTTGGATGTCAGGCATCTTGATCAACTAGAGTGTCCCAGTGGAAGTGCCAAAAAGTGTGTTGACGTAAAATCAGCACATTACGCCAAGCACACAGCAAGCCGAATTAGCTAGCTTCACACACGTGGCCCGGGCGTCAGAATCCAGAAGCGTGCCAGTCAATTTTCCCTGAAACTGACAAAGGATGAAAAATGGTTAGATAAAACCTGGAACTTGCCAGGTGGTACAAGACAGTTCCGTATTTACGGCTATAAAACCAGTTAGAACGACATATAGCTACAAACAAGCTATCTGTCAGGAATCCAAACATCATTCGGGAACTGATAAAGCATGTAAACAGGGCATAGACGAATGTATGGCGTAAGCATGATGAAAATTGGTCTTTATTTAAATAATGTTGCAGCATGTAACCATGACCGATTATTAAGGATAAATCATGATGAAATAAATAAAAGCAAAGCATGATCATGAATTTGCAATAAACATGCATGCATAGATCAAAAGCACTAGTCTACCGCATGTCTAGGTACTTTCAAACCCATCAGGCATGACACCAAACAAGTTAATCCACCGCATGATACAACTTGTTTTAGATCACACCACCAACCAAGAATAGATCAATCCACCGCATCATACAATCTAAACATGGAAGGCTAAAAGCATACATTATTTAAAGCAAAACTCGTTAACATGTTTCACTCGTGAGGGGATTGCTGAATACAGCTGTATAGCCGAATCGGGTTCCGCGGAGAAGGAACAAACTATGCAAGATTAACAAGTTTGAACCCGCAACACGTGACAATCTAGATTAATTCGAATTCGGCTATTAGAGAACGTATGATTCGTTTGCCATGTTAAGCCAAAGACTTGAACGTGCAACACGTGGATCACAAACAAGATAAAGCCGAATCTAATCAATCTAAATTGGGCAATAAGAGTGTTACATGAATTAAACATAAAAGCAAAATTCAAAGCAACACATGGTAACTTGATGAATCTATTAGATCTTGCCAAATCTAATAGAGCCGATAACTAGCTCCTAGCTAGATCTTAGCTTACCGCATGACTCATGATCCAACAAGGAAACCTTCTTGAACCAAGCTTAAATCCACCGCATGATACTAAGCATGGTAACAAGACTACTTGCATTACGGTCTAAATCCACCGGATGATACTAGACATGATACAAGGTTGCCGGTAATTACGGAGGTCGACGGATCGATGGCTCCTCTCGAAGAACTCGACGACTCGACTAGAAGCACTCGAAAGTTGGCATGGGGCCGGTGTGTTGTGAAATTGTTCGATACCTATTACAAACACTAAGGTTTGTATTTATAGCCTGGATCTAACACGACTCCTAGTCAACCACGATTACAACATTTATTGTCTAAAATTAATACCATGGCGTCATGTCCGTTTCGTACCCGTTATCAATTCATCCCTTTTATATTTAATCCACATCATCACGCATTCTCGGATGCTTTTCGCTTCCACCCGTGGAACAATTCTTCTGCCGAATGATGATGTACTCCCGACCGCAGACGCCTCTACCGAATGCTTTGAGGAAAACCTTCTGCCAAATGGTGCTCTTCTACCAAATTCGGCCCACATGTCAGTCTCTTCCTTGTACCAATTTTTGGTGTTAACACAACCAAGAGAGGAGGATACATCCCAAACTACTCGACTGATACAACGCTGATACAACATGACTGGGTACTACGGCAAAAGCTAAAGATGCAACTCTAAGCTCGGATGTCACACCCGGATTTAAAGGCAAACCCGAATGCATAAACACAATTGCGCTAGGATCAAGTTTCACACATGCGTCGACTCAGTGAATGCCAAAAACACAGTGTAAAAGCATAAAGAGAGTATTAAACATTTATTACATGACCAATAGTCTTTATTCTAACACACCGAGTATCTAGCAGCGGAAAAATAAACACAGAAGTCCTCCACAGGCAGGTGACTGGAAAGACGAACGCCTAGAAGTTGTCAAGTCCTTCAGGAAAGTCTTCAAACTGACCATCTGAACAGCAACCGGATGGTGTAGATGCAATAGTAAACAACAAGCATGAGCACATGTCGTACTCAACAAGGGAAGATACTATGACAACATGCAAGGCTTTATGGTGGAAAGCTAAAGGTTGCAAAGAAGTTAAGCATTTTAGTTGGTCAAGTTTTACTAAGCAACTATTACTAACAAGAGTAAATGTATACCAAACCCAATTAAAAGATGCATAAAAACCCATAAAATGAAATGCACAAGTTATTAAAGTCCATCTTCCATAGAGTTAATCATGTGAGGGTCCAGGCCGCTCTTGACCGTGAGCACGGCTAACTAGTCAGTTTAACACTCTGCAGAGGTTGTACACTTTCACCACAAGTCGCGTAAAAACTCAAAGAGTTTTAGACCCAACCATGCTGTGCAAAAGTAGGCACAATACCACACTACCGACACTACTAGGAATTGACCCTTAGAGCACCAATTATTTTTGCAACACCAAGTATTTGGTTGTAATATTTGGTTTTATAGCAACGAATGTTTTAATGGGGTGCGATATTTGGATCTTATGGCCACCAAAAATGTGGGTTGCATCTATTGAAACATTCGTTGCAACAAGTTAGTGTTAATGCCACGGTGAAAAAGGTGGTTGCTTTTATGGGTACCTATTGCCACAACTAATTGTGCATTGTGATAGTATCGATTTAGTGTTGTGATAGATGTGTGTTTTTTGCCACGAATAATTATTTGGTTGCGAATAGGCATGCCTATGGCCACGATGAAAGAACATTGTCTACAACATAACCTTTGTTGCGATAGCTCATGTGTCTGTTGCATCCAGAAACTCATTCGTTGCCTTTGATGTGTGTTTGTTGCCACGAACATTTAGTTGGTTGTGAATAGGCATGCTTGTGGCCACGATGAAATAATGTTGTTTAAAATTTAACCATTATTGCAATAGCTCATGTGGCTATTGCATCCAGCAAACAGTTTGTTGCATTTGATGTGCATTTGTTGCCACAAACATTTAGTTGGTTGCGAATAGGCATAGCTGTGGCCACGATGAAATAACATTGTCTAAAATTTAACCTTTGTTGCGATAGCTCATGTGGCTGTCGCATCTAGAAAATAGTTTGTTGCATGAATTATGTTTTATTTCCATCATAGCTCATGAGGCTGTCGCATCTTGAAAATAGTTTGTTGCATGAATTATGTTTTATTTCCATCAATGAATTATGTGAACTTGCATGTAATGTGTGAAAAAATAGAGAAAACAATTTTTTTGAAGAGGTCAAGATTGGAACCGTGCACCTCTTGCCTCAAACAAACTATCCTTACCACTACACTACATACAAATTTGTGTTTTATCTTTGCATTCAATAGTTTTGTACTTGGTTTTGCCACCGGCCAATTGTAGCCACGGTCGGCCGAGCCCCGGCTGGCCGCAGCCGCCCTCCCGCGCCATGACTCCGGCTAGCTGCAACCTCCCACGCAATGCAGCGGCCGCGCCATGGGCCCGACCTCCCACTCAACGCGGCGGTTGTGCCCTCGGCCGAGTGTGCCAAGGCCGTTGCCGTTCCCGGCCGGCCGCGCCAAGACACAGCCACACAGCAGCCACCCTCAAAAATTAAAGGTAAAACATTAAAAAATAATATGGCCCAACATGGGTCGAACCCTACACCCCTTGGAAGGAGTAAAAGCATTTCTACCACTAGGCCACCTCCTCTAATGTGGTATATTGTGTTATTTAAATTTACTTCTAATTGTCCATTTGTGAACAATGTATATAGTGTCACTTTATCAAAATTATTTTAATTTTTATCTTATTCTTGTGAGCCTAAAATATGTCTCCAAACCAATTTTTAATTTTTTGGACCAAATTTGCATATTATTCTATTTACTATGAAAATTAAAAAATTGGATGCAAAATAGGATTCGAACCTAGGTATTGGGCTTAAGACTCCCAGTATTACCACCACACTACAACTTTAGTTATGGAAAACTTTGATATTATATTATTTATACTATCAAGCAATGATGTCAACTACAACTACAATTTTTTCACACTAAATGATGTCAAATGAAAAAGTGATGAATACCAAAGTTTCACATCTCATCAAGATCAACAACTTTGATATTGGTCATTTTCTCATTCGACAAAGTTACGATAATAGTGTTCACAAATTTTTGTTGAGTTGTGAAACTTACCAATGCAATTATGTGGAAAAAATTTCTTGTACGACTCTTTTTGAACAATGTAATTTTTGAATTTCCAATCTTGACAACTACAAGCATGATTTTTTAATATTAAATGATGTCAAATGCCAAAGTGATGAATAGCAAAGTTTCATATCTCATCAAGATCTACAATATTTATTTAGCTTATTTTGTCATTTTCAAAAATAGTAATAACATGTGAACAATGTATACTCCTTTTTCGTGGAGCCTAACAAAAATTTAATGTCAAGATTAAACATCCATAAAATGATTGCATATCAATTTTTAGAATTTTCTGACAAGTTTTTAGTTTTATTATCATTATTTTGTGATAATGTGGCAAGTAGAAGTTTGAGTTTTATGATAATTTTATCGATATTACCAAGGCCGTTGTCGTTCCCGCCAGGCCGCGCCAAGGCCCCGACCAGCCGCGCAAAAGAATAAATCAATAATAATTGGCAAAGGTGGGATTTGAACATAAGTCTTGCAACTAAGATTCTCTTGCCTTACCACTACGCTACAACATCAATTGTTAACAAGTTTGGTATTATATTATTTATACTATAAGGGACGCTACAAGGCCTTTACGAAGATCCTCCAATGAGAAACAACCCACTAGGTTTCAGGTCGAAGCGGGGCATAAAGTCCCCTAGCGAGTCAATCCTCCACCATAAAATAACAAACCCAACTCCCCGCTAGAGCGAGTCTATACTCCGTCAACGCCTCTCCATTTGTCCCTTTCAGGTAAGGTTGCTACATCACTAGAGTTTCTAGTTATTCAGCCAAGGCAGAGCCATGTGCCTTGTGGTTGTACGGTTTTCCTGGGTGGTTCTCCATGTTCCAATTAAACTAGCAAAGTATTCTTGTATGGCATGAATAACATAAAGTAAATCAAGATTAAATGTTTATTTCATTATACCACCCAAAATAAGCACTAGCGGAACTACCCAACACAAAGAATAACTCCCGGTTGGTCAAGGCACAAGGTAATCAACACTAGTTCACACCTTAGTTCACATTAATGCAAGCAAAAAGTAAAGGCAGTGTAATTTAAATGCATGTTGTAATTGGACAAGAGGGAATGCAGCAAGGACTTGCCTTCAACCCAAGCGTGCTGCTGTTCAAAAGCTTCTTGATCTTCGATGCCAGCGAACTCCACGAAAGGTCGGTCTCTACGCTCCACGCAAAGACATACAAGCATACAATACACATAAAGAATGCTAAAAACGGAGCTAAAACGAAGAAGTTACGGCTTAAACAAGATTAAGAACTAATCTGCAAGAAAACTAAACTAACAGGGTTAAAATGAAAAAACCTGGACCTAATCGCAAAGAAACTTACACGGTGGAAGGACCGGGTTGTAAAAATCTAAAAGGTCAGGGGCTTTCTTGCAAAAACGGGGGGAGGCTCGGGTTGACCAGTACTTGACCCGGGTCAGATCGATCTCAGCCGTTGGATCTTGGTCCGGTGGCCAGGAACGCATGCGAGCAGCTGGCGGCGGCTACGCGGGACGCGGCGGCGCAAGACGACGGACTCGCCGGCGCAAAGCCAAATCGAGTTGGGGGACCCGATTGAACGCGCGGACTTCACCAGGAGATAGAGCGCGACTCAACAAAGCCAGCTAGGGTATCACCTGCGACTCACCGACGAAGACGACGACGCACGGCTGAAGGGCAGACAGCGGCGGCGCTCGACTAGGGTTAGGGCGGCGCGGCGCGGAGCTCCGGGGCGGCTAGGGATTCGGGTAGGGGCTCCAAGTGGTGGCGGCGGCTTAAATAGGGGCCGGGGCAACGCCTTGGCGTGCGGGCCACGCGAGGAAGGTCGTGCGCGGGTCGGACTCAGCGGCGGCGGAGTCCTGCTCGAAGACGGCGAGAGGAGGGGGATGACACGCGGGCCCCGCGTGTCGGGCCGACGGCCGGCGGAGGCGGCGGCACATGCGGGCCGCACCGGGGCGGGGGGCCGGGCCGCGGGCAAGGCGGCCGGGCTGCGGTCGGAACGAATGCGCACGCGGGCCGGCGCCGGGCCGGAAGGGCCGCGCCGCCCGCCGGGGCCGCCGGGCCGCGCGTGTTGGCGGCGGCCGCGGAAGAGAAATAGGAGGGGCACCGCCGGACTTCCAAGACTTGGGCCAAAAACAAAAACGGGTCAGAACCGAGGGAGAGGGAAAAGAGAAAAAGAGAAGGGTTTTCAAATTTTAAAAGCAAACAACCAAATGAATTCAAACACAAATTTCAATTCAAACACTCAAACACAATGCTCCAGCATGTATGCAACATTAAACCCCTAAGATTAATTTATTTTATTTTGAAAATTATTAAATGTCTAAAAAAATTAGGAAAAACCATATAGTCCTTAACAACAAATTAATGGTTGCTAACAAATTTTAATAAAATCCAATTTTCTAAAGTTTAGGGTGTTACATCGGACCAACACAGCTTCATTCCCTGAGGCAAGGCAACTGAGGCATGCTACTCATGAGGCGAGCCATCTTCCGGGGCGGAGTGCACTTCCAGTGGAATGAGCATCCCATCATCATCTTCACCCTCAAGGTTCCCATTCTCTTGGGGCTGTGCTGCAATTTCTTCCACTGCGGTCGTTGTTGGTTGTCCGGTGACTACCTGTGGTGCTAGCAGGGTTTCAATGGTTCCTCCCCACCCCATGAGGGGTGTCCCAAGTAGGACTTGTGCTTCTCCAATGGCTAGAACGGGTGTTCCACTGTTGGTCCATTCTTGCATGCGCTGATCCTAGATCCGCCTGACGCTTTCATGGGCAATAGTTTCACTACTTATGGCGGTTGCGGTCCTTGCTTCAGCTTGAGCTACTCGAACTTGGTGCATCCTTACTGTGACTTCTGCTTGCTCGGCCCGATGGATTTGTTCCCTCAATAGCCTTCCTTGCTCGTCAAAGAGTTGGTACAGGAAGACGAGGTAGGATACCACATGATACAACAGGTCTTCCTGGTGGTGGCACCGTTCTAAGTGTCTCATGCGGGCTTGCCAGACTCGAGTTCTGATGGCAGGAGGGTAAAGCCTCATGGGTGTGGAGATGAGTTGATCTTCATAGATTCGGCACAGGTATCAGAGAGCTTTTCTGAGGGCCAAGGGGTAGGTGTCTCGGTATCAAAACCCTATGGCGATCACGTGCCACGGCTCGACGTTAGGATAGCGGTTGCTTCTGGTGATGGAGAGGACCACCCTACAGCGAAGAGTGCCGAGTTGCTCATACTCTCTGTTGTAGTACCTTGGGCGCTCAGTGATACCGAGGCGCTCCAAGGAGTTGATAAGAAGGCGGGAAAAACCAGGCATCTCCTGACACACGCCCTGGGTCCTTCCATCTTCGCCATCTGAAAACAAGGGTAGAGTTGAACAAGTTGTGCAAAAGGGTAGGGTACAAAAGATAGATAGTTTTATTTAGCAACAAGGTTGGGGTACACTCCTCAGGGTACATTTACTATTACTAGGGAGGCCAGGCTCTGCGGGGCCGACGCCTCCCCTCCATTCCAAGTTAGCCATCTGGGACCAAACAAGGATCAAGGTAAGGGATTTGTGGAAAGGTGAGCTAAGCAGGGAAAAGATTTAGAGAAAGGCTAGGAAAAGGTCTCGGGTCCTAGGGGTCGTGTCCTACGGCCAATCTACGGCTCTGATACCACCTGAAGCATCCCCTCATCAGAGGTGACTAAATGTGATACAAATACTAGTCCCAGGAGGCTGGTAACACATTTATTACATCAGATGGTTCATTACCGTACAACACGTTGAGGCTGTGGGCACGGGAGCGCCACTGCCACGAGAAGCAACATAAGAACTACTAACCAAACTACGATAGCAAAGGCTTCTAAGATATCTTCAGAGTTGTGCGCCATGGAAGCTTCCTGTGGAGATCCTGAATCCACAGGCAAAGGTTGGGCGTAGGACAGCAACCTACTCGACATCTTCAGAGGAAAAGTCGGGATCCTCCTCTGAAAAATAGGTAATTAAGCAAGGGTGAGTACATACGTACTCAACAAGTTCAACCCCACCCACGGAGGGGCTTATAAGCAGGTCATGCACAGGATATATCAAGGATCAGGATAAAGTTTATTTGCAAACACATTTACTCATGCAGGGGTTCATTCTCGAAAAGGTTTTCGCAAACAACTTTTTAACCCAAGTAACTCAGTTGTTTTGAGAAAACCAATTAGGGACTACCGGACTCCCCGTCCGCAGTAGCCCAGGCACACAGCCACACACTTTTCTAGAAAACAACTCACACCATGAAACTCATCCCAAACCCAAACACTTGCTTTGTGACCACACCGTGACTTGTCCAATACCGTGGACACGGCTATTCGAATAGGTTTTACACTCTGCAGAGGTTGTACATCTTTACCCACAAGTAGGGTGCCGCCACACGAACACCTTAGTGCCGGCGCGGATCCTATCAAAGCCATTACCCACCTTAGCTAACCCTACGAGCCACCACGGAAGCAACCAAGGGGTTATCTCACATAACCAGGACGTACCTCACACAAATCGTACCCCTACTCCTTGATCTCTCGCTGCTCACCAACACTCCTGATGGCAAGTAGATTAACAAGTGGGATTTATGCTAAGCCGTTGCCACATATAATGGTCGAGTAGTTGTATGATAATTAGGCCAGGTGAGATGTCACACAACCCAGTCCTTAACGACAAGATGGACATCTCCCAACACTCTTAACCACAAAGGTACGAGCTCACTCATACTCCTGACACACACGTCCATCCCGTCCACCCAGTTCTTTACTCATTTTCCAAAATACCAATCCCCATTTTTAAAACACTCACACCATTTTAAAGAAATCATTTAGGCCAAACAAGGTTCAATTATAGCAATCAAGGGTGGCTATCCTACCAGGTTTTTGCAGTAAAACAATATGCAATTTATAAAACGGGTCATAGGGTTGTGTTTATAAAACTGGGCCAAAGCATGCATCAAAGGATGAGATTGAGCTTGCCGTCTTTGAAGTCCCTTGGGAGTTCTTGCTCACGGTTCCGGTCCTCAGTCTCCTGCTCGCAGTACTCGGATCCAAGCTCCGGCTCGCGGTACTGCTCCTCGTTCACTCCGTTGGCTATAGAGCACACACAAGCAAGCATGCAGTCAATACAAGCACGCAAAATTTACCGGCTGAGCTCGAGGTGAAATAAATAGAAAAGGGAGGAATAATTATTATTTATGGGACATTGGTAGATGGATTGGCGGAAATAGCCCCGGGGTAGATGTGGTGAAGTTTGGAATTGATTTGGCGTAAAACGATGCATGAAATGAGGAGTTAAAGGGGTATTTAGGGGTAGATTAAGGGTTCAAGGGTTTATTAGTAAAGAACTCAAGGGTTCAGGGTCTAATAGTGAAAAGGAATAAGAGAGAGGGGGTGTTGCGGGTGGAAAAAGAAAAGGCAGAGGGGGCTTTTGGTTAAATGGTCATCCTCTTCCTCTCGAACAGAACAGACGAGGGGGGTTGACCGAGCGGAGGTGGAGGGGCGGCGCTCGCAGGCGGTCCAGTGCGCGGTGACGGCCAGAAGGTCGGGTAAAACGAAGAGGAGGCCGAGGGGATCTCAACCCCGTGCTCACCTTGGGCTGAGGTGCCTTGTGGAGGCGGCTCCGCGGCGAGGAGTGAGCGGTGTCGGGGAGAGCCCTAAGGGTCCCCTAAAACAACCAGGGGAATCCTGCTTAAAACCTGCAAAAAACCGAAACGAAACACCTCTCACTTAAGCACACACACAAGGCACGGCCCACACCGCGGTGGCCCCCACGGCCCACCGGAGTGGCCCAGTCAAGGGCTCCCTCGAGCGGGCTCCGCCTCGCTCGAGGGTTCGTCTCCGCCTCGCTCGAGGCCCCCTCACAAGCACACCCGCTCCCGCACGCGGGTACGGGCATTTAATGCTCTGACACAGCAGAGCCGTGCCATCATGCGCCTGGGAATCACGCCCCGCGCCGCATGCGGCCAACTCCCTAGGGGGAACCCATCCCTGCCACTGTGGGGGACTGTGCGACATGGCCAGTGTCAGCTCCGTGGCACTGTGCCGCCTACTCCCGTACGGCTAACGCGCCGCGCCCTCGAAAGGGGGGCGGCCGCACCCTCGAACCACTTTCTCGTGAATCTGCAGGGGCAAGCCATGACGTTAGGCCGGCGGAACGCTATCCCTGTCACTGTTGATCCTGTGCGGCCGTCCCCGTGCCTGCAGCACCATGCCGGGCACTGCTACAACAACTCCAGCACAGTTGGCCACGCGGGGACGGGACGCCGCCACGCCTGCCACTGTAACCCGTACGAATCACCGTCAACGGCTTCCTCGAGCCCGCCTGAGGACGCTACAGCCAACCACTACGCCTTCACCCTCGAAGCTGCCCCTGTTCAAGTACGGAACGCACCACGATGACAAGACCGGAGCAAGAGCCGCCAGGACGGCCGCCGACTCCCCGGTGATGCACGCCATACCCCTGCCTGTAGCTAAACAGTGCGGCACACCTGTAAGTCGCCCTCTCCTTGGTCTATAAAAGGAAGGCGATCCCCCTCGTCGCAGGGACATGAGGACACGAACATCCAAAACCGCATCATGCACACACTCCTCAATTCTCCCACAACATCACCAATAGCCCCAATCACTTCGCTAGGGACTTGGAGGCCACGCCTCCTCTCCCGCCTTGCTTGTAGCTGCCCCACTACAAGCACCCGGTGCAAAGCAATATAGTGCCCCGAGCACGCCTCTGCTGGACGTACGGCCCCGACCGGAACCAGGATAAACCAAGTGTCCCTAGTTGCTTAGCACCGACCATCGAGGGACAGACCTCGGCGCTTACTACTAGTTAGTGTAGGGACTACATTCCGCACCGACAGTTGGCGCCCACCATGGGGCATCGAGCGTCAAAGGTCAACTTGACACCAGCTCCCTCGATGGTGATTCGCACCGAGTACCGCGGCACGCGCTACTCCATGGGCAGCTCGGACCCCCTCCCCGCCGGGTTCGAAATCCGGTTCAGGGGCCTGAACTTTCAGGCCACGGGGAACGGCTACCTGATGCGCCTCACCAACCGTGAGGAACTTCGTGCACGGCGCCAAGCCGGGTCCGCCCCGGTCGCCGCTGCACGCGTCGCCACGACGTCAATGCCCGCCAGCACGGACGGCGCGGGCCCATCGCCGTCACGGCGTCGCCGTCGCTTCGGCCGCCGCTCGCGTCGGGCGCGGTCGGAGCGACGACACGCCGAGTGCGTCGCCTCACAACGTGGCGCGCCTATCGGCACAACGACGGCCGCCCGGCGGGGGAGCGCTCGGTCTCCGGACCGCGCATCCCCATCGGTCTGCGTGGCGCCACAGCGGCCAACATCGCCAACGCCAATGCCAGCGCCACGATGCGCAGGGTTCCCCCTGGCCGCCACGTTTTCGTCGCCAGGGACCCTAGCGCCTCCGCCGGTGACGAGTCGTCCCTAGGCTCTCTCGACGCATTGCCACTCGCCACCTCGCATGGGTACGCGAAGTGGGACTTCTCCGGCGTGCCGGACCCAGTAATGTTCAGGCGATTCCTCGACGCCACGGACTACTGGTTCGGCTGCTCTGACGACTCCAGTGCTGGGAGCTACGACCCCGCGTGGGAGTGCTGCGTCGTCATCGCCAACGACCCGGCAAACGCCACCGGCGCAGCGGGCGCCGGTGACGGAGAGACTCCACCCACTCTAGGGACCACTTCGCGCTTGGCTGTAGGACCAAGCGCCCCTGCTCCTTCACCCCCAACAGGGGCCGATATTAACGCGCAGCTGGCCCAAGCACGCGGACTCGAGGCCAAGCTGGCGGAAGAGTATCGGACGGTGTGGTTGCTCTGCGCCTCCATGGCGGGGGAAGCCTCCGCGCGTGGCGAGCGCGCGCGCGAGCTGGGCATACAGGCCCGCGACCGCATTAATGCCGATTTCAACGTCGACAACCCGGATACTCCCCCGCGAGTGAGCCAAAAGCTCATTGCCGCCGCGACGCTGCTACGGGCCATGCCCGCCCCTTCAACACCCGAGGCGCAAAACCTACACCGCGAGGCGCAGGCACTCATCGAGCAAGCGGCCGTCCAGCAGGCCGAGAGCTCGGCGTCCCGCATCCGTCATCAGGGGGACGCGTGAGACGATGGGGCGCGCAGGGGCCCGAACCCTCGGTACACGCGGGTAGAGCAACGGAGCGCCCCGCCAACCCGGGGCGCACGCCGGCCAGGGAAAGGCTCCTCGACACACGCGGGCAAGTGCGAGACGGCGACGCCCGCAACGTCATCAACGCTCGGCGGATGAGCAAAGCGGAGGCACGGGCGGCGGTAGGCTACCACCCTCGACGGGGTGGACGCTACGACAGCGATGAGGACCGCTCGCCGACGCCGGAAGTCCCGGGGACCCGTGTGTTCAGCCGGGAGATCCGCACGGCGACCTTTCCCCAGCGCTTCCGCCAGCCGACGACGATCGTCAAGTACAACGGGGAGACGGATCCCCGTGTGTGGCTTAATGGCTACCGCCTAGCGTGCCAGCTGGGCGGGGCTACCAGTGACGAGGTCATCATCCGCAACCTCCCCCTGCACCTCGCCGACTCGGCGCGGACGTGGCTTGAGCACCTGCTGGCCAGCCAGATCCATAACTGGGACGACCTGGTCCACACGTTCGTTGGCAACTTCCAGGGCACGTACGTGCGCCCAGGGAACTCCTGGGACCTGTGTTCTTGCACCCAGAAGCCCGGCGAGTCACTCCGGGACTTCATACGGCGCTTCTCCAAGCGCTGTACGGAGCTCCCGAGCGTGGCGCAATCCGAGATCGTGCACGCCTTCCTCGAGGGCACCACGTGCCGGGACCTCGTGCGCGAGTTGGGGCGCAGCCCGCCGGTCGACTCAAACGAGCTGTTCGACATCGCTACCAGCTTTGCCTCGGGCGAAGAGGCCGTGGGAGCGATCTTCGACGGCAAGAAGGGCAAGCGCACGGACGACGCGCCCGCGGAGGGCAGCAAGTCTAAGGAGCCCCACCAGAAGAACAAGCGGGGCAAGAAGGGGAAGAAGCCGCGCCGCGAGGCGCGAGCAGGGACGCGACGCCGACGATGGCGATGCCCTTGCTGTTGATCCGGCTCGACAGGGCCCTCGACCGGCCCCTCGAGGTCCGGAAGTTTTCGACGACATGCTGAAGAAGCCATGTTCCTACTACAAGACACCGGTCAACCACACCCTCGAGCAATGCGACTTGCTCAAGTGGTTCTACGGCCGCGCCGTCGCGAAGGACAACGAGGCCAAGAAGGACGGGGGCGATGGTGACACCATCGGCTTCCCCGCTGTGGAAAACGTGTTCCTCATCTTCGGGGGGCCGACCGTCGACATGTCGAGCCGCCAGCGCAAGCGGGAGCGGCACGAGGTTCTCGCCGCGGAGAAGGCGCCTCCCTCCTTCCTTGACTGGTCGGAGGATGCCATCACCTTCAGCCGCGAGGATCACCCGAACCGCATCCCTAACCCGGGACCAGGTCTCGAGGGCCGCGGCACGCAGCTCCACCAGCTCCCGCTTAGAGGAGTTGTAGGCGGCCTGCAGCGTCTCGACCCGGTTGGTCGCGTGCCCCAGCGCGGTGCGCATGCCTGAACGTCACCAGCAAAAGAAATCAGAAAGGGAACGAACCCTCGAAGGAAAGATCAACAAAACAAAAAACGAAACGGCGACCCACCTTCAACCTGCTTCTTCTCCACCTCGAGAGCGCGGCGCTCGGCCTCGACCGCTTGCTGCAGGCTGACGACGGTAGCGCCCTGCTCCTTGAGGGATAGCTCCTGATCTGCGTTCGCGATGCTGAGGGCTATCAGCTCCCCATCGAGCCTCGAGACGACGGCGTCCCACTCCGCCAGCGACTTCTGCGCCATCTTGCGAGTGGTGTGCTTCCGCTCGAGCGCCGACCGGGCATCAGCAAGAGCGAGCCGCTCCTGGTGGAGCTGCCCCTCGGCCCCTTGGCGGGCGGTACGCTCTTGCCAGAGCTGGTCCTCCGCCGTGGCAAGCGCGGCGACCTTGGCGTCGAGGGTGGCCCTTAGCTCGTCGGCCTCCTTGGCCTTCTGCTCGGCTGCCCGCGCCCTCTCCTCGGCCGGACTCTGCTAGGCCTGCGCCTCCTGGAGCCACGTGCGGAGCTCCTGGTTCTCGGACCGGACGGTCCCCACCTCCGCCTCCCAGTCCGACGCCACGGTGCGCATCTTCTCCACATCCCCCCGCGCCTGCTGCAGCGCCTCATCCCGATCGATGAGGGTTGTGCAAATCCGCTCAAGGGCGGGGGGACGCGCCGCGGCCTGACCCTCGTGCTCCAAGAGCTGGTCGCGCAGGGCCTCCGCCCGGTACGACAGCCAGCAGTCTTGGGTCCGCAAGTCCTCCACGAGCGCGTCGAAGGCGTCACGTTGCTCCCGGAGTTGGCGGAGCTCGGCACTCATCTGGTCAAAGGCACCATACTTGTCGCGGGCATGGTTCTCGAGCTCCTGCCGCCAACAGACCAAAACCAGTAAGCATCGCGCCACGAGGAACGAGCGCGAAAACGACGAAATCGAAGAAAAAAGGCAGCAGCGCCTCACTTGGAAAACGCGCCACGCCGGGCCGCCGTGGATCCGCAGCGCCTCATTCAACGCCCGGTTGAGCGCGGTGCCGTGATCGCGGAGCTCCCCCCACAGATGCTGCTCCTCCTGGGCGTTGGCGAAGGCGGGCGGTTCGTCAACGCGCCCCTCTCCCGGAACGGAGGGGCCGGCGCGGGAAGAAGAAGCCTCGGCGCCATGCCCTCGGCCCCCGGCCACCATGTGGCCATCCCACCGTCTCACGAGCGCCCCCGTCTGGGGCTCGGGGGATGGCATGGGCAGGTTCACTCATTGGTCCCACCCGAGCGGCGGGGCGTCACCGTCTGGGATTTCCACCACCATCGCCTGGGAGCTGCCGGCGAGGGCGGGCTCCGGCCGCGCCTCCACAACCACCTCCGGCCGTGCCTCCGTGACCACGGGCCACGGCGCGCGCGCCGCGGCCGCCGCCTCTAGCCGCGTCTCGGCGGGCCGTGGACGCCGGGGTGGCCCTCCAAGGCGGACGCTACCGGCAATGCCACTATAGCCGCGCCGCCGCGGGGCCGTACCTCCGCCTCCGCCTCGGCTCCGCCGCGGCCGGTCGCCCGCCGCGCCCCCACCACGACCGGTGCCCGCCGCTCCTCAACGACCGCCACCGCGGCTCGGCGGGCGAGACCACCGGCCGTGGCCTCGAGGCCTCACCCGTGCCTTGCGAGCTCTCGCTCGCCGTTCCTGCCGCGCTCGCGCCCGCCCGCGGTGCCCTTGACGAACACCGCTGGGTGGGGACGGACGCATCTTCTCTCAGCACCTTGGCCGGTGCGAGGGGAGGCACGGTTGGCACCACCCTACGGAAAGGGAAACAAACTCTCAAATTCCCGCCTGACGGGCAAGCAACCCCTCAAAGGACAATTCCTTACCTCGAGGAGGAGAAAGCGTGCTTCCTCTTCCTCGAGGTCCCCGCTGACGATGCGGGCGCGGCCGCACGGCCGCCGCCGCACCTCCGGCCATCTCCACCGCGCGCGCGGGGACCGGCCCCCCCGCGCGCGCGCGCCTCCGCACGCACACGGACGCCTTCGGGGCGCGTGCCGGCGCCTCCGCGGCCCGCACCGCCTCTGTCGTCGACTGCCTGGTGGCGAGCGCCTCCGCGCCTGCCCCAGGCGATGCTACTCATGCCACCGGAGCCGACTCCGGTGGCGGGGGTGCAGGCTCCCACCTATCGGGGAGGACCTGCCCCCTAACCTCTTCCTCCTCTTCCTCCTCGTCCGATGAGGAGTACTCCTCGGTCCCCGGCGAGGAGAGCCCCTGCTGCTCGCGCAGCCGGAACTCCTCGCTCCTCCGCTCGCGACGCTCCCGGTGCCGCGTCGCGCGCTCCCTCCCCGCGAACCACCCGCTCCCGCTCTCGGCCGCCGCGCCACGCGCGCAAGCGCGCGAGAGCGGGGGGTGGGCGGCTCGGACTTCGCGGTGCTCACCCTCACCATCTGCAGGAAAAGCATTAAAATGCGTCAACAACTCGGAAAACTGGCGAAATTGGAAGTGAAATCAAGAACTCCGCTCACCAGTGGGCCGGTGGGCAGCATCTCAAGCTCCCACAGGGCCTTGTCGTCGTAGCGCCCGGACTTGGGGTCGATGGCGCGCTGCGCCCGGGTGGCCGCGTACTCCCGCGAGAAGGGGCCCCGCAGCAACCGCGATTTCGCCAACGCGACGGGGTCCGCGATCTCGGTCATCTCATAAATGCGGAGCGGCCTCTCCATCAAGGGGACGACCCGTCGGTGGTGGAGGTGGGCGAGAACAACTTCCGCAGTCAGCCCGCGGCCCGCCAGCTCCTTCAGCGCGGCCACGAGCGAATCCAGCAGCGCCTGGTGCTGGGGCGGGGACACCCCGTGGTACCATGAAGGGGGCCTCTCCCGGAGCACCTTGCCAGTGTAAGGGGGAAGGCCGGGCTCAGCGTTGCGGAGGTAGAACCATCCTCGCTCCCAGTCCGCGTTGTTGGTCGTCATCGTGCTGGGGATATAATCATCCTTGCACTGGGTCCACACGGCGAGCGACATGCCGCCGGCGTGCGTCGCGCGGCGGGTCCTCGGCTCAGACGTCGGCAGCGTGTGAAGCTCCGCGCGGAAGAGATGAATCCAGAGATCCCAGTTCACCGGGATCCCCAGGAAGCCCTCACAGACGCTAATGAACGTGGCCGCCTACGAGATCGTGTTTGGCGCGAAGTTGTGAAGCTCCACTCCGTAGTGGTAGCAGAGGGCCCGCATGAAGCGGATCGCCAGCGCAGTGAAGCCGCGCTCATGAAAGCGGATGAAGCTGACTACGTAGCCGTACGGAGGGTTGGGCGCTCACTCCCTTTCCGACGGCACGATCCACTCGGCCAGTTGTCCGTCCTCGTTCGCCGCTAGCTGGCCGCCGGCCACCAGCTGGCCCAGGGCCAGCGGTGTCGCCGTCGAGCGCTCCCACGCCAACGGGTCGATGATGATGAGAGGCTGCTGAGGAGCCATGCGAGCGAGCGGAGAACAAGGAGCAAGAAGAGCTCTGAGAGCAGAGGCGCAATGGCGAGAGTGACTCGGGGGCTAGAGCACAAGAAGCAAGAACGACGAATGCTAAGCGCAAAGGTAAAAACCGCCCCTTTCCCTCCCATCGGATTTATAGGCCGCAGGGCGTGCTCTCCGGAGCGTACGCCCCGCGCGCGTTAACTGCAGGTGAAATATTCCCTTGCTGACAAACGGGGCCCACCACGACCGCGGCAGCCACGCAACCGCACGCACGCCATCATCACGGCGCGGTAACCGGAGGGCCGTGGCAGGCGGTCACGTCCGCCTGCCCACTCCGCCCACTACGCACGCGGTCGCAGCGCCTGAAAAGGCGAGCCCGCGGCACGAGACTACAGCCACGACTACGGGCATTAAATGGCCCAGTCCCTTACCAAGTAAGGAAGACCCTCGAAGCGGCTCGAGCCCCTGGCTCAAATAAATATGACCCTCGAAGGGTGCGAATTTCGACCAGTGGCCTCAAAGCCCGTTTGAAACAAGTGGGCGCCACAGGTGCCCTTGACTCACAAAAACTACTGATCAGCGGCTCGAGAACCGGCATGATCGGAGACCCTCGAAACACGCAGATGCGAAAGACGGGAGCACCCTGCTGTTACCCCGCACGGCCCTACTGATCAGAGGTTCGAAGCCTGACCCTCGACGGGTTCGAACAGGCGCCCCAGATCACCAGAGTCAGGGACGACGAGGGCACGCGCATTCGAGCCTTTCCTTGAGCCCACCGGCTCGAGGGTGCCCCACATGTCGTGTTCGAGAGCCAGCGAGGGCAGCTAGTCGGGGGGATCCCACCGAGGGAGAGCTTCCGCGCCCTCGGTCCCTAGCGAATGGGACCGAGCCCCACCTAGCAAACCCACGCAAGCGCTTTAATGGATGCGTCTCCGGACCGCGCAGCCTACCCTTATCGAATGGGGGCATGGGCATCCACTTGAACTACCTGCTAACAGCTCAACGAGGAATCCGCAATTTGCGACCCGGTCGATGGGGGTTGCGGAAACCTCACCCTCCGTCCCGCGGAGGGACGGCGAGGGCGCGTTAAAAACAAGTCGAAGAGCTCACCCCGATCGCCTTGAATGGGCCCAGGCTCGGGGGCTCGGCGCATGGCTACACCTCTTGGGTTGCACCGACCACGAATAGTGCCAGTCGCGCGTGCGTCACCGAAGCCGGCTGTAATATCGCCGACGCCGGTTGGAATATGTACCAAGCCCACTGACCAGATTCCACGGTAAAACCCCTACAGGAGCACTCACGCTCCTGCAGGGCTTCGGGGGCTAGACCCGCGGGTCCGCTGATGCGGCCCCATGGAAAGCTTTAGCAACCAGGGGGGAAGGATGTCCTATCAGTAGGCTCCAAAGACCGCGGGAGCCCGGCCGCATACCCGCGCATGCTCGGGGCTGCGTCGGGGACAACCCTAAGGGTCCCCTAAAACAACCAAGGGAATCCTGCTTAAAACCTGCAAAAAACCGAAACGAAACACCTCTCACTTAAGCGCACACACAAGGCACGGCCCACACCACGGTGGCCCCCACGGCCCACCGGAGTGGCCCAGTCAAGGGCTCCCTCGAGCGGGCTCCGCCTCGCTCGAGGGTTCGTCTCCGCCTCGCTCGAGGCCCCCTCACGAGCACACCCGCTCCCGCACGCGGGTACGGGCATTTAATTCTCTGACACAGCAGAGCCGTGCCATCATGTGCCTGGGAATCACGCCCCGGCGCTGTACTGCCAACTCCCTAGGGGGGAACCCATCCCTGCCACTGTGGGGGGTTGTGCGACATGGCCAGTGTCAGCTCCGTGGCACTGTGCCGCCTACTCCCGTACGGCTAACGCGCCGCACCCTCGAAAGTGGGCTGGCCGCACCCTCGAACCACTTTCTCGTGAATCTGCAGGGGCAAGCCATGACGTTAGGCCGGCGGAACGCCATCCCCGTCACTGTTGATCCTGTGCGGCCGTCCCCGTGCCTGCAGCACCATGCCGGGCACTGCTACAACAACTCCAGCGCAGTTGGGCACGCGGGGACGGGACGCCGCCAGGCTTGCCACTGTAACCCGTACGGATCACCGTCAACGGCTTCCTCGAGCCCGCCTGAGGAAGCTACAGCCAACCACTACGCCTTCACCCTCGAAGCTGCCCCTGTTCAAGTACGGAATGCGCAACGATGACAAGACTGGAGCAAGAGCCGCCAGGACGGCCGCCGACTCCCCGGTGATGCACGCCATACCCCTGCCTGTAGCTAAACAGTGCGGCACACCTGTAAATCGCCCTCTCCTTGGTCTATAAAAGGAAGGCGATCCCCCTCGCCGTAGGGACATCAGGACACGAACATCCGAAACCGCATCATGCACACACTCCTCAATTCTCCCACAACATCACCAATAGCCCCAATCACTTCGCTAGGGACTTGGAGGCCACGCCTCCTCTCCCGCCTTGCTTGTAGCCGCCCCACTACAGGCACCCCGGTGCAAAGCAATATAGTGCCCCGAGCACGCCTCTGCTGGATGTACGGCCCCGGCCGGAACCAGGATAAACCAAGTGTCCCTAGTTGCTTAGCACCGACCATCGAGGGACAGACCTCGGCGCTTACTACTAGTTAGTGTCGGGACTACATTCCGCACCGACAAGCGGCGGCGGAAGCTAGCAGTGGCGGCGCAATTGGTGGAGGTGGTGGAGCAAGGGATGGCTGTGGGGGCTCAGTGGTGAGGTGAGGGACGACGAGGAGGCCTGGGGCTATATATAGGTAGCTTAAGGCGGTTCGCGGAGAAAAATCTTCCCGGCGGCAAGGCGGGCAGCTCGGGCAGAGGGGCCGCGACGGCCGACCTTGAATGGCGCCACGATGAGCTCGTTGTGCAGGCGAGGTGATGGCTCGGTGGAGTCGCAACGTAGTTATGGTGGCTTGGCAGCGGATTTGACGGATCGTCGGTGGTGTGGGGTTGGCGGGGCGCGACAGTGCTGATGGAATGGCTCGGGCGGCCGTGCGGGTGATGACTTGCAACGGCGGTGGCGCTCGGACTTGACCAGGCAGGCAGGCACTTTTATGGCGGTCGTGACGTCGAGCGGCAGCGACGTGTCGTGTCGTGGGACCGGCGGCCTGCGGCTCGCGGCACGACGCCGTGGCCGCACGGCGCGGGCAGGCACGGCCGGGGCACTAGCTGGCGCGGCCGGTGCGCTTGAGCAGAGGAGGCTAGGGGGCGCGGGCCCGAGGTTGAAGAAGGAGGGAGACGGTGTGGCGTGCCGCGGTAGGTGCACGGTCAGGCGTAGAGGTGCGGGGCTGGGGCAGAGGCGCCAGGCCGAAGGAAGGAGAAAGGAGGAGGGAAAAGAAGGGAAGGAAAAAGAAAAAGAGAAGGGTGAAAAGAAAAAGGGAAAATAAGGAAAGGGAAGGAAAAGAAAAAGAAAAAGGGTTTAGAAAATTATGGGAAATCCTAGGAAAATTTAGGAGGGAGGGAAAAGGGATTTTGGTGGGATTTTTCCCGGGTTCGAGCACTTCGCGGGCTGATGCGGTGTCGACGGTGATGCTGGTCGGGTGGTGGTACCGACGTGGGCTCGGGATTCCCAGCAAGGTGGCCGACAGCGGTGCTGCGCGACACGACGCAGAGGGCGGTGGTTGTTCGAGTGATGGCGGGCAAAATGGGCGGTGCAAGCGGGGTTCGCGGCACGCACGCCGAGGGAAGGGGAGAGGGAAAAGATGATCGTGGTTTTGGGGAGATGATCGAGCTCAGCAGAAAGGTTTTGAAAAATACGCGTGATTTAGCAGGTGATTTATTAGGGGTTAAAACACGGGCGTTACAGGGCAGGCACAAAGTCGTCGTTATCACTGGAGGACTCGTCATCGGTCACGAAAAACTGTGGCAGAGGAGCCTCAACTGCTGCTAGTGTAGAGTCCTGTCGGGCTGCCTCATCCATCACTGCCTCTGCTGCTGCACGTGCCTGTAGAGTCTCCTCGGCCCGTCTCAAACCCCTCGGACCTCGCCTCCTATCACCGGGCATCAGAGGCCGGTAGGTCGGAAAGATGTACTTGGACTGCTTCAAAGTACTCACGTAGCGCTGGGCCTCGAGACGTGACAGCATCCAACTGATCCAGTGAGCGAACGACTGATGTCGAGTCATCCTCATACCATCCATAATCGCGTCCTCGACCTCGCTGATTAGGATATCCACAATATCAAACGGGCGCTTGGCCATAACATACATGAGGAGCCACTGCTGCACGTCGGTGAGAAACTCAACATTCTCCATCCTATAGAGCACGGACCTCCGGAGCGCGTAGTGTACCACGTACGCCTTGCGAGTCAAGCGGTCCGAAGTCCTGGGAGTACCAGGGAGGAACAGCTGCAGGAACAAGAAGCTGATCTCGTCGTCAGAGGGTAGCACCGATGAGTGAGCACGACGAGAATCCTCGATGTCAAGGAAGGCCAAGTTGTGGATCGAGTCGTCCTCGAGCCGTACCCCAAGCAGCTCTGCGATCCCCTCTCTAGTGAGCCTCTGCTGCTGACCCATAAACAGGAAGTAAATGGAGAGTCGATCAGCCTTAACATAGACGGTCGCGTAGAACATCCGGACCCAGTTGGGGATGTATCAGGACCTCTTGCTCACTAAATCTGCCAAGCCGGGAAGGTAGTCGAAGAAAGGGAGGATCTGCTCCCGGCTGCTGCTACTCTGAGGACTGTGGACTAGAGCATCCTATGCTGACTCAACTATGAGCCCTGCGGACGTAGGAGGCGTAGAAGCTCTCCTGGAGGATCGTCTAGAACCGAGGGTCACAGTCCTCTCGCCCACGAGGGAACCACTAGTCCTCGGGCACAATGCTCAAGTGCCTAATCTCCGGCCTGGGCAAGTTCCGCAGATCGCGGATGTACACTGAAAGCCTCTGCCTGTGGACCCCAGGGAAGCTCTGGCCCCTGTACTGGCTATGCCTGCTGCTCGAGTGCCAACATCTCCTCAAATGCTGCTCTCCTCTGCCTCAGAGTCTGCTGTGAGTGTCCACCATGAGTCCGAGGACCGGAACATGGAGCAGAAGGAGGTGTCATTGTCTGCTCTGTCTGCTGACTGCGGCTTGAACGCCATAACGGCTGTTGTGGCTATCACTGCTCACCCTGGAGCTGCTCCCCTATCTCTGTGCACTCTCACCAATCCAAATACCCCGTTGTGGCTGACCCTGAGTGTCTGGAACCTGAAGAACACGGTCCCACTCCTTCTCCTGTCAGGTCTTCTTCTTCGGCTCGACCACCACCTTACCCTTTCTCTTATCGCCAGCCATCTGTCAAAGAAATGATAGAAGATTGTAGAATGGCGAGATACGAAAATAAACATGATAAGTAACTAAGGATAAGGGGTCCTTAAGCATAGCAATAGAGTAGATATGAGCCTAATCAAGAAAAGCTATGAGATGAGCATTGCCACAAGATAAAGATATGATGTCTATGCAGGTCCTTAGGTGCACGGATAGGAATGTGTGAGACAGGACATGTCATTATGCATCAAATGTTTGTCAAGCACAACACAGTAACATATCATGCTCAAAAAGTGAGGGTATAGCAAAATTATACTAAATTGAGCAAGGACATCTATGATTGTGAGCAACGAATGGACAAAAGGACACAAAATACTCATAATCATAGAGCAAATCACTGAAGCTACTCACAAAGTCACCCATATATGAACTGTAATAGTGAATACACATGGGGATTGTGAAATTAGCTCACCACAGCTCGGGATGAAGCATGACAAGCAGTTGTGGAGGTGAAGACGCTCCGTGCGCACCTTTAGGAGAATGCCGACGAGCCATCGCGACGACGCCTAGCCGGAATCAGTGGAGGCGGCGGAAACCGTAACTCGGGGGCTCGAGCACGCGAGTGAGAAATCCGTTCGGAGGAGCGATGTGGGCGGCAGGCGGCGGTCCAGGAGGGGTGGCGGAGGAGGCAGGGTGTGTCCTTGTGCACGGAGGAGGTCGGATACGGCGTGTACGGTGGCGCACGGGCAACCTTGAACGGCGTCGGTGTTAGGGTTCGAATGATGAAGGACCGATACGGCGAACCAGAGAGGGGGAGTGAATGGGAGCCGATAAAAATTCTTCTCGAAGGAGATGGAAACTCCAACAAGATGAACACGGCTTCCAACACACGTCTCCGACTCACTACCCAAGTTGGCCAAGCCCACGTAGCCACTGGAGTGCCACTGGACCTAGGAACCAACACACAACCTTCCCACCCGAGAACGCAGCGGAACACCAAACCTCGAGTCCACTGACCAACACTGGTCAGACCGGTGAGCACCACCGGTTAGACCGGTCCCTGCTGGTGAGAGTTGACGACTTCCACAGAAAGGCTTCACACTGGTCAGGCCGGTGAGACGCACCGGTCAGACCGGTCTAAGCCTGAAAGCCCCCAAATCACCAAACAGGCCTACCAACCTCCAAACTGACCCAAACTCGAAACAACCCCAACACAGGACAACAGCAAACTTACCGAGAGGTTCACCCGAGCAAAACCCCACCAAGGGTTGCACCGGTCAGACTGGTTGAGAGCACCGGTCAGACCGGTGTAGCCTGGGCAGCTCGGGATGAACAGCACCCGTGGGTCAACTCCTCCAAATCCAAGCCTTGATCTCCCAAATCGCTCCACAGGCTTGAACAAGACTTTGGGGACAATAGGAACACCTCATGAGGAGTCCATAGCCAAGTTTAATCCCACCAAAACTTGTCCAAACAAGAGGAATTGAAGAAATCCCGCCAAAAACACCTCTAACCCTAGAACACAGAAAACCCCAAAATTGAGCCCCATTACTCAAGGATTTGGGAGGGGAATCACAGCCCAAAGAACCACGAAGGCTTCCCACAAATTCCCCCCATCAAATCCCCAAGAGCAAGGTCCTGAAAACATCCCAAGAGAATCAACAAGAGAGGGCTCCGAAAATCACCACCAAGAACAACCGGGAACAACACATCCAAACCTTGAGGAACCACGCCGAATCATCTATACATGCCACAAAGGTTCATACAAGGTCTAGCTTGCTGTGACAACCCGCCCAGGAAAATACCGTACTATCACCTAAGACCGATCCACTTTGGTCATTAAGCAATAATAAAGTATCATCATGTTGTTAGTTGCCGGGTTAACGCCCGCTAAATCACTTGAGAAGCAACAAGGATCGAATATATGCATTAAAACTCACTCGAAGGCGAGTCCAGAGATACAACAACATTAATATCCGAATTCGTACCCCGAAGGATTTAATTATTACAAACCATAGTTTTTACCATAAGGAAGTAGTTCAGAGTATTCGAAAGCAGCGGAAATAAACTAACGGAAGCGAAGACACCACGGGAGGCCATCCATGATGCTTTCAGTAGTCGTCCTCCACCCACTCCAGCTCCCAGCCGGGCGGGATCTCTCCGGGCCACACATCACTGAATGCATTAACTGGATCAACACATTAGCAAGGCTGAGTATACTAATACTCAGCAAGACTTACCCGTCGGTGATAACTACTTCACCAAGTCTAGACCATGAAAGGCTTTTTGGCTACTGGGTTGCTTTGCTAAAAAGTAACAAAGAGTAGGTCCTTACTTTCAAGATTTTAGCACAAGTTCTAGTAGGTTTAATCTTTACTACATTAGCCAACTAGTACAAACAAAGTTGTACAATACAATTAATCAAGCATAAAGTTCATCAACTTCCATCATTAGGGATCTCATGACTAGTGGAGTAAGTAGTCTCGGATAACGGTGAGAGGCCGACAATCGATTGATTTAAACCTTGCAAGGTAGACCCAAACACACGGTAGGCTGCCCCCGAAAGGACAACTTTCCCAGGCCGTTTCCAAAAATCCTCGGGTCGGGATGAAAGGCCACAGTCTTTGGTGCAGGCTATCCGGAATACCCCGCGAGATACCCGGAGTCACCATACACCACCGGTAGCTAGCCGTGAGAGCGAATCCCAGGAGTAGTGACAGTTCCATCCCTAGCCACCTCATTAAGGTACTAGGCTTACCGGTCCCATTCCCGACATGTGCTTAGTACGTTCAAAAACTTAGCCACATAACCACTGGACCGGAGCCCAGATCCCATGCTCTTACCACGTGAGCAATCCATTTAGGACATATTATGATTCCTATCTAGGAACCTATTCTCGTGAGTGAGGTCATCACTCGACTTGTAACGGTCCTATAGCTTAGCAGCCACCGACCTATCATACTAGTAAGGACAAAAGGTACCTAGGGATCATGCATCTAGGGTTTCATTCAACTCCTGAACGTAAATGCACAATCATCCATAGATAATTGAATAAAGAATTTGAAAACCGGGTTAGATGCACCGGAGCTTGCCTTCGTCGCCTAGGTTAGCTCGGGCGCCCTCCGTGTCGAGCACTTCCACGTACTGTGCAGGTGAAGCTCGCTCCTCCTTCCTCGTTTTCCGGACAAGGGAGTAATCTCCGTCCGAAGATCTACACGGAATGCAATGCAAGTTCAGGTGATGTGATAGTTTGTTGTCTTATCCAACTCTTGGTTGGTCATATTCACCTTAACAAGCATTTGTATAGTGTTTCTCTTTTAGGAAGGTTATTAGTTGTACATGGGTTATTCTTTTATTGAACATTTGAATAAAGGTTTTTATTATACTTGTCATTTCATGTGAAAGCTTTAATTCCTTTTATCTTCACAAGCAAAGGTATAAATAATATTTTTATTTATGAATTAATTTCTTATCAGCGATGATATTTAATTATCTTTTAATTAAATTAGGAAATACTTTCAAAAAGGGAAAGAATTACATAAGGGCTTTTCTTTATTTAATCTACCTTTAATATTAAAAGGGCTTTTAAGCTTTCTATTAAGCAATTAAATTACCAAAAATTAAAGGAGTGTTTCTTAAGCCTACTAGCACCTGTCCTGGTCCATTGGACCCACATGTAAGTGTTGGATGCTAGGAAATTAATTATTATTGAAAATAACAAAGGCTAGCTAGTGATTCAAAATAAATGCATATAAAAATAAATAAGCAGCAAAATGATCCAAACTTTCTCATGCATTCTCTCTGGTCCTAAACAAGCCTAAAGAACCAGCATGTTCACCTAGGAACTCTACTGATCTTAGCTTATTAATTTACAAAGGAATTCATGCATGAATTGAGGATAAATATTTCTGGTAAGCCAAAAATCATGACTAACTCACACGATGTGTATTTTGACATAACAAGACAGTGTGCACAAGCTGAGCTCAAAACCATAAATATATTTAGCAAGAAAAATCATCTAGGCAGTTTCTGCAGAAATGGAGAATAATTAATCTAGCAAGATCCACTGCATAACTTTGTGCAATTTTTGGCACAGGAGCTAGTCATGACCTAACACACAACATACCCAAAATTGGGATACAGAGGAGTTGTGTATTTAAAGTTATGCCAGATCTAGGTTTTTTACATTTGTATTTTTCATGCAAAAACTATCAGGAATTAGCTCCGGCAAGAATAACAAAAGTTGTGGGATAATTCACCACGAATCCAACAAAATTAGTTTTGCATTTTTCTGATTTTTCTACGATTTTCTACGCAATTTACAAGAAACAGCCAAAACACTTTTACTATTTGAGTTGCCCTTTCGCAGTGAGGCCCTTGAAAAGATTCTTTCTTTTGCAATGTAGTCCCTGGGCGGCCAGCCAGCGGCGGTCCGGCCAAATTCCGGCCAACCTCCGGCCGGGGCCGGCCGGGCACGGGCGGGGGAGGGGCCTTGGGGCCTAGGGGACCGGTTCCGGGGCTCGGATGGGGGCGGGGAGAAGGCCCGCGAGGGGCGCGCGCGGCGGCCAGGCACGGTGGCCGTCGCGACCTGCTGTACCAGCGGTGTGACAGGTCTGCGGGGGAGACGGCGCTGAAGGACCGATACGGCGAACCAGAGAGGGGGGGAGTGAATGGGAGCCGATAAAAATTCTTCTCGAAGGAGATAGAAACTCCAACAAGATGAACGCGGCTTCCAACACACGTCTCCGACTCACTACCAAGGTTGGTCAAGCCCACGTAGCAGCTGGAGTGCCACTGGACCTAGGAACCAACACACCACCTTCCGACCCGAGAAACGCAGCGGAAAAACCAAACCTCGAGCCTACAGACTCACACCGGTCAGACCGGTGAGCACCACCGGTCAGACCGGTCCCTGCTGGTGAAACTGAGCAACTTTCACTAAGTGGCTCTACACCGGTCAAACCGGTGAGACACAACGGTCAGACCGATGGCAGCCTGAAAGCCCCCAAGGCACCAAACAAGCCAACCGACCACCAAACGGACCCAAACTCGGAACAGCAGCCACACGGGACAACAGCGAACTCACCAAGACGTTCACCTGAGCAAAAACCCACAAGGGCTCGCACCGGTCAGACCGGTCAAGAGCACCGGTCAGACCGGTGTAGCACGGGCGCTCGGGATGAACAGCACCCGCGGGTCAACTCCCCCAAATCCAAATCTCGATCTCCCGAATCGCTCCACGGACTTGAACAAGACTTTGGGGATATCATGAACACCTCATGAGGAGTTCATAGCCAAGTTTAATCCCACCAAAACTCGTCCAAAAAGGAGGAATCGAAGAAATCCCGCCGAAAGCACTTCCAACCCAAGAACTCAAGAAAACCCCAAAATCGAGCACTTTTACTCACGGATTTGGGAGGGGAATCACAGCCCAAAGAACCACGAAGGGTTCCCACAAATTTCCCCCATCAAATCCCTAAGAGAAAAGCCCCGAAAACACCCCAAAGAAATCACGAAGAGAGGGCTCCGAAAATCATCACCAAGAACAACCGGGGAAAACACATCCAAACCTTGAGGAACCACGCCGAATCATCTATACATGAAACAAAGGTTCGTACAAGGTCTAGCAAGCCGCCCGATCATCCATCCCTCTCTACAAGATCTCTCCGTGAAGCTCTCTTGCTAGTCCTAAGGAAAACCTAGAGAAAATAGGTGGAAAATAGGAAAACTAATGAGCTAGGGTTCCAAGAGTTGGCTGCCATCCTCTCACCTCTTGGGTTATATGGAGGCAACCGAATGTCTAAAATGCCCTTCTCTAACAACTAGGGATACAAGCCCCTCAAGGGCGATTTGGAATTCTTGATGTCTTCACCATCGGACGGATGCCCGGCGACCGCACCCGCGTAGCCTCGACGCAAGCCATGCGATCCCGACGCGTGTCCTCCGCTTCGAAGATTCCGGACCGCGTCGTCGCACACGGTCGGACCGGTGCTCCTCACCGGTCGGGACCGGTCGGACCCACCGGTCGGACCGGTGCCGGTGCCGCCGCACCTCCGTCTTCGGTTCTCCGGTCTTGGCTTTGTGGATCAACCAAAGGAACCCAGTGGTTTTCTGGTGAACCACCGGAAACCCCTCGAACTCGGTGTAGCCTCCGCCAATCTCCACTCATGACTTGGCTCCCACGTAGTCCCGGCTCGACCTTGGTTTTGAGGCTCAACCAAGAAACCGTCCACGACTTCATCTTGCTGTTCATGCCACCATGCGGCCCGCACTTGACCCCCGCCGGCCACCGGGTCCCTCGAACGAAGCCTACTTGTCTTCTCCACACCCGGAGGCCTCACCGCAACGACCTTTCGCGCTTGTTCTTCACCCGCACCAACACGAGTCAAGCCGCAACCCGCACCTGCAATACTTAGCCAAGAATCAGTCCACACAACGTTGTCAATCACTCATCACACAAGGAAGCGACCATCCACCGGTCCTCGAACCACGCATGGTCCTCAATCTCCCCCTTGATGAGTGCATTGACAACACCCACACGAAAGTAACAAAAGAGAAAAGAAAAAGAAAAGAAACAAACAAAAAGAAACTCCAACAAGCGATCGAAAGCCAAACAAAGGCAAAGAGCAAGATCACTTGAAGGAAACAAGTCTCGGACCCCTTAGGCAAGGGCAACGGCTCGACACATCCGAGACAAAGCAAAGCTCAAGCAAAGAGCGCAAACCACCAAAACAAAGCTCGAACACCACAAAGAGCTCCCCCTGCACACATGCAAGCTCCCCTGAACCAATGCACCTCCCCCTGGACGAATGCATGCAAGACACCACTTGAAACAGGCGCCGCAACAAAAACGCCCCCCGACCGGTCGGGGACCGGTCAACACCACCGGTCCGACCGGTGTGCAACATGTGTACGAACCAAAGCATCGACACCGGCCGGACCGGTGACCCCGACCGGTCGGACCGGTGCACAACAGAGCCCGTGAAATGGCTCGAAACCACCTGAAAACCTTCTAAACACGTCCAACAAGCCATTTCAAGCTCAAACTTCTCCCCCTTGTTGGCAATGCATGAATCAAGCCAAAAATGCAAAACTTTCAACCTAGAGCTTCTCAAATAGACAAAATTCAACAAAGAATGCTACACATGTCCAAATGAGCAAGTTAGATACTCTACGGCTTCGTATTGATCTCAACTACATGATCACCAAGTTTCACAACCATTGGACGAAGCTAAGAAGGATTTTGGCAATTTTGCGAAAAACTTGCCTCTCATGAGCAAAGGCCTAAACATGATCAAAGCATATCAAAATGGCAAAGCCACACAAACTTCATGCTAGGACAGCTATTCCAACCATAAGACCATCACAAACACCCACAAGCACCTCATGTCATGTCAAAGCCACCGAGCCATGTGCCTACTTCTATTTATGAGACTTCTCATTGGTAGGCATCATGCAACGGTTTAGCACCCAAAGCAAATTAATTTCAGCACATATGACATGGGAGCATATTTTCCAAGCATTTTTCATTTCATTTTCAGATTTGTAAATGGTACATGAAATGTCTTTGCGACAAAAAGGAACGTATGCTCCTCCACAAGATAAGTCAAGAGGGCTAAACATTCATGATGGCAAATGAGCCTTTGGCCCCATATGATCAATAAACTAGCTATCCAACCACAAATTAAGCATAGCAAGGCCACAACAACATGTCAAGAGCATGTAAAGGCATTTACACATGAGAGGGCATACATGTGACATTTTTCAAAAGCATAGCTATCAACCATGGATTATTCATCAAGATCATCAAGAGCTAAGCCAAACTAACCGTAGCATACCAAACAAGCTCACAAAGACATATATCTCATTCCATGGTGAACAATGTATATGAGAGAAGCTTTTCCTAACCAATGCATATGATACAAAATGCATGCAATCTAAGATACAAGAATGCCTATACATCATGTTACATATGCCATGCCAAATGCAAGAAATGCACAAAGGAAAGCTATACGTATGCTACAAACCGGCTCCTCGAGGGGAGGCAAAACGGGCTCGACACCACCGGCAAAAGAGAGCTCCCACACACCCAACTCAAGAAATCAAACACACACCAAGTTCCCCCCGCAAACGAGAGAAAGTTGCTTGATCTAGGGGTTTGGTGAAAATATCGGCTAGTTGGTCATGTGTGGGCACATGGATCAAAGCTATCTTTCCTTTCTCGACGTTGTCTCTCAGAAAATGATACCTCACTTCTATGTGCTTGGTTTTAGAATGGAGCACTAGGTTCTTTGCAACACTTATGGCACTAGTGCTATCACATTGAAGTGGGACATGGGTATACTCCTCACCAAAGTCACTCATGGTGTAGGTGATCCAAAGGAGCTGAGACAACAACTAGCAGCGGCAACATACTCGGCCTCGGTCGTGGATTGAGCAACACTCGACTGCTTGCGGGAAGACCAAGACACCAAAGAAGAACCCAAAACGCGGCAAGTCCCAGAAGTGGACTTCCTATCCAACCGACACCCGGCAAAATCCGCGTCTGAAAAACCATGAAGCGCCAAAGAAGAGGACGCGGAGTACAAAAGGCCGAAGTCGGGAGTGTGACGCAAGTACCTGAAAATTCTCTTCACCGCTTGCCGATACGAAGTCCTCGGAGACGCTTGAAAACGAGCGCACAGACACACTGAGAACTATATGTCCGGCCTCGTCGCCGTCAAGTAGAGGAGTGACCCGATCATGCTCCGGTACTCCTTCTGGTCCACGTGTTCACCTTCCTCGTCCGCATCAAGAGCCGTAGTCGTACTCATCGGCGTCGTCATAGCCTTGGAGTCCTCCATCTTGAACTTCCTCACAATGTCCTTGGTGTACTTAGCCTCGGTGCACAAATGTTCCTTCCTTTGATTGCTTGATTTGTAGCCCGAGGAAGAAGCGCAACTCACCCATCATGCTCATCTCGAACTCCCCGCTCATATCATCTCGCAAACCTCGCAACAAGAGAGTTAGATGAGCCACCAAAGACAATATCATCCACGTACACCCGCACAATCGGGATATCTCGCGCCTGCCTCGGCAAAAACAAGGTCCGATCGACCTTCCCCATCTCAAAACCTCTCTCAAACAAGAACCCCCTCAACCCGCCATACCAAGCTCTAGGCGCTCGCTTCAACCCATACGCCGCCTTCCTCAACTTGTACACCCGATGGGGGTACTTCTCACTCTCAAACCCGGAGGTCGCCTCACAAACACTTCTTCCTCCAACACACCATTCGGAAAAGCACTCTTCACATCCATTTGGTGCAACTTGAACCCTTTAGCCACGAGAAAAGGCTAGAAGGATCCTAATCGCCTCCAAACGGGCTACGGGAGCAAAGGTCTCCTCGTAGTCGATCCCCTCCTTCGACCGAACCCCTGGGCAACAAGTCTCGACTTGTTCCTCACAACCTCACCCTTCTCTCCCTCTTTGTTTTTCCACACCCACTTTGTACCAATCGGCTTACACCCTGGGGGAGGGTCAACGAACTCCCACACCTGATTCCTCTCAAAGTTCTCCAACTCCTCTTGCATCGAGTTAACCCAATTGTGATCAGATAGTGCGTGTCCAATGTCTTTGGGCTTAAAAGAAGCAACAAACGCAGCATGAGCAAAATGGGAATTGTTTCGAACCCTCGACCGTGTAGTGCGTTCATTCATGTCGCCGATGATCCTCGAAGCTGGGTGATCCACTTGAACTCGCCGGGGAGGTTCTCGCCTCGAAGCTACCTCCCCCTCAACATCAGCTTCTCCTCGTTCTTGATTTGTCGTCGTAGGTGTAGCAGAGGGTCCATCCATCATCATCGTCGAAGTAGTGGGCACATGTTCAACCGGGGGCACCGCACCACCATCCTCATCATCACCATGTTCATGCTCCTCCTCCTAAAAGATCTCCTCGCCAAGCTCATCATCACCTGCACACTCAAAGACAAGCTGACTACGTGGCTCTGTCTCGTCGAAGGTTACCTCGCAAGTTTCCACGATTTGGTTAGTTTCAAGATTGAGCACACGATATGCTCTAGAATGAGATGCATAACCAAAGAAAATGCCATCGACAGACCTAGCCTCAAACTTATCCAACTTCCGGCCTTTCTTCAGAATGAAACACTTGCAACCAAAGACATGGAAGTGACTCACCTTGGGTGTGCGACCATGCATCAACTCATAGCATGTCTTCTTCTTGTGCACTCTGAGGTATATCCTGTTCGACACATAGCACGCGGTATTCACCGCCTCAGCCCAATACCTCCTCGGAGTCCTATGCTCATCAAGCATCGTCCGAGCCATCTCGCACAAGCACCTGTTCTTTCTTTCCACAACACCATTCTAGGGAGGCGTATACGGACTCGAAAACTGGTGCTCAAGACCCAAGTCATGGCAAAAGGTTTCAAAACGAGAGTTCCTAAATTCCGTGCCATTATCACTGCGGATAGCTCATATGGCATCTCCGTGCCTCTTGTTCCTCAACCTCAAGACTAGATCTCGAACAAAACCAAACGTCTCCCCCTTATCCTCGAGAAAGAACACCCACGCATACCGAGAATAGTCGTCCACCACAACAAGGACATACCACTTCCCACCCGCGAGATCGCACACGAGCCGGGCCAACAAGGTCCATATGGAGCGGCTCGCATGGACGCTCAGTCATCACATCGGTGAGAGGCGGGTGAGAAGAGGCCACCATCTTGGCATGCCTACACAGAGCACAAACCAACTCTTTCTCAAGCCTCAACCGTGGCAATCCTCGGACCAAATTGAGTTTACTCAAGCGAGACAAAAGGTCAAAGCTCAAGTGACCCAACTTCCTATGCCACTTCCACAACTCACTCGAAGAACCGACCAAGAAACAACGCTCCACACCCGAAGACTGAGAAAAATCAGCACGAAACACCCGACCCTCGGGAACGACCATACGGACAAGGTCCCCTCGAGAGTCCACAATCCGAGAACCACCCGGCCGAAACAACACCTCAAAGCCCTCATCCAACAACCGGGACACGAAAGCAAATTGTACCCCGGCGATTGAACAAGAGCAACACGCCTCAGAGTGATCTTGTCACTCACTTTTATCTCACCTTCTGAAAGCACACGCCCACGCCCATTGTCCCCAAAGGTGATGTACCTCTTCGTCACCACGGGACGAGACTTGAGAACCACCCCCTGTCTTCGGTCATATGCCTCGAGCAACCGGAGTCAATCAACCAAATGTTCTTCAAGTCTCCCACCGAAATTCAAAAATAAGCACGTGAGCAAACAAACGACTCAAAGATCGGGGTTAGTACCAAAGGAGGAAAACCGGTGCCGAGCCATTTCCTCAAAAGTGGGGTTAGCACCAACCAAAGCATCTCTCCTACCAAAACTACCTCCACGAACACCACCACGGTAACCACCCCGAGGGAACCACCCCCTCTCGCCCGGAGGAGGACCAAAACCACGCAAGAAAGCCCGTGGAACGTCCTTCCTCTCCATCTCAACGCCACGACTCCTCCAATCCCCGTATTGAGCACGAGGAGGAGAACGCCTAGCAACCGACCACCCGCACCCTTTCCGGCCCAACCACCGAACCACGACCACCGAAACAACCCTCGCACCCCGTACGAGCTCGAAACCCGAACATCCGTCTGTCCAGGCCTGCACCGGTCTGACCGGTGCCCCACACCGGTCTGACCGGTGTGACCGGCGCAACACCACCTGCAGCCTTCTTCTCTCCCCAAGCCCGAACCGTCCTCACAATCGCCTTGCCCCTGGGCATCCGCATACGAGGCTCAAGTACACCATCGGAAGGGTGGTACTTGTCCTTGTTAGCCCACTCCTTCTCCATTCTCTCCTCTCGCTTCCTCTTGAAGCAAAACTCCTCCTTATGGCCATCTCTCCCACAATAGCCACAATGGAACCTCACAAGCTTAGGCTTTGGCTTGGGATGTGGTCGCTCACTTGGTTTCTCTCCACTCAAACCCTCCACCGGTTTCTCACCACTTGCCTTCTCACTCTCCTTCCCAAAGAACACTTTCCCCGAAGTGCTCACAAACTTGATAGGCTTTTGTAGATCATTTGTGGGTGTAGGAAACACGGGTGGAGCTGGGGTTGTGTCTAGTCGGTTCCTTAGATGGTTAGGTTTTGGGGGGAAATCATTTTTGTGGTGGGTTTTTGGTGGCTCCGGGATATTCTCTCCACTTCCCTCACCAACCTTGTTTGCCCCAAGCCCCTCACCATCTTGCCTCTTAAAGGCCTCGATCATCATCCTCAAGCGAGGCTCATGACCGGACAACCAACCCATCAACTTCCTCGGATCATCATTCTCATCCTGCAAACGATCAACATAATGTGCAAGCTCCAAATTTTTCAATGCATGCATTTCACAAGTAGAGCAAGATGTAGGCATGGGTTCCTTCAATTTAGCCTCGAGCGAACTAGTGTAAGCATGCATCTCATCAATCTTAGCATGCAAAACAGGCAAGAAGTGCAAGCACCTAGCAAAGCGAGGTCTAGACTTAAGCTCGGCCACTTCAACCCTAAGCACATCTAGTTCCTCACACTTGGAGGCATGCTTCTCCTTAAACAAAGCAAGATCAGCAAGGAATATGGAGCAATCAAGACAATCATTCTCATCGAAACAACGGGGCTAGCCTTAAGCGAATCAATCTCAAGCTTGCTATCAAGCACCCGTGTCTCTAGCTCCGGCCACTCTAGTCCTAGCATCCTCGAGTGAAGCCCTAAGCTCTTTCCTCATTTTCTTGGCCTCTCTAAGCATGTCATCACGGTTATCAAGCAAAGAGCCAAGCCTCTCATTCTCCCGGCGCAAGAAGGGAAGTTCATCACGCACCTCGTCGTCGGACTGCGAGTCCGAGTCGCTCCGTGTGCTCTTCTTGCTCGCCGGAGCTCAACGCCATGGTGCGAAGCCATCTCTCGCGAAGTAGCTCGACCCCCGCTCGGGTTCTTGGATGACTTCTTGTTCTTGCGGCGATCTCCCTCGTCTTCGCCGTCGCTCGAGCTCGAGGTGGAGTACGCGGAACCGGAGTCGACGTCGCTCGCTCCAACCATCGCTCGGGCCTTGCCTCGGCCCTCCTTCTTCCTCGATCGTCGCTCGTCCTTGTACTTGTTCTTGTGCTTGCTCTTGTGGTCGCGCCTCGAACGGTACTTGCCATCGTTCATCCTCGTCTTGTGCTTGTAGTCGTCCTTGTTCTCGGCCTTCTCGGGCGGTCGGCGATGAAGTGTCCCGCTTGCCGCACCGGAAGCAAGTCCTCGTGTTCCTCCTCATGTTCACGCGGTTCTCGTGCGGCCTCTCGAACCGCCTCGTCAACGGCGCCGGCTCGTCCTCTCCAAGGTCATCAAACTCCTCATCCGGCATAGACATCAAGGAGGAAAACGAGAACATCCGGTGGATGGGTTAGAGTTAGTCTTTCCTTTGGAACCACCAACGAGGGCAAGACTATGGGAATCAGTCGGTCCCTCGAGCTTGGTAGTCATGCCCCTATCCACCTCAGCCGACTTGAGCTTCGAGAACGACTCGTTCACCGTCAGAGTATCATACCTCTCCGACTCGACTATGGCCTCGAACTTTCCGCCCCATATCGTACGATCCAAAGAGTGTAAGAGCTTGACCGCTCTATCATGATCATCGTACGGGAGCACGTCCACATTGGCCCTCATGTTGTTCACCACCACCGTGAACCTCTCGAAACAAGGCATCGATGGACTCACGGGGAGATGAGTGAAGTTCTCGTACTCTCTCCGTAGGTCGCATACATCCGTGCTCGAACCCGGGCGTTCCCAACATGAGCCTCCTTCAACACCGCCCAAATCCTACAAGCCAAGTGCTCGGTGTGCACCCGATCGAACTCAGCCGACACAAAGCACGAAACAAGTAGTTGACCGCCTTATTGTTGGCGTCGAATCCGTCCCTCGACCCCGGAGCAAGGAAATCCATCGGCCGGACATAGCCTCGTGTCCACCGTGACATCCCAAAGCAAACGGTCGACCCTTTCCGCGGAGGAACGCACCCATCCGCTTGCTCCACATCCGGTAGTTCTTGCCATCGAAGTGTGGAGGACCCGAACCCCGTTCCCGGTACGCCATCCTTGGATCTTAGAGTCGGTTAGAGTCAATAAAGACCCGAACCGGCTCTGATACCACTTGAAGGACCGATACGGCGAACCAGAGAGGGGGGGGAGTGAATTGAGGAACCAAGTTGAGAAGTACCTTGGTTCGTGTGTGATGAGTGATTGACCGGATGGTTTGAAGCTTTGTGTGTGTAGTGTTGAGTTGTGTTGTGTGTGTTTTATTTTGTGTATTTACCTTATTGTTTATGTGGTGTGTTGTCAATGCACTCGTGAGGAGTGGTTGACAACGTTGTGTGGACCGACTCTTGGCCTAGTATTGCGGGTGTTGGTTGCGGCTTGGTTTGCGTTGGTGCGGGTGAAGAACAGAGCGCGAAAGGTCTTAGCCTTGCGGGGCCTCCGAGGAGTGGAGAGACAAGTAGGCTTGGTTCGAGGGACCGGTGGCCGATGGGATCAAGTGCGAGCCGCATGGTGCAAGAAGAGCAAGAAGAAGTCGTGGACATGGAGCCGGTGCATTGGTGGTGGCCAAGTCAAGGAACGAGGCAAGAGCGAGTAGAGCCGTCCGGCGCCGGAGGTGAAAGGCTTGGCGAGCTCGACGCTTGGCGTGGTGAGGCCGGGCCGTGTACGCGGGGTTTGGTGGTTTGGCCACAAAACCATCGAAGGAGGGTTTCTCGGTTTGGGCCTCAAACCGAGCCCGAGGGCCTGACGTGACGGAGACGGTATCCGGGTGCGTCGGGAAGCTTCGAGGCGGGCGACACGCGGCATGATCGAGGTGCTTGCGTCGGGAGGACGTGAAGGCCTGATGGATGCGCGGCCGTCCGATGGTGAACTTCATGTGTTGACCAAAATGCCCCTGTGAGGGCTTGTGTTGTACTCCTAGTGTAGGGGCACTTCGGGCTTTTCCGGAGGGCCTATATATAGGAGGAGCGGGCTGAATTTTCAGCCAACTCTTGGGCTAGAGGCCGCTTGTACTCTTTCATTTTGGAGTGCTTTGGGAGAGAGGGAGAGAGGAGAGAGTGGCTCTTTGATTGGAGCTTTTTGCCATCTTAGATTTGGTTTCTAGGAGTGGCTTGTAATCGATTGGACAAGACATCCATAGTGATCTCTTCCTCTAAATCTTGTGCCAATCTTTCTATTCCCGAGTTTCTTTTATTGCTTTTTCGGAGCTCTTTTTGTGCTATTTTCGTGCTTGGCTCGATTCGTTGTTTCTAGGACGTTTGGCTCCGGATTTCTTTGAAGGGATCATGGATGGATGCCTTGCGCACCTTTGGTGATGATCTTGACCCCTCAAACGCTGGGAATCGGGCTCAATTTGGTGAGAATTGGATGAACTCGGGTTTGTGATTTGAGTGCACGAGATTTGCAATTCCGGTTGATTGGATTGGTTTAGGGTTCCAAGATTTTGGGCATAGCTTCACGTAGTGACGCTTCTTATCTACCCAAAATTTGGGGTCAATCCGTCCAACGGTTTAGGAGATCCATCGACTGGAAGTTTGAGGTTGTTTCTCGTGTTCCTCGGCCGTGCCGATTCGCACACGGTGGACCGTCCGCGAGGTCACCGTGGTCCGTCCGCGAGGTAGCCGCGGACCGTCCGCGAGGTCACCGCGGACCGTCCGCGAGGTGCCCCGTCCTCCCACGTTGTTCTTCGTGTTCTTGCGGATTCTTGAGCGCCTCTCTTTCGATCCATTTTGTCCGTGGGTTTTTGGTGCATGAAGTTTGCGGACGGTCCGTACTAGAGTGTCGGACGGTCCGTGACGAGGCGGACGGTCCGCGGGTCCCTCACGGACGGTCCGTTTTTCTCGGTGCGATCGGAGGTTCGGGTAGCAATTTCGGACGGTCCGTTCCCTCCTCGCGGACGGTCCGCCCCCTCCTCGCGGACGGTCGGCGCCGGACACTGCGGACGGTCCGCCTGGTGCTTTCCAGATTGCCTAAGACCCTTGCTTTTTGAGTTGTGCTTCCGCGTTGGATTGGTTTGGGATTTGTTCCTAGGCTTCTTGGTGGTTCCTTTGAGGTTGTTTGAGTCCTGTTTGGGATCTTGTTTGTTCTTGTGGGTTCGTGGAGTTGCGATTGGGGTATAGGCCGAATTCAACCAAAGGGAAGAATTTTTATCGGCTCCTATTCACTCCCCCCCCTCTCTAGTCGCCATCCGATCCTTCAATTGGTATCAGAGCCGGTTGTGGATTCTTTTGGCTCTAACAAGTCTTGAATCCATAGGGTGACTAGAGGAAAGAGGTGCTTTTGCTTGCGACCTTGGTTTGCACGTTTTGAGTCCGACGATTTGGAGTTGTGCCCTTGGAAAACCATAACTTGAGGTACCTTCAGTAAAACGGGCATAACTTTTCGCTCGGTGCTCCGTTTTGGCTCAAATTTTTACAGCGGTTTCGTGACTCCATTTGTAGGTTTGGGGTCTTCAAAAATTCAGAAAAAATCAAGAAGATAATTGAAAAATCCTCATTTATGTCTCTTGCGGCTTTGTCTTGTTTCTTCTGGATTTTCTCTAGGCTTCATTTCACCTTATCTTGAGCTGAAATTTTTTGTGCCTCTATCTTTGGTGCTCCTTGTTCAGTGGTAAAATTTTGGGAAAAAGATAAGATCCTTTGCTATTGAACTCGTCAGTAGTTGTTAGAGAATTGAGGCTTTTTGAGCGCTTTCTTTGCATCGTTGCTTGTTCCTTGAGCTTGGTTTCGGCTAATCCTAACCGGTACTTTGTTTATGGCACCAAGTTCTTCTCCTTGTGGTTCTTTGAGCAGGAGGAGTATGGAGGTTGAGGCGGAAGCCGAAGTGGAGGAGATGATATCTCTCATCGAGGACTATCGAGATGGTGACATCAAGAAAGGCGAGCTCTACCACAAGCTAGGAGGCATGAACCAAGGTACACTTGCCAAAGCTATCTTGATCCTATGCAATAGGTTGGATGTTTGTGAGCGTGATTGTGGAGACTTGCATAGGAGAAACATAGATTTGTGTGATGCCTTGCATAGGAAGAATGAGAAGATGAAATGCTCTCTTACTAGGTTGAAATGCGGTATGGCTCATTGGATGTCTCGTGCTTTGAATTCTTGCACTTCTTGTAACACCATGCATGCTAAAAATGATGCTTTGATTGCTTCCATTGCATGCTTGAAATCTGAAATTAAGGTGTTAAATTTCAAAGCTTCTTTGCCTTGCAAATCTTGCGATGCCTTGTGTCTTGAAAATGAGAAATTAAAAGATGAAGTTAATTGGTGCAAAATGCATGTTGAAGTTTTTATAAGAGCATGCGACAATATTGATTTTGAGAATGATGAATTGAGATCATCTCTTGCTAACTTGCAATCCGAAATTGACTTGTTGAAATCCAATGCTTCTATGCCTTGCAACTCTTGTGTTGTTTTGAATGATGAGCTTGATATGGCTAGGAGTAAGATTGCTTTGTTAGAGACAAGTGCTTCTTTACCATGTGTTTCTTGTGAGTCTTTGCATGCTGAAATTAATGAATTAAAATTTACTCACACCACATGTGTAGATGATCTTGAGCATGCTAGGGCTGAAATCTGTGATATAAAATCCATGCCTTGTAGCAAGTGCTCTTTGTTTTTTGTAGAGGATGCTTGCCATACTTCTTGTGATGATGGTGATGATGCTTTGATGGGTGTAAATGATGATACTTGTTCATGTGGTCTCATTTGCACTTCATGCATTGATTTGGAAAGTGAAGTTTTGGCTTTAAAGAAAATGCGCGATGATATGAGCGCCAAGTTGGTTGAGCATGATGAGATGAGTGCCAACCTTGAGAAAGAAAACGAACTCTTGCGTACCACATATGCTAAATGCATTGAAGAAGAAATCAATAATTTGAGAAATATGACATGTGGTACTTGTGAGCGCCTCAAGTCTCAAAATGAGGTTTTGCGCACAAGGTGCAAGAGTCTTTGTGCCAAGGGTTTGGATTCTCACTTCTCTTGTCAACCGGAGTCGACTTCTTCTCTTGAGTATGAGTCTTTGGATGGTGGTAAGTGTGCTAGTGCCATGGATAGCTCTCTCATAGCTACTCATAAGCTTGTTGCTTCTTCCGGTGTTGCCCAAGGTGATTTGAATGGAAAGGGTGCCTCCCACATATTTGGAACTCATATTCCCAAGCCGAGGTTCCAATGCACCTTTTGCAAGAAGGATGGGCATACCGTTGAGTTTTGCTTTCGCCGTGTCAAGCACGAGCGACGTGTGCGTGCTAAAGCTTTTAAGAAGCCACGTAGTCTTTCTCATGGCACGTGTGATTCTAATGTGGACACCAAGTTGGATGTTGGGGTTGATGCTTCATGCTCTAAGTCCCAAGGGACTTCCCACTTACAAGAAAATGGTGATTCATCCACTCGGACCGTGCCTCTCGATAGGCCTTTGTACCATTGCTCTCACTGTGGGAAGGATGGGCATCAAGAGAGTTTTTGCTACCGCCGGGCAAGGAGAATACGGCGAGGAGGTGCCTCTAGGCCTTTGGTTGCTCATAGCCTTTCTCATGGCATGAACACTTGTGAGCCTAAGAAGGCGCGATTTGTGGATGGGTCTTATGACACTCTTTCTAGTGAGTTAGGCCATGCTCGTGGACATGCTTCTAGTGTTTCTTGTGTTGGTCCGCGACATGCTTCCCGTGGTGCTTGTGTTGGTTCTTCTCCTACGACCCCGAAGGATCTTTGCCTTTTTGCTTGTGGTAGCACTCGACTTTCCTCGCGAGTGACTTCTTTGAGGCATGGTTCCAAGGGTGTTCGAAAGACTTTTCATTCCAACCGGCATTTGCATCATGCTAACCCACATGATAGGTTGTGTGCACCACTTACCCGTGTGACCAAATCTTGGATTCCCAAGTACGTGCTTGCTAACCCTTTGGGATCCAAGGCTCGGTCTTTCTTGTCTCCTTGTGTGTAGGTATGGAGACGCGGTTGGAGAACATGAGCTCAATGGAGACATGATGGTTCTCCACACCGTTTTGGATGGCTCTTGAAAGCCTTTGTACACATGTATAGTGAGTTTTCTTTTCCCCTTGTACTCTCTTGTATATACTTGTGTCTTGCTTGTGTGAAAACCATGGTAGGCTAGCCACCTTGTTCATGATATCTTTGTGATCTTGAATATCTATCTTGCTATCTTTGTATGTTTTTATGGTGGGTGATATTTATGAACATCATGTCATGCTTTATGGTTGATTGCTCGGTTATGTCATGTTGTTCATCCATATTTTTTTGTCTAGCTCAATGGTACCTTTCTTGTTAGCATGTTTATCCCCCATATCTATCTTGTCATGCTAGCTTTGTAATATATGTTGGTGGTTGATTCATGTGATCTTGTATCATGCCTTTGTTTAGTTCTTGTATATTGTTTGACATGTTGTTCTTTGGTATCATTTTGGTTTAGTGTTGTACCTTGTTGACATACTTGCTTGCCCATGCTTATTCATATTTGTGCAATCATGTTACAATGCTCTATTTATGTTAATTGATATCATCAATGCATTGTGTAGCATGTTGTGAGCTTTCCTTGGAGTTTTGGGCTTGTCTTGTCTTCGAGTTGTGTTGTTGTTCCTCTTTTCGGTTGGTCTTAGAGTTTTTTCTTGCTCTTTCTTTTCCTAGCTTTTGCTTTGTTGGTTGTCCTTGGTTGAGGGGGAGCTTGGCTTCTTTTGATAGGGAATTTGATTCCAAGAAGGGTTGTGGCTTTTTGGGCAGTCTTTGTGATCCTTCAATTGGTATTCCTTCAATGGTATTCAATTGGGATCTGAGGTTTTGCAATTGGTACTTTTTCTATGGTACTCAATTGGGACCTTTGGTGGCTCTTCTCTCGCTTGGAGCGATTCTTGGTTGGTGTGTTCCCTCGTGAGCTTTATTGGTGTTAAGTCAAGTTCCTTGTCTCCCTATGCATTCTGCATTGCATTTGTATCATATATCATGATGTATAGACTTTGGTAGGTTTGACATTTGTGTCTCGCATCCTGTCATATATCATGTTCCTTTTGTTGTACATATCTACCTATGTTGCATTTGTATCATATTGCATTTTAGGATGATGAGCTTCTTCCATATGCCTCATTTGAGTTTCTTTGGCTACTTGTGAGATATTGGTCATGTGTGTGGAGAAATAGCTATGTGAGGCTATGCTCTTGGAATATTTGAGATATATGTGTTGTGAGATAGCCTTTTTGAATCAAATGCTAATCTTGACTAAATTTGATGAAATGTGCTCCACTCATGTGTAGTAGTATATCCATGTCCTTTTTGGTCTAAATATGCCTTTCATGCTTAGATTGTGCTTGGATGTCTCTTTCTTGCATTTGGGCCAAAGGTGATATCATTGTGAATGTTTAGCCTATGTTGCATTCATGGAGGAGCATAAGCTTCTTTTTGCCGCAAAGGCACTTCATGTACCATAAAATGATTTAATCTTGAAAAGAAGTGTAAAATGCATGAAAAATGCTCCATCCATCATGTCTGTGCTTAAAATGTCTTATCTTTCACATATGGGTGCTAAACATGTTGCATGATGTTCACCAGTGGAGAAGTCTCCCCGAAGTGGACACATGGCTCATGAGCTTTAACATGACATGCTTTGCTTTATGGGTGTTTGCAATGATCTTTTGTTGAGAATTGGATATCCTTGTATGATCTTTGAATGGTATGCATGTTTGTGGCTCAAGTGTGACATGGATAGGCCTTTACATTTGAAGTGAGCCATCTTTTGATATAATTACTCAAATCTGAAAATTTGCTTTGTCACATGCCTATATTTCCATATATTACTTGTGGCAATGCTTTGACTTTGTTATGATCCATATATGTGCTTTTTGTCTCATTTCTAGCCTTTGTCACTAAATTTGGCCTATTTGAGAAGCTCATGTAGATGTTTATATGCTTTGTTTTGCATTTCTGCATTTTCACCTTGCTTCATACATTGTCAACAAGGGGGAGAAGAGGTGAGCTTAATGAAAATTTCAGAAAACTGCATTTAAAATTTGGGAGTTTGCTCCACTTGTTCAGGGGGAGCTTGCATTTGTGTAGGGGGAGCTTTGGTGAGTCTCCTTTGTTTGCCCGAGTTGTGCTTTGGTGGTTGCTTTTTGCTCTATCACGTGTGTTTAGGGTGAGCTTTGTATGCTCTTTGTCCCTAGTGCATGTGTTTAGGGGGAGCTTGTGAGCTTGGTGTGCTCTTTTCTCTATCTCATGAGTTTAGGGTGAGCTTTGTATGCTCTTTGGTCCTAGTTCATGTGTTTAGGGGGAGCTTGTGATTTTTGTGCTCTTGTGCGGTGGTGTTGAGCCCCTTTGCCTCTTCTTGAGGAGCGGCGGTTGACTTATGTTTTCGATTATCACATGATTGGTGTTGAGCCCTTTGTGCGTCTTCTTGAGGGATCGTGTGATTTCGCTTGTCCATGATCGGTGTTGAGCCCTTTGTGCCTCTTCTTGAGGGATCATGCATTCTTGTCTCGGTTGTGTCGAGCCGTTGCCCATGTCTTTGGGGACCGAGACATTGAGTTGGCCTTTGTGGTTTCTCTCATGCCAAGTGACCTTGTTCTTTGCTCTTGTGTGGTTTCTTTCACTTGGATGAGGTGTTCGGTCTTTGCCCTCTCAAACCATTTCTTTGTGCTCACTTGTTGTCAATCCGCTCCTCAAGGGGGAGAAATTTGGAAAATCAAGTTGATATGAACCTTGATTTGATGGTGATGAGCGGTTGACAAGTGTTTTGGTAAGAGGTTTATGGCACTTTGTGTTGAGCATTTTGGTTTGATGGCTTTTAGGGATTGCATGTTGGTAGTGTGTCTCTTCGATTGCGCTTAGCCTTGTGCTTGCTTTGGTTTCGAGAGGAATTTGTCGGAGCATGTTTTTATCCCTTCTCACTTCAAGTGGCCTTTTGTTTGCTTTTTATTGGCTTTGTGGCGCTTGAATGAGTTCTTGTTTGCTTTTTGACCTTCTTTTGTCAATGCACTCATCAAGGGGGAGATTGAGGAACCAAGTTGAGAAGTACCTTGGTTCGTGTGTGATGAGTGATTGACCGGATGGTTTGAAGCTTTGTGTGTGTAGTGTTGAGTTGTGTTGTGTGTGTTTTATTTTGTGTATTTACCTTATTGTTTATGTGGTGTGTTGTCAATGCACTCGTGAGGAGTGGTTGACAACGTTGTGTGGACCGACTCTTGGCCTAGTATTGCGGGTGTTGGTTGCGGCTTGGTTTGCGTTGGTGCGGGTGAAGAACGGGCGCGAAAGGTCTTAGCCTTGCGGGGCCTCCGAGGAGTGGAGAGACAAGTAGGCTTGGTTCGAGGGACCGGTGGCCGACGGGATCAAGTGCGAGCCGCATGGTGCAAGAAGAGCAAGAAGAAGTCGTGGACATGGAGCCGGTGCATTGGTGGTGGCCAAGTCAAGGAACGAGGCAAGACTGAGTAGACCGTCCGGGCGCCGGAGGTGAAAGGCTTGGCGAGCTCGACGCTTGGCGTGGTGAGGCCGGGCCGTGTACGCGGGGTTTGGTGGTTTGGCCACAAAACCATCGAAGGAGGGTTTCTCGGTTTGGGCCTCAAAACCGAGCCCGAGGGCCTGACGTGACGGAGACGGTATCCGGGTGCGTCGGGAAGCTTCGAGGCGGGCGACACGCGGCATGATCGAGGTGCTTGCGTCGGGAGGACGTGAAGGCCTGATGGATGCGCGGCCGTCCGATGGTGAACTTCATGTGTTGACCAAAATGCCCCTGTGAGGGCTTGTGTTGTACTCCTAGTGTAGGGGCACTTCGGTCTTTTCCGGGGGGCCTATATATAGGAGGAGCAGGCTGAATTTTCAGCCAACTCTTGGGCTAGAGGCTGCTGTACTCTTTCATTTTGGAGTGCTTTGGGAGAGAGGGAGAGAGGAGAGAGTGGCTCTTTGATTGGAGCTTTTTGCCTTCTTAGATTTGGTTTCTAGGAGTGGCTTGTAATCGATTGGACAAGACATCCATAGTGATTTCTTCCTCTAAATCTTGTGCCAATCTTTCTATTCCCGAGTTTCTTTTATTGCTTTTTCGGAGCTCTTTTTGTGCTATTTTCGTGCTTGGCTCGATTCGTTGTTTCTAGGACGTTTGGCTCCGGATTTCTTTGAGGGGATCATGGATGGATGCCTTGCGCACCTTTGGTGATGATCTTGACCCCTCAAATGCTGGGAATCGGGCTCAATTTGGTGAGAATTGGATGAACTCGGGTTTGTGATTTGAGTGCACGAGATTTGCAATTCTGGTTGATTGGATTGGTTTAGGGTTCCAAGATTTTGGGCATAGCTTCACGTAGTGACGCTTCTTATCTACCCAAAATTTGGGGTCAATCCGTCCAACGGTTTAGGAGATCCATCGATTGGAAGTTTGAGGTTGTTTCTCGTGTTCCTCTACCGTGCCGATTCGCACCGGTGGACCGTCCGCGAGGTCACCGTGGACCGTCCGCGAGGTAGCCGCGGACCGTCCGCGAGGTCACCGCGGACCGTCCGCGAGGTGCCCGATGCCCCACCGTTCTTCGTGTTCTTGCGGATTCTTGAGCGCCTCTCTTTCGATCCATTTTGTCCGTGGGTTTTTGGTGCATGAAGTTTGCGGACGGTCCGTACTAGAGTGTCGGACGGTCCGTGACGAGGCGGACGGTCCGCGGGTCCCTCACGGACGGTCCGTTTTTCTCGGTGCAGTACTGGAGGTTCGGGTAGCAATTTCGGACGGTTCGTGCCCTCCTCGCGGACAGTCCGCCCCCTCCTCGCGGACAGTCCGCCGGACACTGCGGACGGTCCGCCTGGTGCTTTCCAGATTGCCTAAGACCCTTGCTTTTTGAGTTGTGCTTCCGCGTTGGATTGGTTTGGGATTTGTTCCTAGGCTTCTTGGTGGTTCCTTTGAGGTTGTTTGAGTCCTGTTTGGGATCTTGTTTGTTCTTGTGGGTTCGTGGAGTTGCGATTGGGGTATAGGCCGAATTCAACCAAAGGGAAGAATTTTTATCGGCTCCTATTCACTCCCCCCCCCTCTCTAGTCGCCATCCGATCCTTCAATGGGAGCCGATAAAAATTCTTCTCGAAGGAGATAGAAACTCCAACAAGATGAACGCGGCTTCCACCACACGTCTCTGACTCACTACCAAGGTTGGTCAAGCCCACGTAGCCACTGGAGTGCCACTGGACCTAGGAACCAACACACCACCTTCCGACCCGAGAAACGCAGCGGAAAAACCAAACCTCGAGCCTACAGACTCACACCGGTCAGACCGGTGAGCACCACCGGTCAGACCGGTCCCTGCTGGTGAAACTGAGCAACTTTCACTAAGTGGCTCTACACCGGTCAAACCGGTGAGACACAACGGTCAGACCGATGGCAGCCTGAAAGCCCCCAAGGCACCAAACAAGCCAACCGACCACCAAACGGACCCAAACTCGGAACAGCAGCCACACGGGACAACGACGAACTCACCAAGACGTTCACCCGAGCAAAAACCCACAAGGGCTCGCACCGGTCGGACCGGCCAAGAGCACCGGTCGACCGTGTAGCTCGGGCGACTCGGGATGAACAAAGCACCCGCGGTCAACTCCCCCAAATCCAAATCTCGATCTCCCGAATCGCTCCACGGACTTGAACAAGACTTTGGGGATATCATGAACACCTCATGAGGAGTTCATAGCCAAGTTTAATCCCACCAAAACTCGTCCAAAAAGGAGGAATCGAAGAAATCCCGCCGAAAGCACTTCCAACCCAAGAACTCAAGAAAACCCCAAAATCGAGCACTTTTACTCACGGATTTGGGAGGGGAATCACAGCCCAAAGAACCACGAAGGGTTCCCACAAATTTCCCCCATCAAATCCCTAAGAGAAAAGCCCCGAAAACACCCCAAAGAAATCACGAAGAGAGGGCTCCGAAAATCATCACCAAGAACAACCGGGGAAAACACATCCAAACCTTGAGGAACCACGCCGAATCATCTATACATGAAACAAAGGTTCGTACAAGGTCTAGCAAGCCGCCCGATCATCCATCCCTCTCTACAAGATCTCTCCGTGAAGCTCTCTTGCTAGTCCTAAGGAAAACCTAGAGAAAATAGGTGCAAAATAGGAAAACTAATGAGCTAGGGTTCCAAGAGTTGGCTGCCATCCTCTCACCTCTTGGATTATATGGAGGCAACCGAATGTCTAAAATGCCCTTCTCTAACAACTAGGGATACAAGCCCCTCAAGGGCAGATTTGGAATTCTTGATGTCTTCACCATCGGACGGATGCCCGGCGACCGCACCCTGCGTAGCCTCGACGCAAGCCATGCGATCCCGACGCGTGTCCTCCGCTTCGAAGATTCGGACCGCGTCGTCGCACACCGGTCGACCGGTGCTCCTCACCGGTCGGACCGGTCGGACCCACCGGTCGACCGGCCGGTGCCGCCGCACCTCCGTCTTCGGTTCTCCGGTCTTGGCTTTGTGGATCAACCAAGGAACCCGGTGGTTTTACGGTGAACCACCGGAAACCCCGCGAACTCGGTGTAGCCTCCGCCAATCTCCACTCATGACTTGGCTCCCACGTAGTCCCGGCTCGACCTTGGTTTTGAGGCTCAACCAAGAAACCGTCCACGACTTCATATTGTTGTTCATGCCACCATGGGGCCCGCACTTGACCCCCGCCGGCCACCGGGTCCCTCGAACGAAGCCTACTTGTCTTCTCCACACCTGGAGGCCTCACCGGCAACGACCTTTCTCGCTTGTTCTTCACCTGCACCAACACGAGTCAAGCCGCAACCTGCACCTGCAATACTTAGCCAAGAATCAGTCCACACAACGTTGTCAATCACTCATCACACAAGGAAGCGACCATCCACCGGTCCTCGAACCACGCATGGTCCTCAGGCGCGCCGGTGAGCTTATGCAGGTGCAAGGGAAGGTGGGGATACGCTCAGTTTAGGGCTGTAGCCGGCCGGACCCAGAGCTCGTCGCGGCCGCCTCGCGGCGGCGCGCGCGGCGGCGGCTCGGTCTGGGCGCTATGCAGGGGGCAGTGCCCCTTTTATGGGCGACCAGAGATCGACGGCGACGTCCCTTGGTGCACGCGCCGGCCATTACTCCGCAGTACGGCGAACTAGCTCGGGCGGCGTGCTCACACAGGGGAGGGGCGACGGACTGGGCAAAGCGCTGCAGTACGACGGCGCGACGTTCCAGGCACATCGGGGCGGGGGCGGCATTGGAAAGGCGCGAGGGAGGTCCTCGGGAAGGCGCGAACCGGCACGAACGCCCGGGGGGTCCGATGCGCGCGCGGGCGCGGCCCGGCGCGGCGTGGCGCGGTCCGGGGCGCGACGAGGCGCGGTCCGGCGCGACGCTGCCCAAGACGTGACGGTGTGCCTGCGTTTGACTGCGTTTTTCCCAAAATTTTTGAATAGAAGTGCACAATGTGGGAAACAGTAAAGTTGTAGATCTAGCTACCCTCTACAACTTTTACAAAGGTCATATAGTGTTTTTCTCAACGGATTTTGCAGGAACGTCGTGCCAACTTTGAATGCCGCCAGGTTCCGGTAAACAGGAGGTGCTGTCAGTCGATCAAGTTTTTCAGCAATTTCCACTCAAAATTTGAAATGCCAATCTACATGAAAGTTGTGTCCCTCAACAAGATGGACAACTTTCATAAAGGTAGATTTTGAAGTGTTTAGGTGAATTTTGGAGAACACGGCAAAAGTTCCGGACGACATTCGCTGACGTCAACGGTTAAGCCGGTTTTGACCGTGTCTTTGACCAAGGGTCCACCATGGGTGTGTGTAGACTTGGTCAAGGGGTTCATTGGGGTTCATTGGTGAGGTTTTCGAGGTGATGACCCAGGTTGACCTAGGTTTGACCGATGTTTGACCGGTTTGACTCGGCTGATCCGGTCATTAGCGTTAATGACGGTAATTAAAAACCTGGGGCGTCACACTTGCCGCCCGATCATCCAACCCTCTCAACAAGATATCACCATGAAGCTCTCAAGCTAGTCCTTTGGAAATCCTAAGAAAATAGGAAGGGGAAATAGGAAAGCAAATGAACTAGGGTTCCAAGAGATTGGCTGGCATCCTCTCCCCTCATGGGTTATATGGAGGCAACCGAAAGTCTAAAACACCCTTTCCTAACAACTAGGGATACAAGCCCCTCAAGGGCGGTTTTGGAAATCTTCAAGCTTTCTCCATCGGACGGATGCCCGGCGACCGCAACCTGCTTAGCCTCGACGCAAGCCTTGTGATCCCGACGCGTGTCCTCCGCTTCGAAGATTCCGGACTGCATCGTTGCCCACCGGGCAGACCGGTGCTCCTCACCGGTCAGACCGGTCTAGCACTGCTGCAGCACCATTTTCGGTTCTTGAGTCTTGGCTTTGTGGATCCACCGAGGAACCCAGTGGTTTTCTGGTGAACCACCGGAAACCCCGCGAACTCGATGTACCCTCCGCCAATCTCCACTCATGACTCGGCTCCCACGAAGTCCCGGCTCGACCTTGGTTTTGAGGCTCAACCAAGAAACCGTCCATGACTTCATCTTGCTGTTCATGCCACCATGCGGCCCGCACTTGACCCCCGCCGGCCACCGGTCCCTCGAACGAAGCCTACTTGTCTTCTCCACACCGGAGACCTCACCGCGACGACCTTTCGCGCTTGTTCTTCACCTGCACCAACACCAGTCAAGCCGCAACCTGCACCTGCAATACTTAGCCAAGAATCAGTCCACACAACGTTGTCAATCACTCATCACACAAGGAAGCGACCATCCACCGGTCCTCGAACCACACATGGTCCTCAATCTCCCCCTTGATGAGTGCATTGACAACACCCACATAAAGTAACAAGAGAGAAAAGAAAAAGAAAAGAAACGAACAAAAAGAAACTCCATCAAGTGATCGAAAGCCAAACAAAGGCAAAGAGCAAGATCACTTGAAGAAGACAAGTCTCAGACCCCTTAGGCAAGGGCAACGGCTCGACACATCCGATACAAAACAAAGCTCAAGCAAAGAGCGCAAACCACCAAACCAATGCTCGAACAACCACAAAGAGCTCCCCCTGCACACATGCAAGCTCCCCCTGGACGAATGCATGCAAGCCACTTGAAAACAGGGCAGCAGCAACAACTTCAGCTCACACCGGTCAGACCGGTCACCACCACCGGTCAGACCGGTGCCCAACATGCGCACAGGACCAGCACTCTGACCGGTCAGACCGGTGACCTCGACCGGTCAGATCGGTGCACACTAGAGCCCAGAAATGGCTCGAAACCACCTGAAAACCTTCTAAATGCATCCAACAAGCCATTTCAAGCTCAACCTTCTCCCCCTTGTTGGCAATGCATGAATCAAGCCAAAAATGCAAAACTTTCAACCTAGAGCTTCTCAAATAGACAAAATTCAACAAAGGATGCTACACATGTCCAAATAAGCAAGTTAGATACTCTATAGCTTCGTATTGACATCAACTACAAGATCACCAAGTTTCACAACCATCGGACGAAGCTAAGATGGATTTGGGCAATTTTGCGAAAAAATGTGCCTCTCATGAGCAAAGTCCTAAACATGATCAAAACATATCAAAATGGCAAAGCCACACAAACTTCATGCTAGGACAGCCATTCTAATCATAAGACCATCACAAACACCCACAAGCACCTCATGTCATGTCAAAGCCACCGAGCCATGTGCCTACTTCTATGTATGAGACTTCTCATTGGTAGGCATCATGCAACAATTTAGCACCCAAAGCAAATTAAATTCAGCACATATGACATGGTAGCACAATTTCCAAGCATTTTACATTTCATTTTAAGATTCATATTTGGTACATGAAATGTCTTTGCGACAAAAAGGAACTTAGGCCCCTCCACAAGATAAAGCAAGAGGGCTAAACATTCATGATGGCAAATGAGCCTTTGGCCCCATATGATCAATAAACTAGCTATCCAACCACAAATTAAGCATAACCAAGCCACTAAAACATGTCAAGATCATATAAAGGCATTTACACATGAGAGAGCATATATGTGACATTTTTCAAAAACATAGCCATCAACCATGGATTATAAACCAAGATTATCAAGAGCTAAGCCAACCTAACCATAGCATACCAAACAAGCTCACAAAGACATATATCTAATTCCATGGTGAACAATGTATATGAGAGAAGCTTTTCCTAACCAATGCATATGATACAAAATGCATGCAATCTAAGATACAAGGATGCCTATACATCATGTTACATATGCCATGCCAAATGCAAGAAATGCACAAAGGAAAGCTATACATATGCTACAAAGGAGCTCCCACACACCCAACTCAAGAAATCAAACACACACCAAGTTCCCCTCGCAAACGAGTGAAAGTTGCTTGATCTAGGGGTTTGGTGAAAAAATCGGCTAGTTGGTAATGTGTGGGTACATGGATCAAAGCTATCTTTCCTTTCTCTACGTTGTCTCTCAGAAAATGATACCTCACTTCTATGTGCTTGGTTTTGGAATGAAGCACTGGGTTCTTTGCAACGCTTATGGCACTGGTGCTATCACATTGAAGTGGGACATGGGTATACTCCTCAGCAAAGTCACTCATGGTGTATGAAATCCAAAGGAGCTGAGAGCAACAACTAGCAGCGGCAACGTACTCGGCCTCGGTAGTGGATTGAGCAACACTCGACTGTTTGCGGGAAGACCAAGACACCAAGAAGATCCCAAAAACTAGCAAGTCCCAGAAGTGGACTTCCTATCCAACCGACACCCGGCAAAATCCGCATCCGAAAAACCATGAAGCGCCAAAGAAGAGGACGTGGAGTACCAAAGGCCGAAGTCGGGAGTGTGACGCAAGTACCTGAAAATTCGCTTCACCGCTTGCCGATGCGAAGTCCTCGGAGACGCTTGAAAACGAGCGCACAGACATACCGAGAACTGGATGTCCGGCCTCGTCGCCGTCAAGTAGAGGAGTGACCCGATCCTGCTCCGGTACTCCTTCTGGTCCACGTGTTCACCTTCCTCGTCCGCATCAAGAGCTGTAGTCGTACTCATCGGTGTCATCATAGCCTTGGAATCCTCCATCTTGAACTTTCGCACAATGTCCTTGGTGTACTTAGCTTGGTGCACAAATGTTCCTTCCTTCGATTGCTTGATTTGTAGCCCGAGGAAGAACTGCAACTCGCCCATCATGCTCATCTCAAATTCCCTGCTCATATCCTCTGCAAACCTTGCAACAAGAGAGTTAGACGAGCCACCAAAGACAATATCATCCACGTACACCTGCACAATCAGGATATCTCTGCACTGCCTCAGTAGAAACAAGGTATGATCGACCTTCCCCATCTCGAAACCTCTCTCAAACAAGAACCCCCTCAACCTACCATACCAAGCTCTAGGCGCCTGCTTCAACCCATAAAGCGCCTTCCTCAACTTGTACACCCAGTGGGGGTACTTCTCACTCTCAAACCCCGGTGGTTGCCTCACATACACTTCTTCCTCCAACACACCATTCAGGAAAGCACCCTTCACATCCATTTGGTGCAACTTGAACCCTTTAGCCACGGAAAAGGCTAGAAGAATCCTTATCGCCTCCAAACAGGCTACGGGAGCAAAGGTCTCCTTGTAGTCAATCCCCTCCTTCTGACTGAACCCCTGAGCAACAAGTCTCGACTTGTTTCTCACAACTTCACCTTTCTCCCCCTCTGTGTTCTTCCACACCCACTTTGTACCAATCGGCTTACACACTGGGGAAGGGTCAACCAACTCCCAAACCGGATTCCTCTCAAAGTTCTCCAACTCCTCATGCATCAAATTAACCCAATTGTTATTAGATAGCGCGTGTCCAAATTCTTTGGGCTCAAAATTAGCAACAAATGCAGCATGAGCGAAATGAGAATTGTTCCGAACCCTCGACCGTGTAGTGCGTTCATTCATGTCGCCGATGATCCTCGAAGCTGGGTGATCCACTTGTACTCGCCGGGGAGGTTCTCGCCTCGATGCTACCTCCCCCTCAACAACAGCTTCTCGTCGATCTTGATTTGTCGTCGTAGGTGTAGGAGAGGGTCCGTCCACCACTGCAGTCGAAGGAGTGGGTACATGTTCAGCCGGGGGCACCACACCGCCATCTTCATCGTCCCCATGTTCATGCTCCTCCTCCTGAAAGATCACCTCGCCAAGCTCATCATCGCCTGCACACTCAAAGACAAGCTGACTACGTGGCTGTGTCTCGTCGAAGGTTACCTCGCAAGTCTCCACGATTTGGTTAGTTTCAAGATTGAGCACACGATATGCTCTAGAATGAGATGCATAACCAAAGTAAATACCATCGACCGACCTAGCCTCAAACTTATCCAACTTCTTCCCTTTCTTCAGAATAAAGCATTTGCAACAAAAGACATGGAAGTGACTCACCTTGGGTATGCGACCGTGCATCAACTCGTAGCATGTTTTCTTCTTATGCACTCTGAGGTAGATCATGTTCGACACATAGCATGCGGTATTCACCGCCTCAGCCCAATACCTTCTTGGAGTCCTATGCTCATCAAGCATCGTTCGAGCCATCTCACACAAGGTCCTGTTCTTCCTTTCCACAACACCATTCTGGGGAGGCGCATACGGACTCGAAAACTGGTGTTCAAGACCCAAGTCATAGCAAAAGGTTTCAAAACGAGAGTTTCTCAATTCCGAGCCATTGTCACTGTGGATTGCTCGTATGGCATCTCCGTGCCTCTCGTTCCTCAACCTCAAGACTAGATCTCGAACAAAACCAAACGTCTCCCCCTTATCCTCGAGAAAGAACACCCACGCATACCGAGAATAGTCGTCCACCACAACAAGGAGATACCACTTCCCACCCGCAGATCGCACACGAGCTGGGCCAACAAGGTCCATATGGAGCAGCTCGCATGGACGCTCAGTCATCACATCGGTGAGAGGCGGGTGAGACAATCTTGGCATGCCTACACGGCGCACAAACCAACTCTTTCTCAAGCCTCAACCGTGGCAATCCTCGGACCAAATTGAGTTTACTCAAGCGAGACAAAAGGTCAAAGCTCAAGGGACCCAACTTCCTATGCCACTTCCACAACTTACTCGAAGAACCAGCCAAGAAACAACGCTCCACACCCGAACACTGAGAAAAATCAGAACGAAACACCTGACCCTCGGGAACGACCATACAGACAAGGTCCCCTCGAGAGTCCAAAATCCAAGAACCACCAGGCCGAAACAACACCTCAAAGCCCTCATCCAACAGCTGGGACACAGAAAGCAAATTATACCCCAGCGATTGAACAAGAGCAACATGCCTGAGAGTGATCTTGTCACTCACCTTAATCTCACCTTCTGAAAGCACACGTCCACGCCCATTGTCCCCAAAAGTGATGTACCTCCTTGTCACCACCGGGACGAGACTTGAGAACCACCCCTTGTCTCCGATCATATGCCTCGAGCAACCGGAGTCAATCAACCAAATGTTCTTCAAGTCTCCCACCTGAAATTCAAAAACGAGCACGTGAGCAAACAAACGACTCAGCACTGGGGTTAGTACCAAAAGAGCAAAACTAGTGCCGAGCCATTTTCTCGAAAGTGGGGTTAGCACACACCAAACCATCTTTCCTACCAAAGCTACCTCCACGAACACCACCACGGTAACCACCATGAGGGAACCAACCCTCTCTGCCTGGAGGAGGACCAAAACCATGAAAGAAAGCCCGTGGACCGTCCCTCCTCTCCTTCTCAAAGCTACGACTCCTCCCATCCCCGTAGTGAACTCGAGGAGCAGAATGCCTAGCGACCTGACCTCCTGCAAACTCTCCAGCCCAACCACCAGAACCACGACCTCCAGAAACAACCCTCGCATCTGTACGAGCACAAAACCCAAACTACGGCGCTGTCCCGAGGGCTCGCCGGCCCGACCGGTGCCCCACTGCCGGTCCGACGGGTGTAGCCACGGACGCGAAGCACCTCCAAATGCCCTTCCACTCTCCCCAAGCCCGAACTGTCCTCACACTCGCCTTGGCCCTGGGCATCTGCACCTGAGGCTCAAGTACACCATCGGAAGGGTGGTACTTGTCCTTGTTAGCCCACTCCTTTGCCATTCTCTCCTCTCGCTTCCTCTTGAAGCAAAACTCACCCTTATGGTCATCTCTCCCACAATAGTCACAATGGAACCTCACAAGCTTAGGTTTAGGCTTGGGTTGTGGCTGCTCACTTGGTTTCTCTCCACTCAACTTCTCCACCGGTTTCTCCTCACTAGCCTTCTCACTTTCTTTCCCAAAGAACACTTTCCCCGAAGTGCTCACAAACTTGATAGGGTTTTGGAGATCATTTGTTGGTGTAGGAAACACAGGTAGAGCTGGGGTTGTGTCTAGTCGGTTCCTAAGATGGTTAGGTTTAGGAGGGAAATCATTTTTGTGGTGGGTTTTTGGTGGCTCTGGGATATTCTCTCCACTTCCCTCACCAACCTTGTTTGCCCCAAGTCCCTCACCATCCTGCCTCTTAAATGCCTCGATCATCATCCTCAACTGAGGCTCATGACCAGACAACCAACCCATCAACTTTCTCGGCTCATCATTCTCATCCTGCAAGCGATCAACATAATGCGCAAGTTCTAAATTCTTCAAAGCATGCATTTCACAGGTAGAGCAAGATGTAGGAATTGGTTCTTTTAGCTTAGCCTCAAGGGAAGCAGTGTAAACATGCATCTCATCAATCTTAGCATGCAAAACAGGGCAAGAAGTGCAAGCACCTAGCAAAGTAGGTCTAGATTTAAGCTCAGCCACTTCAACACTAAGCACATCTAGTTCCTCACACTTGGAGGCATGCTTCACCTTAAACAAAGCAAGATCAGCAAGAAAGATGGAGCAATCAGCACAATCAACCTCATCAGAAACAATAGGGCTAGCCAATAAGGGAATCAATCTCAAGTTTGCTATCAAGAACCTGTGTTTCTAGCTCAGCCACTCTAGTCCTAGCATCCTTGAGTGAAGCCCTAAGCTCTTTTCTCATTTTCTTGGCCTCTCTAAGCATGTCATCACGGTTATCAAGCAACGATCCAAGCCTTTCATTCTCCTGACGCAAGAAGGGAAGCTCATCACGCACCTCGTCGTCGGAATCAGAGTCTGAGTCGCTCTGTGTGCTCTTCTTGCTGCCGGAGCTCAGCACCATGGTGCAGAAGCCGTCTCTCACGAAGCAGCTCATCCCGCTCAGGTTCTTGGACGACTTCCTACTCTTGCGACGATCGCCTTCGTCTTCACTGCTGCTTGAGCTCGAGGTGGAGTACGCGGAACTGGAGTTGACGTCGCTCGCTCCCACCATCGCTTGTGCCTTGCCTCGGCTCTCCTTCTTCCTCGATTGTCGCTCGTCCTTGTGCTTGTTCTTGTGCTTGCTCTTGTGGTCACGCCTCGACCGGTACTTGCCATCCATCCTCGACTTGTGCTTGTAGCCATCCTTGTTCTCGACCTTCTCCAGGCAGTCAGCGAAGAAGTGTCCCGGCTTGCCGCACTGGAAGCATGTCCTCGTGTTCCTCCTCATGTTCACCCGGTTCTCGTGCAGCCTCTCGAACCTCCTCGTCAGCAACGCCAGCTCGTCCTCTCCAAGCACATCGAACTCCTCATCTGGCATAGACATCAAAGAGGACAAAGAGAACATCCTGGTGGATGGGTTAGTGTTAGCCTTTCCTTTCGAACCACCAACGAGGGCAAGACTATGGGAATCAGTCGGACCCTCGAGCTTGGCAGTCATGCCCCTATCCACTTCAGCCGACTTGAGCTTCGAGAACAGCTCGTTCACCATCAGAGTGTTATACTTCTCCGACTCCACAATGGCCTCGAACTTTCCGCCCCAAATTGTACGATCCAAAGAGTGTAAGAGCTTGACAGCTCTATCATGATCATCGTACGGGAGCACGTCCACATTGGCCCTCATGTTGTTCACAACCACCGTGAACCTCTGAAACAAGGCATCGATGGAATCATCGCGGAGATGAGTGAAGTTCTCGTACTCTCTCCGGTAGGTCGCATACATCCGAGCCTGAACCTGGGCATTCCCAACATGAGCCTCCTTCAATACCAACCAGATTCTACAAGCCAAGTGCTTGGTGTGCACCCGATCGAACTCAGGCTGACACAAAGCACGAAACAAGTAGTCGGTCGCCTTATTGTTGGCGTCGAACATGTCCCTCGATCCTGGAGCAAGGAAGTTCATCGGCTGGACATAGCCTGTGTCCACCGTGACATCCCAAAGGATCTGACCCTTTCCTCGGAGAAACGCAGCCATCCGCTTACTCCACATCTGGTAGTTCTAGCCATCGAAGTGTGGAGGACCCGAACCCCGTTCCAGGTACGCCATCCTTGGATCTTAGACTGGTTAGAGTCAATAAAGACCCGAACCGGCTCTGATACCACTTGAAGGACCGATACGGCGAACCAGAGAGGGGGGAGTGAATGGGAGCCCATAAAAATTCTTATCGAAGGAGATGGAAACTCCAACAAGATGAACACGGATTCCAATACATGTCTCCGACTCACTACCCAAGTTGGCCAAGCCCACGTAGCCACTGGAGTGCCACTGGACCTAGGAACCAACACACAACCTTCCGACCCAAGAACGCAGCGGAACACCAAACCTCGAGTCCACTAACCAACACCGGTCAGACCGGTGAGCACCACCGGTCAGACCGGTCCCTGTTGGTGAGAGTTGAAGACTTCCACAGAAAGGCTTCACACCGATCAGGCCAGTGAGACGCACAGGTCAGATCGGTCTAAGCCTGAAAGCCCCCAAATCACCAAATAGGCCTACCAACCTCCAAACTGACCCAAACTCGAAACAGCCCCAACACAAGACAAAAGCAAACTCACCCAGACGTTCACCCGAGCAAAAACCCACCAAGGGTTGCACTGGTCAGACCGGTCGAGAGCACCAGTCAGACCGGTGTAGCCTGGGCAGCTCGGGATGAACAGCACCCGCGGGTCCACTCCTCCAAATCCAAGCCTTGATCTCCCGAATCGCTCCACCTTGAACAAGACTTTGGGGACAACAGGAACACCTCATGAGGAGTCCATAGCCAAGTTTAATCCCACCAAAACTTGTCCAAACAAGAGGAATCGAACAAATCCCGCCAAAAACACCTCTAACCCTAGAACACGGAAAACCCCAAAATTGAGCCCCTTTACTCACGGATTTGGGAGGGAATCACAGTCCAAAGAACCACGAAGGGTTCCCAAATATTTCCCCCATCAAATCCCCAAGAGCGAGGTCCCGAAAACACCCCAAGAGAATCAACAAGAGAGGGCTCCGAAAATCACCACCAAGAACAACCGGGAACAACACATCCAAACCTTGAGGAACCACGCCGAATCATCTATACATGCCACAAAGGTTCATACAAGGTCTAGCTTGCCGCCCGATCATCCAACCCTCTCAACAAGATCTCACCATGAAGCTCTCAAGCTAGTCCTATGGAAATCCTAAGAAAATAGGAATGGAAAATAGGAAAGCAAATGAACTAGGGTTCCTAGAGATTGGCTGGCATCCTCTCACCTCATGGGTTATATGGAGGCAACCGAAAGTCTAAAACACCCTTTCGTAACAACTAGGGATACATGCCCCTCCAGGGCGGTTTTGGAAATCTTCAAGCTTTCTCCATCGGACGGATGCCCGGCGACCGCAACCTGCTTAGCCTCGACGCAAGCCTTGTGATCCCAACGCGTGTCCTCCACTTCGAAGATTCCGGACTGCGTCATCGCACACCGGTCAGACCGGTGCTCCTCACCGATCAGACCGGTACGCACCGGTGAAACCCACCGGTCAGACCGGTCTGGCACTGTTGCAGCACCGTCTTCGGTTCTTCGTCTTGGCTTTGTGGATCAACCAAGGAACCCAGTGGTTTTCTGGTGAACCACCGGAAACCCCGCGAACTCGGTGTAGCCTCCGCCAATCTCCACTCATGACTCGGCTCCCACGAAGTCCCGGTTCGACCTTGGTTTTGAGGCTCAACAAAGAAACTGTCCATGACTTCATCTTGCTGTTCATGCCACCATGCGGCCCGCACTTGACCCCGCTGGCCACCGGGTCCCTCGAACGAAGCATACTTGTGTTCTCCACACCTAGAGGCCTCACCGGTGACGACCTTTCGCGCTTGTTCTTCACATGCACCAACACCAGTCAAGCCGCAACCTGCACTTACAATACTTAGCCAAGAATCAGTCCACACAACATTGTCAATCACTCATCACACAAGGAAGCGACCATCCACCGGTCCTCGAACCACACATGGTCCTCAAATGAGGAGGACGCGGCGCCAAACCATTATGACAAATGGGACCCACGCGTCAGTGTAGCATCAGATGAACCGACGGTGGAAAAATATGAGCGTCGGTCAAACCATCGGATCAAATCTGCTCCACAGTGAATCAGCGCACTGGATGAAACGATGGCCTTCATTTCAGATGCATCAGCACAGTTGTGTGAGGGTCTGTGTGGAATCTGAATTTCTTTCAGCACTGGATGAACCGCTGGGTTGAAACAAGACATCGTCGGTTCATCCGACGGTAGGAAATTTTCTACCAAAGACGAACTGAGTGCACAGACCCCTTCACCGGATGAACCAACGCCTGAACCTAAATGGTAGCGGTTCATCCGACAGTGAGTTTTTCGATTTGCTGAACTAAGTATCGTATGTGATCCAAAAGATGTCACACACAAACCAACACAAGCACATTTTTAGATCAATTCTGAGTGACAACCTCACCCCTCAAACACTCCTTTGTAAAATACATACAGATACACAATTAGCTCCCTAAAAGGGATAACCCATAGATAAAATAGGCAATAAGAACCAAAGGAGAGGAGGGAACTCCAAAAAGGGAATGTATGAGTTAATTGCCTTTGAACTTAGAGATAGACACATTAAGGTCGTTAGGACTCAACTCAATAGGCATTAAGCACAATCATTTGTCTCATCACACCTTAAGAGTTGTTGATTCATTGAACGCTAAGCAACTTTCTCATAGTGTGAGTTTCATTTGTGACTTCTCTCACGCAATGCTATGCAAGAACAAATGCATGAAATTAAACATGAGTGCGACCTACATGACAAACATAAATGCAAGGCGGAAAGACAAACTATCTTGCCAAGTTTGAACCCTTAATAAGCTTATTCATGGTGATCCTTCCAACATGCCTTGAGCAAAACAAGAGAACCACCGGCTCAAGCAAGACCCATACTCACCACTATCTCATCAAGGTTAGACAAGCCCCTAATCATGTATATATGCAAATGCAAACTATATGACAAGAACTACATGATGTTGGACGCATCAAGCACATTTAATTCACTCTGAAGCCTACAAAAAGTGTTTCCATCAAGAGGCTTGATGAATATATCTACCAATTGCTCCTCGGAACGAACACCACAAAGGACAATGTCCCCTTTTGCAACATGGTCTCACAAGAAGTGATACCGGATATCAATGTGCTTGGTGTGCGAATATTGAACCGGGTTGTTAGCAATTTTTACGGCACTTTCATTATCACAAAGGAGGGGAACCCTATCTAGAACCACACCATAATCCAAGAGGCTTTGCTTCATATAGAGGATTTGAGCACAACAAGCCCCCGCGGAAATATATTCCGCCTCCGCGGTGGATAAGGCCACGGAGTTTTGCTTCTTAGAGGACCAAGCAACCAAGGATCGACCTAGCAAATGGCACCCACCCAAAATGCTCTTACGGTCTACTCGACATCCGGCAAAGTCCGAATCCGAATAACCCAAGAGCTCAAAACAAGCACCATGTGGGTACCACAAGCCAATGCTAGGTGTGTATTTTAAGTATCTAAGGATCCTTTTCAAAGCACTTAGGTGAGATTCTTTAGGGTTGGCTTGAAACCGAGCACACATACAAAGACTAAACATGATATCGGGCCTAGATGCAGTAAGGTAAAGAAGAGAATTGATCATAGAACGGTAAAGCTTTTGGTCAACTGATTTACCTCCCTCATCTATAGGTCGAGATGTCCATTGGTAGGCATTAGAGTCTTGATCGGCTTACAATCATCCATCTTGAACTTCTTGAGAATAACATTAGTATACTTCTCTTGATGAATGAAAGTCCCTTCCTTCAATTGCTTGATTTGAAACCCAAGGAAGAAGTTGAGCTCTCCAATCATTGACATCTCGAATTCCCTAGTCATGAGATCACTAAAATCCTTGCACACTTTGAGGTTAGTAGAGCCAAAGATAATATCATGAACATAAATTTGACAAATGAAAAGCTCTTTGTTGATTATCTTTGTAAATAGTGTGTTGTCCACTCTACCAATCTTGAATCCCGCTTCAATGAGAAAATCCTGGAGCCTCTCATACCATGCCCTAGGAGATTGCTTGAGTCCATACAAAGCCTTGTGCAACCTATAGACATGGTTAGGATATGTAACATCCTCAAAACTGGGAGGTTGCTCCACATAGACTTCTTCATTGATGAAGCCATTCAAGAAAGCACTTTTAACATCCGTTTGAAATAATTTCATTTTATGACTAGATGCATATGCAAGGAGGTTATGGATAGCTTCAAGACATGCCACCGGAGCGAAGGTCTCTCCATAGTCCAAGCCTTCAACTTGAGAGTAACCTTTGGCGACAAGTTTTGCCTTGTTCTTCACCACAATACCATGTTCATCTTTCTTGTTCTTGTAGACCCACTTAGTGCCAATCACATTCTTGCTCTTGGGGAGCTCTACCAACTCCCAAACTTGATTTCTTGTGAAGTTGTTGAGCTCATCTTGCATAGCCAAGATGCAATCTGGGTCCCCCAAGAGCTTCATCTATAGTTGTGGGTTCTACAAAAGAGACAAAAGCGTGATGTTTGCAAAATGTGGCATATTGCTTGCGGTGAGTCCTTGTACCACCCTTGGGATCACCCAAGACAAGATCAATTGGATGGTTTGTTGAAGTCCTTGTACGCCTTCCAAATGTTGTAGAGGTGGGATCATCTTGAGATTGAACTTCCTCCGGTTCCTCTACTTGATCTTGAGTGTCTTGTGATGTAGGAGGTGGTTCTTGTGAGGAAGATGGACTATCTTGTCTTGTGGGGGATGGTGTTGCACGCCTTGGTTGATTACCATTGTCATCATCATCGGAGAAGGAATCTTCATGAATGGAGTGAGAATCCTCCTCCTCCTTTGGCTGATGTCCCCAATAGCCATCTTCTTCATTGCTTCTCGAAGAGGTTCTTTTCCTACATCATCACAACAAAAGCCATCTCCTTGGGAGCCATTATATTCATCAAACTCCACATCACATGTTTCTTCAATCACTCATGTAGAGTTATTGAATACTCTATATGCCTTGGAGTTAGATGCATAACCAACAAGCATGCCCTCATCTACCCTACTCTCAAACTTCTCTAGATGCTTCATCTTCTTGAATATGAAACACTTACAACCAAACACTCAGAAGTAGGAGATGTTGGGCTTTCTCCCAATGAGTAGCTCATATGGTGTCCTCATCAATAGTCAATAAAGATACACTCTATTTGAAGCATGACATGCTGTGTTGATAGCTTTTGCCCAAAACCTTTGAGAAACCCCATAGTCATCCAACATGGCTCTAGCAAGAGTGATGAGTGTCTTGTTCTTTCTCTCTACCACACCATTTATTGCGGTGTGTATGTTGAAGAGAATTCATGCTTTATGCCTTCACCATCACAATACTCTTCCACTCTTGTGTTCTGGAATTCCGACCCATTGTCCTTCTAATCTTTACCATAGATGACTCAAACTCATTTTGGGCTCTTGTACCAAATTTCTTGAAGATATCAAATGTCTTGCCCTTGTCCTCCAAAAAGAATGTCTAAGTATAGCGTGAGTAATCATCAACAATGACAAGACAATAGAGATTACCACCAAGACTCTTGTATGTAGTTGGTCTGAAGAGGTCCATGTGTATGAGCTCCAATGGTCTTGTGGTAGATACATAAGCCTTCATAGGATGATAACTTGCAACTTGCTTGCCGGCTTGACATGCACTACATAACTTGTCCTTCTCAAATGTGACATCCTTCACACCAAGTACCATACCCTTCTCGAAAGCCTTCTTGAGTTGACTCATGCCTATATGTGCAATGCAGCGATGCCATAGCCAACCCTTGGATGTCTTGGAGATGAGGCAAGTAGTCAAGTTTGCTTCATGGGATGCAAAGTCTACAAGATAAAGATTGCCATAGAGAAATCCATTGAAAACAAATTCATTAGTTTCCTTGTTAGTAATTGTGACCCTTCATCATCAAATGTGCATGAAAGACCAAGGTCACAAAATTGTGCAATGGAAAGCAAGTTATAACTACAAGAATCCACAAAGAGAACATTGTAAAGGGATAAATCATTTGTTAGAGAGATTTCACCCAATCCGGAGATCCTTCCTTTAGAATTATCACCAAATGATACTTGTTCATGATCTCCCGCATCATCCACTAGTGAGGTGAACATTTTTACATGGCCGGTCATGTGTTGAGTGCAACCACTATCAAGTATCCAATGATTCCAATCCCTCTAGCCTTATAGGTCACCTACACACAAGAAATTAGGATTGAGATATAGGAACCCAAGCTAGTTTGGGCCCCTTGATGTGAGTGACAAGAACTTTCGGAATCCATAAGCTTCTAGGTAGCTTGACTTTTGGTTTGGCACCAATAAATTTTACCACAACCTTGCCGTTGTTTTTTCATCAACAAGAAATGGTTATAATTTTACATGCACTTGAAATTGTTAGGCAGGCTTTGCAAAGGGTAAGTAGGTATTGGGCACTCCCTTGTGTGATGACCGGTGACCTTGCAATGTTGACAATAAGACCCAACCTCCTTGTTGAAAGACCCATATAGCTCCTTAGACTTAGGAGTTTCCATGAAAGGATTAGGGAAAGAACCAAGTCCCTTTGTCCCATAAGCTCTTGCATTGTAGTAAAGGATCTCCTTGTGTAACTCCCTTGGCTAAAGTCTTCACACAAGACCTTAGGCTTCTCACCTTTTCTTCAAGAGCTTTCACCCTAGCATGGTTAGTCTTGGAATAGGATGCAATATTTTCATCATTAAGTAAGACCTTAGGTTCTTCAATTAGATCATCACATGAGGTAGAGGCATTGGTTTTAGTGACTTCTCTAGCATCTTCATGCCCACTAGCACCAATGGCCTCATATGCAAGCTCAAGCTCTTGATATTTCATCTCTAAGAGCACATGTGCTTTCTTAAGCATCTTATGATTTGACTCAAGAGACTTGTTAAGCATGGTTATGTCGTCATGCTTGACGATTAGCTCATTGTGTTTATCAAGCAACTTGTTGTGGTCATCTCTACATGACTTTTTGGACACTACCAAAGCATCGTGTTCTTTGCTAAGGTCATTGTGCTTCACAAGTAACCCATCATTTGATAGCTTAAGTTTCTCATGGGTCTCTTCAAGTGCCTTGAGCTTACTCTTTTGTTTCTTAATCATGGAAGTGTATTCATCAAGAAGACCCTTAAGAGCAAGTGGTGAGAGATCATCATCACTATTAGAAGAGTCACTACTATCACTATCGATCACCTTGGAGTGCTTTGCCATGAAGCACATAGGTGGAGGTGGAAGTGGAGGCTCTTCATCATCCTTGACAGCGATACCGACGATCTTCTTATTCTTTTCTTCTTCACTTTCACTTGACTTGCTTGAAGTCTCACCACCGATTACCCATTCATTGACCAAGAGAGAATGATGTTCGCCCTTCTTCTTGTGGTAGGGCTTGTTTGATGATTTCTTCTTGGATGAACTCTTCTTATAGTACTTGGCATCCTTCTCATCCTCATCGTTCTTCTGGCTTGAGCTTGATACATGCTTGTCGGGCCTGGGACAATCATATGATAGATGATCATAGCTTCCACAATTGTAGCACTTCTTATTGCTTCCTTCACCATTTCTTCTTGATGCCGGAAACTTTTGCTTCTTGGGATCATAGTTGTAGCCCTTCTTGCCAATCTTAGAAAGCATCTTGGTAGTTCTCTTCATGAGAAGAGCAAGTTTTGCATCATCGCTTTCCACATCACTTGAATCACTTTTGTCTTCGCCCTCACTTGAGGAAGAAGGAGGCTTTGCATTGGTCTTCTTGGGCTTGATCGTCTCACTTGCCTTGAGTGCAAGATCTTCCTTTGAGCTTGAGTTATAAGTAGATGACACCATTTCATCCATCATGAATATCTCATGGGAGCGGATCTTGTTCACAGCCTCAGTGATGGTAAGGGTAGAGAAGTCCTTCTCAAAGAGAAGTGCATTGACGATGTTGTACTTAGGCTTGGGGAGCGTTTGAAGGATTTTCCGGATGATTTCCTACTCAGTAAGGTTAGCAACATCGAGAGCATTTATATTTTGAATAAGCACACCCATCCTAGAATACATTTGCTCTACACCCTCATCATCATTCATTTCGAACTCATTGAGATCCACCTTGAGCAACTAATATTTTTCCTCACGGATCTTCTTGTTGCCCACATAGATTTCTTTGAGTTGCATCCACACCTCATGGGCGGTTGCCAAAGAAAAGACTCAATCAAACAATTCCTCATCTAGTGTCTCAAAGATATGGTTTCTAGCGCGCGAGTTCCACTTCGCCCCACTCTCGGTGAGAACACTAGGAAAAGGATACATGGTGGTGCACCAAACATCGTGGTGTTGTGCTTGAAGGTAGCTAGCCATTCTATGTGCCCAAAAGGTGAACCATTTTGCTGTCAACTTGGGAGGGTCATTGCCACTACCTTTCCCCATCTCCCTAGGCGGTTAAGCCAAAAAAATAGGGATCCTAGCTCTAATACCACTTGTAGGATCAATGACCCGTAGAGGGGGGTTCAATATGGGCCTTCTTTTCAATTTCTAAGACATGAAGAAAACCTTAGCCTATCAACTAGTGTTGCCCATCTAAAAAGGTTTTTCTCTACTACTAAGCACACTAATAGGAGTTTCCTTAGCAAATATCACACTAAGAGATATGGATCACCCTAGTCAAGATAAGATGCAACCAAGCAACTAAAAGAGAACAAAGGCAAGGAAACTTAAGTGCAGAAATTAGGTGCTGAAAATAAATGCAAGAAAGTAGAGAGAGAGGCACAAGAGACGACCAAATTTTTTCTCGTGGTATCGAGAAGTTGACGCTTCCCCCTAATCCACGTTGGAGCACTCACTAAGAGTATTGCTCCCCCTCAAGTCACCAAGACTCAAATGCTCACTAAGAGTACCGTTCTCCATCTCTGGAACGGTGGGTCTCGAACCGTGTACACCAAGCTTTCTTGAGGCTCCAATACTCTTCAAGAGCTCACCAAGAACCCCAAAGCACCAAGACCGTCTAGGAGTCGTCAAACTCTAAGAGTAACAAGCCCACACACCTTCACTTGACCTGAGCACTCAGCTAAGCCATGTATGCACCTTGAAACCCTTGATCACTAAGAAAGAGCTCCCCAAACAAGAGGAAGAGAATCCCAATGAGCAAGAACACAATCTCCTTCTCTCCTTGGTTGTTGTAGATCTTCAGAGATGCAGGGGAGTCATATTTATAGGCCTAGCAAGGGTGACTAGCCGTTGGAAAAGTTTCCCTGAAAAGTAGTACCGTCAGATGAAACGATGGTATCCCCCCTGTGCAGGCGTCGGATCATCCGATCACTCACAGGCGCTGAAATAGCTATTGAACCCAGTGACCCAGTTAATACACCAACGCTATGCACTGACGCACCATCGGTTTTTCCGTGCTGAAGACCATCCCCTTGGTGTGGTACTGTATGATTCAAATAGAGGCGTCGGATGAACCACTGAGGTGTGTATGAAGCGTCGATTCATCCAGTGCTCAAGCAAGAATCTTGACGCATCTCTGTATGATTTGAATGTAGGTGTCAGATGGACCGCTAGTCAGGGCATCAGATCATCCGGTGTTGAAGAGGCTGAGCTTCGAACCTTACTGTTACCAAACCCTAGGTCACCAGATGAATCGATGCTAGGGTCGTCGATTTATCCGACGGTCTCTTTTGAAAACTCAAGCCACAGAACTCATCTGACGAATGTAGAAATGAGGGTGTCGGTTCATCCGACGCTATGACTTGAATTTCAACTCATCCAATTCGGTCGCCTTTGAGTTTTCCGTCGATTGTTTTGCTTCCAATGTGTTTCCAAGAGTACTTTGAGCTGATTAGCATCCAAGGAACTTGAGTGTGCATATTTTCATGGCTTTTGGTGCATGGACAAGCTACTAGTGCATGAACCCCTCTTAATAGTACGATCAAACACTACAAACTAGCAATCCAAGTGTCCTTCATCTCCTTGTGACACTTTGAACTAACAAAATCCTTAGCCTTGTAGTATTTGTCCATTAATCATCCATAAATTCAAATTGAGGGGTCTCCTTTCATTCAATACTTATGACGATAACCCAAGATATAATCCGCTACAAAACAAAGGTTATTCACAATCATATGGTTGTCATTTATTACCGAAACACACCCTTACCAAAGGTGCGAAAGGGCCTAGATGGTTACAGATATGCTACATCAGATTGATTTTTCCCTACTATTAAAAAAAGGGATAAATACCTAATATCTTGGAGCACAATTTTGGAAGAAATTGGGTGTGCGACGGGCACACCGCACCGTCCGTGCGCCCTCTACCAGATGAGCGCCCTGTGAATTGGAGGTCTACTGTGTATCAATGGACTCGCGATGAAATCGCGGAGAGGGCCCAACTGAAATTTATGGAGGTAAAATTACGGTGTTGAAATTCACATCAACCTTCTTATATTTGTTCACAACCATGTGACAAACATCTGGCAAAGAGAGCACACAAACGGCGCGGTACGCCTGTCGCGCATCCAAATGTTTTTTCACAATTTTAGCCCCTCAATCCTCTTTATGCAGTGGTGGAGCCACCGCTATGTCAAGGGCGGCCGCCACACCTACTTGCTGGCATAGTACCTAATCACCAATTAGTAGTATACATAGCACTAATAAACGCAAAAAATAGTCTACTTAACCTAATTGCATCATGTCTACAACATGGAAGGATATCACGTCCAGTCTTTCACGCTGCCTCCCGCTACTAGATATTGTTGTCATGTCATCTTTGACTTTTTTTTAGATTGAATCTTCATCAAACATCTAGCTATACTTAGTGCTTCTATGGTACTCCCTCCGTTGTTAAATATATGACATTGTTGACTTTTTACTTCAACTTGGACCACCAATATCTATTGAACAAGTTAGTTAGCTAAAGTAAAAATGTATCATTATGTCCATTATCACATGCACTTTAGATTCAACTTGTGAGTTTATCAATTTGCAGAAATATTTGCAGAAAAGACGAACTGTCAAACGAATGAAAAAGTCAACGGTGTCATATATTTAAGAACGGAGGTAGTATGTTCATCCATCTATATGTTCACTTATCAATGTTCAAAACTTTTATACAATCATAATTCATATGATGATCTCTACTATATTTATGCATATTTGATGACTATATCTATAATTAGTAGTAGTAACTTCGCCATAGGTAAATTTTGATCTGGCTCCGCCACTGCCTTTACATTAGATTATAGGTAAAGGGGGTCTGTTTTCTCAACTGCATGTCATCACATCCCGGTACTCGCACCTTTTCCTGGACTTTCTAGGATTTACCGGCGTTATGCGTTAAGTGGTAAGCAACGTTCCCGTCGACGACGAGACGCCAATGGTGACTTCGGGAATCTCCAGATCTGTCGGTGCTCAGCCCTTCAGAGGTGCACATAGGGGATAAGGTTTGCGTATGTGTATTCATAGGGGTGAGTGTGCGTGCGTGTTGTGAGCGTTTGTGTTGTACTGTGTAATTTTTAAAAAAAAATTATGTGAACAGTTATCCATAGTAAAATTCTAAATCCTTGGTCACATGCAAAATAGAATCTTTGTTCACTTAGCTTTTTGCATCTTATGAGGTTTAGTCACCCTTTTGTGTTAGCAATGAAGTTTTTCTTATTTGGGACATGTTGATTCAAAATATTTTTGACAACATCAAAAAAAATATTTGCCATTATATATCCACACAACAAGCTTCCTGTAATGATCTCTTACCTCAGCATCTTAGGAATCAACAGCCTGTTCGTTTGGCTAGTGGCTGGTGCTGATTTATTGTGAGAGAAAAGTACTGCTGGCTGGTTGCTGGTGGCTGGTTTGTTATGAGAGAAAAGTACTGTTGGCTAGTAACTAATAAGCCAAACGAACATGGTGCAAATCAACCATCTTAAAAATAATGATATGCACATTAAACTTGTAGGATGGCTTACTTGCTGCTATATTTGCAAATGATCAGGAAGGATATATTCGTGACAGAGCCAATCCTGCACCATCCTTACCTTGCTGGTCTTTCTGGACTGTGCGTGTGTCCTCGGCTCCTGGCTAACGAAATGTTTAAAGAACTTTATTGTGGATAGATTAACGTGCCTGCCTGGACACTACTATTATATTGCAATCAAATTTGTTCATGCCCCACCCAGTACGGAACTCATTGTGAAACCCCCAAAGAAATTATTTTGTACTCTTTAAAAAAATCTTGGTAATCCTCACTGCGATTAAACTTTACCCTAGATGAGAACACTCACATAAGCAGTGGTCGTTTTCAGCTGTGTAACAAAAACGTACGTCTCATCCACAACAACAAATTTAATAATTTGCTACGGACTTGACGCTACCCACACCATCAATTAACTAAGCTGTACACGTCGTATAAGCACCGTACCTATTATAATTAAATATAAATAAATAGACGCAAGAACCTATAAATACATCTACAAAGAACCCAAACCCCAATCACAAACAAAATCAAGCTCAAGCAGCAGCAGCGGATTTTACCTGCAAGCAGTCGACAGAAGCCAACCGACCATGGCCACCCCAAAGGCCATGCTCCTTGCAGCCCTCTGCTGCACCTGCTTCTTCTTCGGTTCTGTCATGGCAGCTCGCGAGCTGAGTGATGACTCGGCCATGGTGGCGAGGCATGACCAGTGGATGGTCCAGTATGGCCGCGTCTACAAAGATGATGCCGAGAAAGCACGGCGGTTGCCATGAAGGCGCCTACCGGGTTCCGTTATGCAAATGTTAGGCTGAGTCCAACAAGGCAGTGCAAAATTGGAAGCCAAATAAGCCTTTGCCTCGCGTGAACAGTAGAGGTCAGAGAGCCAAAATCTTCGTCTCTCCAACAGAGAGAAAGCATTCGTCAGATGCAAAAAACGCGGGGAAGAGCAGCGCCGGGCGGGGGCGAGAGGGGCGCCGGCCAGCCCATCCGTGCCCGCTAGGGGAGGAGGGAGGCGGAGTGATCTGCTCCTCCGCCGGCATTGAGAGGGATGAAGGCAGCAGGAGGAGAGGCCGAGGCTGCTCGATCTGTGCAGGGGAAAAGGCCGCGCCCACCGGAGTTGAGGAGGGGGCCACGCCGACGGCGCGCACCCACTGCAGTTGCCGCGCGATCGTGATTCGGTGGCCGCGGCAGAGCTCGATTCAGCGCTGGCGATCTCGATTCGGTGGCCGCGGCGGAGCTCGATTCAACACCGGTGAGCTAGGAGCTTGAATCGACGAAGCGAGCGTGGGGAAGCGGGAGCCGGGGCTCCTGGCCGCCGGCGCGAGCGCGGCGCTCTGGCCGGAGCGGCGGGCGCGGCCTCGGCCGGGAGGCGCGGGAGCCGGGGCTCCCGGCCGCCGGCGCGGGTGAGGGTCCGGCGGCGCGGGCGCGGCGCTCCCCGACCGGTGCGGCGGGCACGACCTCGGCCGGGAGGCGCGGCGGCCGGGGCTCTTGGTCGCGCGCGGCGCTCCTGGCCGACGCGGCCTTGGTCGAGAGGCACGGGAGCTGGGGCTCCCCACCGGCCTGGAGGTCACCCCTCCCACCCCGCCTATGGACGATGCTCGATCTCTGCTTCCGGATGGAGGAGGGAGAAAGAGAAAGGAGGATGAAAGATTTGCCTCGGTGGAGAGAGACGAGGCAGTTTTGCATCTCCGTGGGACGCGAAGGCAAAATGCCTCTCCTGTCTGCATGTTCTGTTGGAGGGCGTTTTTCAACGCAAAAACACTGTGCGCAGTGCATTTTTGCTTTTGCATGTCCTTGTTGGACTCAGCCGTAGCACTGATGCGCTTCCGGCAACCGTGGACTGGAGGACCAAAGGGTGTTGTCACTCCCATTAAGGATCAAGGTCAATGTGGTATGTACAGTTTCTCATAACCACAGACATGTCTATGTATAAATGTTACTGAAAACAATAATGGTGTTTTGAACAAAAAAAAAATTGATTGTAGGATGTTGTTGGGCGTTCTCGGCAGTGGCTGCCATAGTGCCATGCATGTAGGGCATTGTCAAGATAAGCACCGGAAAGCTCATCTCACTTTCGGAGCAAGAGCTGGTGGACTGTGACGTCCATGGCGAGGTCCAGGGCTGCAACGGTGGTGAGAAGGACGATGCCTTCAAGTTCATCATCAAGAATGGTGGCCTCACCACCGAGTCCAGCTACCCTTACACTGCGCAAGATGGCCAGTGCAAGGCCAGATCCAGCAATGCCGCAAACATCAAGGGATACGAGGATGTGCCGGCTAACGATGAGGCTGCCCTCATGAAGGCGGTAGCTAACCAGCCTGTGTCAGTGGCGGTTGATGGCGGAGACATGACATTTCAGTTGTACTCCGGTGGTGTGATGACCGGTTCTTGTGGTACCGACCTGGACCATGGCATTGCAGCCATTGGTTATGGAACGGCCACCGATGGAACTAAGTATTGGCTGCTGAAGAACTCTTGGGGCACAACCTGGGGTGAGAATGGGTTCCTGAGAATGGAGAAGGATATCTCCGATAAGAGGGGAATGTGTGGCGTTGCCATGCAGCCATCCTACCCGACTGAGTAGTCATTGGTCCAAATATCACACACATATCCAGTACATCCAATTGTTCATGACGATTCACTCTTATATGTTTGTAAATTTTCTTAATGTGATCTGTTATGTAATAAGTTTGTGCTTATGTAATGTACTCAAAATACGATGCCAATATTTTTTATACGTGATAAAGACTCTGTTAAGTATTAACTATTCTATTTTTACTGCTTGGGAGATTTGGAATTCTAACATGTTCTGCAATGTTTGTTTATATTAGTTCGTCAGAGTTTTTTAAATGAAGTGCGTCAGAGGTTTGGAGATCCCTTATGCAGCATACTTCTTCTGTACATGGACCCAACACTGCTTACTGGTGGATGAGTTTCGTCACTCCGAAATCTGCTTCAAGTTTTGATCTAGGCACTTATTGAATTGCTACAGGCTGCAAAAATTCTTCTCTGTGTTGAAATCAAAATGCTTCTCCGTGTTGAAGTCTGTGGCGTTTCATTTCAAGTGCAAGGAACTTCAATTTTCAATGGCTGTCAAATAGTCTACATATTTAAGGTTTCGAAGATCAATTAGAGCAGATCACTTTCCATCAATATATTACAATCAAATCAATGCAGGTAAGTGGCATTTTTTATCCATTTAAAAAATTATTAACATATAGTACACACATCCAAAAAAATTGTGTTCGTGTATTGTTGTAATTAGTGATCTTATCAGGGACCATTGAAGTGGAATGTGAGGGATTGGAGGAGAAATTAAATTAGTTCAGTTAATACTTAATCCCCTTCATTCCATTCTACCTCTTTTAAACACCTGATCCAAACAGACCCTTAGGGCTTGTACAACCCATAAACAGATGGTCGTCTGTAGAACCTCGAATTTAGCATGCAGAGACATGTACAGACAGCTCCTACAATCCTTAGATAGAGATGCTGTCTATAAACTGTTTAATGCTTTACACGCTGTTAAGATCAACTACAAACACATTTTTGTACACTATTGTGTGTGGCTTTGTATACCATTGTGTTGGTATCCGATAGAGTACATATCCATCATAAATAAAAATAAAACATGATTACATTAATTTGAGAACTCATGAATAATTAACATCCATTTTATCTAATAAAATAAAATATTTTAGTATCACCATTGGGTGGAAAATGGAAAGCACCAAATATTGTGCACCACATGTTTGTTTTTCCTTGTTTACATTATCCCAGGACCAAGAGAGACGGTGGAGCATCGAACTCTCTAGTCCACATCGAGCTCAGATCGCAGTCAGCTCCATTCTTGGTTCTTGCTCTCCTTCCCATCTGTCATCCACCGGTATAGATGGCCAGATGGGCCAGGCACGATGGGCCGGCCCGAGAACAGCCCGAAAAAGCACGGCCCGAGAACGGCCTGGCACGGAGGGGTCCGTGCCTCGGGCTGGCCCGGCACGACTATCGGGTCGTGCCTGGGCCGCAACCTCGGCACGGCGGCCCAACACGGGCCCGGCACAAAAACCTCTCCGGCCCGATAGAGGCCCGAGCATCCCCTCGCCCCTACTCCACAGCCGTTGGTGTCATTTTATTCGGGAAGGAGCTTTCGGATTAGATGATCTTGGACCGTTGGATCGACATTTGGAGGCAAAGTATATAAGCATCCCTCACTGGCTCACCCCCACCCTAACCCTAGACGCTCTCCCCCCACTCGCAGCCGCCTCTCTCCGGCTCTCCGCTCTCCCTGACTCCCTCCCTCCCTCCTTCAATCGGACGGCGTCGGCCGGGCCACGGCCGGCGCGCCGCCGTGGGCGGGGCGGGCGGCGGCCGCGGCGGCGTGGGGGCGGGGAGGCGGCCGCGGCGGCGTGGGGGCGGGGGCGGCGGCCGCGGCGGTGTGGTGCGGGTGGCGTTCGCGGTGTGGTGCAGGTCCGTGGCGCGCATGGTGCAGGCGGCATCCACGGCGGCATCGACGTTGTGCGGGGCGGCATCCACGATGACGTGGGCCGGGGCCGGCCATCCTCCACCGTGGGAGGCCGGTGGCCACGTCCCCGGCCGGCCGACCTCCGTCGTGCCCGGCCCGACACTAAGCACGATGGGCCGGTCGGGCCGCCGGGCCGGCCCGGCACGGCCGAAAGGGCCTTAGTGCCGTGCTTGGGCCGCCACCTCGGCCGGTGGTCCGACACGGCCCGACACGGAAGTCCACCGTGCCTGCATAGTGCCGGGCCGCGTCGGGCCGGGCCAAATCGGGCTAGGGCTGTGCTAGGGCCGGGCGGCCCGTTTGGCCATCTATAGCCACCGGCACTGCGGGAGCACCGAGCTCAGATCGCAGCTTGCAGGGACCAAAGGTTCGGTGCCCTAGGGAGCTAGGGCTACTGCTCTGGGGAGCCGTCCGCGAGCGGCGGCGGCATCGAGGTGTGCTCCCCGACAAGGCCGCCTTCGCGCGGGAGGGCGGCGCGAGGCGCGCACTCCGCAACTTGTCGTCCACGGGGGACACGGTGAGCTACCGTCCACGGGGGACTCGCAAGCGGCGACACTCCGTCAAGCTATTCATCTCTGATTTCTGAATCTCTCTATCTATCTGATTGATTTTGCTAGGGACAGTTGCGACAGAGCTGTTCATCTCTGATTTCTAGATCTCTCTATCTATTTGCTTGGTTTTGCTCGGGGCGGCAGGCTCGGAGTCTGAGCAAGCCGCGGCGGGGGCTCGGCTTGCCGCGAGGCGGAGCGGAGTCCGCCATGCGGCTTGTGGTGGCCGGCGCGGAGCAGCCCTCGCACCGCCGCCAGGACGCCCGCGACTCGGCCCGCCGCTGCTCCCCCACGAGCACGGGGCCGCCGTCTGCGTTCGGATCTCGACTGCCTCCTCCCCAGCGCGGCCATGGTGCCTCCTCCCTGCAGCGGCCATGGAGGCCTCCTCATCAGAGAGTTGGATTTGGCGGGCAATCTCCTGCGCGCGGGGTCCCCGCGCAGGATCAGGCTGCGCGTCGATTTGGGGCCACGCGTCGTCGTTCGTCTGTTCCGCCTCTGGGAACGGGACGACCCCGTCGAGTCGTCGCTACAGGAGAAGCTGAATTTCCCAAGTGCCACACTATTCCCCGAGTGCCAAAAATCGGGCACTCGGGGAAGATTATCTTCCCTGAGTGTTGCATTCGGGGAAGAATGGCACTCGGGGAATGGAGGCTTCCCCGAGTGTCTAAAAGGGCATGACACTCGGGGAAGCCAGGCACTCGAGGAAGGCCATCTTCCCCGAGTGCAACACTCGGGGAAGACGGGCACACTCAAAAGAAAATGTGCATTTGACGGCAACATTGGACGGAGCCGTTCACAAAAAATTGGAAAAAATCTTTCCCGAGTGCCATGCTCTGGCACTCGGGGAAGGTGACCTCTTCCCCGAGTGCCCCTTCTCTGGCACTCGGGGAAGGACCTCTTTCCAGAGTGCTTTTGTTGGCACTCGGGGAACTGTTTTTTTTTATTTTTTTGCCCCATTTTTTGTGAGGCCTTCCCACATTATTTAAAACTCCTTGCCAAAATTTAGCTTACTTTTGATTTTTTTTTGTTATATTTCATTAGTTTTTTTCTTTTTCTCGAATTTTTATGCACACTTCAAATTTGAACTACATGTACATGAAATCATATAATTTGGCGATTCAAAAAATGATATTCATGATATTTGGTGTATATTGAGACCGTATCTAGTAACTCACATGAAATGTCGAGCATCTTGTTGTCGTGACATGACGAACAACATACGGGAATAGTGGTTCTAAATTACAGAAAATCCGAACGAAGTCCGAAAAACACGAAACTTTTCGGGACATCGTCTTATCACATGTAGAGGTTGTGTGCAACAGTTGAGAAGATTTCGAGCAAGTTGCGATGTGTGATGCATAAAACCCATACATCTCCACGTGTGATCCATGAGATAACATACTCAGAGATGTGTGGGTTGTAGGCATCAGACATCGCAACTTGCTCGAAATCTTCTCTATTCTTGCACACAACTTATACATGTGATAACACAACTCCCGACAAGTTTCATGATATTCGGACTTCGTCCGGATTTTTTGTAATTTATAAATACTTTTTCCCGTATGTTGTTCATCATGTTACGACAACATGATGTGAATTGGTGGATAAGGCCTCAATATACACCAAATTTCATGAATATCATTCTTTGAATCACCAAATTATATGATTTCATGCACATGCAGTTCAATTTTGAAGTGTGCCAAAAAATTCAAGAAAATGAAAAAAGTAACGAAATATAACAAAAAAATCAAAATTAGGCCAAATTTGAGCAAGGAGTTTTAAATAATGTTTGAAGGCCTCATAAAAAAAATGGGGGCAAAAACAAAAAATGTAGTTCCCCGAGTGCCAGTGTTGGCACTCGGGGAAGAGGTCCTTCCCCGAGTGCAGTGGAATGGGCTCTCGGGGAAGATGCCCCTTCCTTGAGTGCTACTAGCCAGCTCTCGGGGAAGAATATGTGGGGAAAAAATTGGAACCTCCCCGCCGCGCCGGCTCAACAGGTCAACAAGCCAAAAAAACCCCGCGCTGCCCTGTGCCTCCCTCCTCCCACCTCCCGCCCCCTACTTCGGAAAACCCGCGCCCCCCGCCCCCGCCCGCCGTCCGGCCCCCCCGCCGGCGCCGGCACCGAGCCGCCGCCCGCCCGCGCTCGCTCGCTCCGCGCCGTCGCGATCCCGCCCCCGCTCGATCCGCCGGCGCGGCACGGCCCCTACCGCCGCGGCGCGGCCCCGGCGCGGCCTACCCCGACGTCGCGTCCGGGCACCCCATCCCGGCCTCGCGGGCGCGGATTCCGCTCGACCCCGCCGGTCTTGCGTCCCGGCGCCCCTGCCCGGCCCCGCGGCGCGGCCCCCGCCTCGCAGCAGCGCGGGTCCAGGCGCAGGACCCCAACGCCAAGGTCAGTAAGTACGTGCAGCTCTGCTCTGCTATGCTGCAGCTCGTCTTCTTCCCGGACTCCGGTGGGCCGCCTCTTCTTTGTGGAGGAGCACTGTTCTAGGGCGATCCAATTTACTGGAATTTCCCTTTTTTTTAATTGTTTGGCATAGTTTGTTGCATCGGAATTGGATTCCTCCTACAAAACACACTAGAAAGTAGTAGAATATTTTCAATGGGCATCAAAAGTACCAATCTACCGTTACAATTTCGTGTCTTGTAGTTAAAAAAAGAGAGAGAAGTATTGAAAATAGCAGTTGGGAGATAATGGGTCATTTCATTTTATATACTAGGTAAACTCCCCGCGCGTTGCTGCGAGATATTTCACATATTTTTTTATGATTATTTGATACATTTGTGAAGTTTTGAGTCTTTTTACATGAACCATGGTATTTCCATTGTCCTAATTGCAAGTGAAGATCATATAGACAAGTGAAGTAGTGAGCCTTTTTGACATGAATCCTGAATCCAGACATCCCGGCATCGATCCATCATCATGCACAAACCAAAGAAAACATTAGAAACGCTAACACATAAGAGTAGGTCCACAAATTAATTAGCTGCAGAGTATGCAGTCAGGACCACATCTGCAACCAAAACTGTCGAGTACAAGTCGATCCATGCATACATATCGTTGTCCCTGGTGTCGTCCAGCCACACCGACCAAGAGGCAGAGCCCGACGGTCAGGAATTGAAGAAGAGCACGGCGAGCGACCCACCGTGGATGCCCCTGCAATTGCCGCATGACGACGCCAACAGAAGAGCAGCAACCAGTAGGCGAGCACGCCGAACTCTTCCTTCTCTGAAACAACAACAATCTGCATCAAAATGCCAGGCGAGGAAGAATGAGCAGCAGTGTGCATCAGTGCACGCTGAAGTCTGGATCTGCGACCCTGAACCTCATGTTGGGATCCTTGGTTCATCAGGCGCATGCGGCCGGCAGTGCTCATGAGTGGTAGCCCAATACGGGAATGCGTCGCCTCGCAGGAAAGGAGAGCATACCACTCTTCCCGTCGCGCGACATGGACACCATGATGGTGGAGAGATGGAGCAGGAGTTTGGCAGGTTGGGGCCTTGTGCGTGGTGTGTGCTCCTCATGGCTTCGTGCGCTAGAACCTGGAATTCACCTCCCTCCCAGGCTGGACGACAGAGCCAGACCCACCATGGTGCTAGTGGCCACCATGATGGCAAGATCGAGCAGAGCAGAACGTCCTTTGAACCGGACGGATGATGAAGTTGAGAGGCCACACTTTAAAGAAGATGTGAGACAGGCGAGGGGACTCTGGTGGGGAGGCGGCGGGACTGTGGCGAGGGATCCACAAGGGTGCTGGTGGGCAGGTGACGGGGACGGCGCGGGTAAGATCGGGGGAGGCGCCAGAATTGATTGCTGATGACGTCAGCAGATGACGCGGCGCGGTGAGGATGGAGCGAAATAGAGATGTGATTCTTAGTGGGTCTCACCTATATAAATTTTATATATTATGGTTTATAATTGCTTTTACACCTGTACAGTAGCAGCAACACCATATAACATCGACAAGCCATGGATAAGAGCAAGACCAATAATACCGACAAGCACTTCATCTAGACCATGTCTCTTCCTTCGGTTGCTTGCTGCCATGGTTGATCTGTTCCTGCGCTACGACGGCACACTACTTAATCACATTGTGGTTGGACATTCCTTCGATAATACAAGGCTTAGCGACATAGTGATGAATCCAATGTGCATTTTACTACCCTCCAATGCCAACAGTTGAACACGAAACTTTTTAAGCCCGGAATTGTGGATGTGTGGCCATCGTGCCTTATATGTGTTGTTGGGCATTGAGCCGACTTCTTTCTTGCAGGTTTTGGAAACCTCCCCGTGCAGGGGAGGTTCTGCCGAAATTTTGTACTTATAGTGTTGTTTTTCTTGTTTTGCAGAGCAGCTATCGGAGGGAACCCGGAGCACCTCGGCTACTCCAATCGTCTCTGTCGGTGCTGCGGTCCTGCCTGCACAGCCTCTAGCTTGTCTCCACCGCCACCCTAGGTATAATTGACCTCTTTCCTTACCGTTGTCGTACGTCGATCGCTGTAGCCCAGTTAGGCGTCTCCCGTCCGAAATAAATACTGTTGGAGATATGCGAATCTTTGTATATCTTTATGACAGTATCTGTTTCGGATTGTCCACGTTTTTTGGACAGCCTTTGGATGCATAGATGTGTTAGTGTAACACCCTAATTTTACTAAAAATTTGGCTTTATTAAAATTTGCTAGAAACCTTTATTTGCTTAAGGAATATAAGGTTGCTTTATTTATTTTTAGGCATTTAACACTTTTCTAAAATAAATTAATGAAATATAGGAATTAATTGTGGCATTAATGCTGATGCATTTCTTTTGTTTGCTGGAGTTCAAATTCAAATTTTGAATTCTATTTGTTTGAAGCCTTTTTCCTAAACCTAAAAACCCAAACCTTAATTGCTAAACCTTATACCCCTATCCTACCTTCTAGCTCAACCCAGCAGCAGGCCCGCGCAGCAGCCCGCTTGCGCCCGGCCGGCCCGGCCGCTCCAACCCGCTCAACCCGCCGGCTTGTGCGTGCCGCACCGGCCCGGCCCGGCCCCGCCGGCTCGCGCAAACCGGCGGCACGGCGGCCTACCAAGCCGGCCCGGCAAGGCCGCCGGCCCGTTTCCCCGCCCGCACGGCACCGCTGTCGCTCACAGCGGGGACCCACCCGTCATCCCCTTCACCCCGTCATCCCCGACCTGGACACCGGCGCGCCGCCGCCTCGGAATCCAACTCCGGCACGCCTTGAGGTGTGGCCTGCACGTCTAGGAGCCCGCCCGGGCTATTTAAAGCTGTCCGCCGACCCTGGATGTCTCCACCCGTGCCTCTTTGCCCTACCCGCGAGCCGCCGGAAACCCTAGCTCGCCGCCGCCATGGAAGCCCCGCCGTCGCCGCTGTCTCGACGCCGTGAGCCATCCAGGATCCGCGCAAGGAGGTAAGGAGCCATCCCCTGCCGATTGTTGCTGAGCTCATGCACCGTGGCACCCTGGGAGCCTCGCCGGACCTCTACCGCCGCAACCGAGCCGCGCCTCCGCGCCGAGCGCCCGCTCCGCCGCATCTCCGCCGCGCGCCGCCGCCCCTGATGGCTTCGCCGTCCCACGCGCTTCGCGTAGATGCCGCACGCGCTTCAAACCGTGCACCGGAGCCCTAGATTGGGTACACCGGCGAGCTCCATCGCCGTCCGCCGCCGCACACTGCTATCTCCAGCCGGCCGCCGTTGTTTTGGCCGCACGCGCGAGTTCCCGGCCGTCGGATTAAGATCCGACGCCCCTGTCCAATCCCACCACCCGCAAGGCGTCTCAGCCTGTTGGATCTACGGATCTAGATCGGGTCAAAATCTAGTCAACCAGTCAGACCTCGCCGGCCCGGGCAATTTTGCAGAAAACCCCCAAGTTTTCCGATATTCACAAAAAATACCCTTCCACCTTAGAAGATCCCCTGCAGTTTAGTCCTTTTTTCTTTATCTTAGCCCTTTTTCTTTTAAAACCTTCACAAATTAGTCCCTACACCTTCTTTAAGGCATAACTTGGTCGTTTTAGCTCCGATTTTAGCGTTCTTTATGTCCATGCGTTCGTCTCAAAGCGTAGATTAGTTTTATGCTACTGTTTAGATCTGTTTGATCTGTTTGGTGACTGCTTCTTATTTATTCTTGTTGTATGCTTGTATGTGATGATTGTGGACCGTAGAGAGCGATTCGTTCGAGGGATTTGAAGATCAAGTCGTGCAAGAGTTTGAGCAGCAAGGCTTTGTTGAAGGCAAGTATTCCTTGATGCATACCCGCTTGTCCTACATAACATGCATTTAAATTCACTGTCTTTACTTTTCCGCTTGCATTAATTTGATGGGAACCTATTAAGGATCATGCCTAGTCTTTTACTACCTTAACCTTGATACCGGGTTTATCAAATTAATCTTGTGGTAGCTATTGCTTAGCATGCTCAACTGGGATTGGTATTAATCAAACTTGGTTACTTTTATTATTCTATGTTCTTTTTATGATCTTTACTTTACAAGACCACTTCAATATATTAATCGAAACATGGAGAACCACCCAGGAAAACAGTACAACCACAAGAACTAATGGGCAATGGTCTTGGCTGAATAATTAGGAACTTTAGCTTGGGATGGTCTTATCTGATAAGGACAAGGGATCGGTGGTACTGTGGGGTATAGACTCGCTGTAGCAGGGGGTTGGGTGAGTTATTTTTTTATGGTGAGGTATCGACCTGCTAGGGGACTTTATACCTTGCTAACTGATCCGGACCTTGTGGGTCATAACTTGCTAGGGAACCTTTGTAAAGGCCATGTAGCGTCCCTATGCAATCACACCTCGGTAGTGTGGTATGGTGCCTTGCAAACACCGCGTGGTTGGGTCCAAAGTTCTTCAGAGCTTTTACGCTGCTTGTGGGTAAAGATGTACAACCTCTGCAGAGTGTTAAACTAATTGATTAGCCGTGCACACGGTCAAGAGCGGCCTGGACACTCACATGATTAAATTATGGAACTTTGATATTTAAATTGCTGTTTTATTTCTTTATTTATGATGCTTATATCTTGTTAATTGGGTTGGTATGAACTTACATCTTTTAGTAATCAGGTTGCTAATAAAACTTGATCCACTAAAATGCTTAACTGCTTGAACCTTAGCCACCCACTATATGGCCTTGCATGTTATGTTGTTCTCTCTTGCTGAGTACGTCATGTGCTCATGCTTGTTTATTCTCTTGCAACTACAATACCCGGATTGCTGCTCAGACTGGGAGAACTTTCAAGATATTCCAGGAGATTTCCAGGAGTTCTAGGTGTGCGCTGTCCTCAGTCAGCTGCCTGTGGAGGCATTTTGTCCACTGCGAGAACTCGTTATTTAAGTTTCGATTAAGACTATGGTTTGTAATAACTCTTTATTCGTGTGGCACTATTTTTGGTATTCATAATGTCTAAGCGTGTGTGTAACTTGATCATGGCGCACACGTGATCTATGCATTCGGTTTTGCCTTTAAAACTGGGTGTGACAGAGTGGTACTAGAGCTGTGTTGACTGTAGGAACGCTAGCCTAGATAGAAATGGTCGAACTAAGGATTTTATAATCATAGAAGCTTTCTACACGCTTGCTTTACTTCTATTAACCTTACTCTTGCCTTTTTGCCTTACTCTTGAGCTGTCTGCATTCTTTACCTTGTGCTTGCTTTAGCTCTCATCCTTTTTGTCTTACCATCTATCTCATTCTGCACTGCACTACAGATGGTTTGCGGTTTGAAGACCTCTCATGCTGGAGCAGTCCACCAGTATGCCCCGCAAGAACAGTACAATGACTTCCATGAAGGAGACACAGATGAGGATATTGAGATGGAGCCTGCACCTATAGTCTTCCCTAACCTCATCATGGTGTCTGATGATGAGGAGGATCCAGAGGAGATGATCCCAGAAGAGGATGAGCCAGCTGAACAGCCCAACCTGGAGGAGCAAGCGCCAGGAGAAGATCAGGATCATCTTGATCAAGAGATGGAGGAAGAAGAACAAGAGCAAGAGGAGGAAGCTGAGGAAGCGATCTGGGAAGTGTACCACTACAGAGCTGATGGGGTGGGCATTCCCATGGCTGACCACCTGCGAGCTATGGTACTCCGCTTGGGCTATGATAAGGCCCCTGTCTACCATTGTGAGCTGTGGACTCATCCATGGTTCGAGCCCCATTAGGAAGTTGCTGCCATCCTGGAGGAGTACATTCCATGCCGTGGAGTGAGGGAGATGTCCAAGCATCATGATGTGGCTCACAGGACTACTATGGACGCTGGTATAGCAGAGTCAGCTCGAAGGGTGCTTTATGTGCTCTCTAACAAGGAGCGTGACAGGTTGGAGGATACCCACTGCCGTTACACACCTTTCAGAGCCAGTGGGGAAGCCAAGACCTACATCGCCCCAGCGCCAGCCTATGAAGGAACGCTGAACAATGTCCGGAGTCTACTTGCAGCTGTGAACACCCCACTGGACGACGCCAACAACACTCTATATGCGGCACAGCAGCAGATTTTCACTCTGGAGACGCGGGAGGCGTGCCTTAGAAGCCGCACTTCGAACGGGTAGCGACCGGTTGCCCATGAAGCCACAGAAGGATGTACCTCCCCGTCGCCCAAGAGGCCACACTACGACTCCCCTGACGCCCGCACAGATGCCATGGTTGAAGATAGTCCTTAGGTTTAAGTTGAGAATAGGGTCTTCTTTTTTGTAATCGCTAGTAGACGATTGGTAAAGTCTGCTTAGTTTAGAGGTGTGGTTGAATGCTTGGTTTTGTGCTTAATGTTTGAGCTGGATTTTTGTTTGAGTGCAATGTGTTGTGGAGTGATGACCACAACGACATTGGTTTAGTAGTTAGTTTGTGGGGGTTAACTTTTAGTCTCAATCAATTATCTATCTTAATCCTTTTGTCTCTTTAAGTTTTTTTCCCTTAATGCAAATCCGAGAGCTCTAAATCGGTTCGCGCAGCTTTCTGAGTCAGCTGCACTGTTTTAATTTTATCTCGAGCTACAGAACTCCGATTGCAGTAAAACCAATTGGAAAAGTTCAGAAATTTCGTGACTTATTTTCTGTGAAAAATTTAGAATATTTGGATGGATAATCAGAGAGTTATGACTGAAACATTACAGCCTCACGAATCTGTTAAACACTGCTGACCTACCTGACTTGTTTATTTTATAACCAGAGTTACACAACTCCGATTGAGGTGATTCCAGTTGGAGTGGTTTCGTAATTTCATTACCTTTTATCAGTCCAAAATCCATAATTTTTTATTGCCCACACTGAGAGTTATGCCTGATTGTTTGGAGTCAACAGAATCTGTCTTATCTAAACATCATTGCTATCTTATCTTTATGAATTTGACCCTTGGTGCAATCATCTAAAGTAATGTCCCTAACACTCAGATGGTGAACACCAGGTCAGGATCAGGAGTTGATCAACCAGCAGGAAGAGCACCCCAGCCAGTACCCATGGATCCCGCTATGCAGCAGTTCCTGGAGGCACAGACTCAGCTCCTCCAGAACCTGACCAACACCGTGACAAACCTGCAAGCCCAGGTCAACAACCCACCGGTGCAGCCACCGGTGCCTCGCAACAAGCACCGGGAGTTTATGGGTCACCATCCTCCCGTGTTCACTCATGCTGCTGACCCACTTGAAGCTGAAGATTGGCTGAAGACAGTGCTGAAGATGCTCACTACCTGTCAGTGTGACGACAGAGAGAAGGTCCTGTATGCTGCAGGACAACTTCAAGGTTCTGCAGCCACTTGGTGGGATGCGTACTCTGCCTCTCATGCCGCCGCAAACACCATCACCTGGGAAGAGTTTACCACCAACTTCAGGAGCCATCACATACCCTCTGGAGTCGTGAAGGTCAAGAAGAAGGAGTTCCTTTCTCTGAAGCAGGGAGGAATGTCAGTGGCTGAGTACAGAGACAAGTTCACTGAATTGTCTCGCTATGCGCGGGAGGAGGTTGCGAGAAGACGGGGAAGAAGTAGGAGTGGTTCCTGGATGGGTTAGCTGGTTCGCTGCAGTACCAGCTGATGTCCTATCCTTTCCCCAACTTTCAGCAGCTAGTTGATGCCGCCATCCGCTTGGAGCACAAGCGCAAGGAGCTCGGAGAGCAGAAGAGGAAGGCCGCCAGCTCTGGGCAGTTTGGGAGTGCGTCTCGCCCGCGCTTCAACCCACCGCCGAACACCCCGTTCCGCTTTGGGGACCGGGTGGAAACTTTGGGCAGCAGCAGTCCCAACGTCCTGCTCAGCAGTTCCAGCAGTCTGCTCAGCAGTTTCAGCGTCCTGTCCCTCAGACTCCACACCCAGCTTCCCAGCAGAGTCAGCAGAGAGCTCCAGTTGGCACACCTGTGAGGTCTGTGGCACCTCCTAATCCTGCCACCACTACTTGCTTCAAGTGCGGAGAGCTTGGTCACTATGCCAATGCTTGCCCAAAGAGGAACCCTCCACACACCCCAGTGCAGAACCAGCAGCAGACAAGGAGCGGGAGTCAGACCCCGCAGACCAATAAAGGACAACAGAGCTACACACGAGGCAAGGCGGTGCACGTTGATGCTGAAGTCGCCCAGGAGAACCCCAGAGTAGTGCTCGGTATGTTTCTAGTCAACTCTACTCCTGCCTCAGTTTTGTTTGATTCTGGAGCATCCCATTCTTTCATTACATCACAGTTCGTAGCTCAACATAATATACCCATCAGTCCCATGTCTCGCCACATGTTAGTTACCTCACATGGGGGGAATTGAAAGCCATATATAAATGTGACAACGTCCATCTCAAGATTGTGGGCGAGAGATTTCCGTGCCAATCTTATAATCTTGGATTCAAAGGGGATTGATGTGATACTGGGAATGGGATGGTTGACCGCGTGTGATGCGGTGATACAGTGTGCTAAGAGATCAGTCCTTCTTACGAGTCCAGCTGGTGAAAGGTTTGAGTTTGCAGCAGATCCCGCACCATCAAACGCTAGTGCCGTGAATAAGCTTGATGGAGCCGCCTTGGAAGACATACGAGTGGTGTGCGATTACCCTGATGTGTTTCCTGAGGAGTTGCCAGGTATGCCCCCTGACCGAGATGTTGAGTTTGTTATTGATCTTTTGCCTGGTACTGCTCCTATCTCTAAGCGCCCATATAGAATGTCTAGTGATCAGTTACAAGAACTTAAAGCTCAGATTAAAGAATTAATGGGTAAAGGGTTCATTCATGCTAGTTCATCACCTTGGGGAGCACCAGTTATCTTTGTGGGTAAGAAAGATGGCACACAGAGGATGTGTGTTGATTACAGGTCTCTCAATGATGTTACCATCAAGAACAAGTATCCTCTGCCTCGTATTGAAGACTTGTTTGATCAGATGAGAGGAGCTAAAGTGTTTTCTAAGATTGATCTGCGATCTGAATATCATCAGTTGAAGATTAGGCCTTCGGATATTCCTAAGACAGCTTTTACCACCAGGTACGGACTTTATGAGTACACAGTTATGTCCTTTGGGTTAACCAATGCACCCGCCTACTTCATGTACCTGATGAACAAGATCTTTATGGAGTATCTGGACAAGTTTGTTGTGGTGTTCATTGATGACATTTTGATCTACTCCAAGAATGAGGAAGAGCATGAGGAGCATTTGAGGCTTGTGTTGCAGAAGCTAAGAGAGCATGAGTTATATACAAAGTTCAGCAAGTGTGAGTTCTGGCTCAAGGAAGTGTCTTTTCTGGGTCATATCATCACCAACAGAGGTATTGCGGTAGATCCCAGCAAGGTCAGTGATGTGTTGAAGTGGGAGGCCCCTCGTACAGTGTCTGAGATCAGGAGTTTCCTTGGACTCGCTGGTTACTATCGTTGGTTCATTGAGGGATTCTCCAAGATTGTGAAGCCTCTCACCACACTGCTAGAGAAGGACAGGGAGTTCAAGTGGACCGGTGCATGTCAGGCCAGTTTTGAAGAATTGAAGAAGCGGTTGACCACAGCACCTATTCTAGTGATGCTAGATCTGCAGAAGAGCTTTGCTATCTATTGTGATGCGTCTCGACAGGGTCTGGGATGTGTGTTGATGCAAGAAGTTCACGTTATAGCCTATGCATCTCGCCAGTTGAGGAAGCATGAGTTGAACTATACTACGCATGATCTAGAGTTAGCAGCAGTGGTACATGCATTGAAGATTTGGAGACACTACATTATGGGAACTAAGTGTCAGATCTATACTAGTCACAAGAGTCTGAAGTATATCTTCACTCAGAAGGATCTCAATCTGAGACAGCGTCGTTGGTTACAGTTGATCAAAGACTATGATCTGGAGATTCACTATCATCCTGGTAAAGCGAATCTGGTCGCTGATGCTTTGAGTCGGAAGGGCCATACTAACATGGCTATGATTATCCAGTTTCCCGATGAGTTGGTAAAAGAGTTTGAAAGGCTCAACTTGAAGGTGGTTGCACATGCAGAAGGAGTAACTTTGGAAGTATAGTCCACTTTGGAGCAGGAGATACGTAAGTGGCAGTTAGAGGATGCTGGAATACAGAAAATCAAGGAGAGTATGAAACAAGGAGAAGCCCCAGATTTCACTGAGGATAAACAAGGAACAGTGTGGTTTAAGAACCGGTTGTGTGTGCCAGAGACAGGAGACCTCAGAGAGACTATCTTGAGAGAAGCTCATGACTCAGCTTACTCTATCCATCCAGGCAGTACTAAGATGTACCAGGATCTCAAGCAGAGGTATTGGTGGTAAGGTATGAAGAGGGATGTGGCCGCACATGTGGCTTTCTGTGACACTTGCCACCGGGTTAAGGCTGAACATCAGAGACCCGCTGGTTTGCTTCAACCATTGAAGGTGCCTGAGTGGAAGTGGGAAGAGATCAGAATGGACTTCATAGTGGGTTTACCTCGAACCCGAGATGGTTATGATTCGATTTGGGTCATTGTGGATCATTTGACCAAGGTAGCTCACTTCATTCCGGTGAAAACTACGTGTACAGGAGCTAAGTTGGCAGAGCTATACATGTCCAGGATTGTGTGTTTGCATGGTGTACCAAAGAAGATCGTGTCGGACAGAGGCACGCAGTTCACTTCTCGCTTCTGGGGGAAGTTGCATGAGTCTCTGGATACCAAGTTAAATTTCAGCTCAGCTTATCATCCACAGACTGATGGACAGACAGAGAGGACCAATCAGATCCTAGAAGACATGCTGAGAGCTTAAGCATGGTGGTAGTTGGGATAAGAGCTTGCCATACGCTGAGTTCTCTTATAACAACAGCTACCAAGCCAGTCTCAAAATGTCACCCTTTGAGGCCTTGTATGGAAGGAAGTGTAGAACTCCGTTATACTGGAGTGAGACAGGCGAAAGGCAGTTATTTGGGGCAGACATCATCAGAGAAGCAGAGAAACAAATTCATATCATCAGAGAGAATCTGAGGATTGCTCAGTCTAGACAGAAAAGTTATGCAGATGGTAAACGAAGGGATGTGGTCTTTCAGGAAGGTGATTACGTGTACCTAAAGGTGTCACCTATTAGAGGTTTGCGTTGATTCAGAGTTAAAGGGAAGTTGTCACCTCGGTTTATCGGACCTTTTAAGATCCTTGAGAGAGTGGGAGAAGTGGCTTACAGGTTGGAGTTGCCAGTCCAGCTAGCTGATGTGCATGATGTATTCCATATCTCTCAGTTAAAGAAGGGTTTTGGTTCTCATGACAAGGAGCTGTTACCCTTGGAGGATCTAAATGTTAAAGAGGATCTCACTATTGTTGAACACCCTATCCGAATATTGGAAACTATGACAAGGGTCACCAGGAATAGTGTGTCCAACCCGCGCAGCCCGCCAGCTTGTGCGCGCCACGCCAGCCAGCCCAGCCCGCCAACTCGCGCAAACCGGCGGCACGGCGGCACGCCAAGCCGGCCCGGCAAGGCCGCCGGCCCGTTTCCCCGCCCCGCGCGGCGCCGCTGCCGCCGACAGCGGGGACCCACCCGTCATCCCCTTCGCCCCGTCGTCCCCGACCCGGACACCGGCGCGCCGCCGCCTCGGAGTCCAACTCCGGCACGCCTTGATGTGTGGCCCGCACGTCTAGGAGACCGCTCGAGCTATTTAAAGCCGTCCGCCGCCCCTGGACATCTCCACCCGTGCCTCTTTGCCCTAGCCGCGAGCCGCCGGAAACCCTAGCTCGCCGCCATCGTGGAAGCCCCGCCGTCACCGCTGTCGTTGTGAGCCATCCAGGATCCGCGCAAGGAGGTAAGGAGCCGTCCCCTGCCAATTGTTGCTGAGCTCGTGCACCGTGGCACCCTAGGAGCCTCGCCGGACCTCCACCGCCGCAACCGAGCCACGCCGCCGCACCGAGCGCCCGCTCCGCCGCATCTCCGCCGCGGTGCCGCCCCCGATGGCTTCGTCGTCCCACGCGCTTTGCATAGATGCCGCCCACGCTTCAAACCGTGCACCGGAGCCCTAGATTGGGTACACCAGCGAGCTCCGCCACCGTCCGTCGCCACCCGCCGCCGCACACCGCCATCTCGAGCCAGCCGCCGTTGTTTTGGCCGCACGCGCGAGTTCCCGGCCGTCGGATTAAGATCCGACGCCCCTGTCCAATCCCACCGCCCGCAAGCCGTCTCAGCCCGTGGATCTAGATCCAACGGATCTAGATCGGGTCAAAACCTAGTCAACCAGTCAGACCCCGCCGGGCCAGGTAATTTTGCAGAAAAACCCCAAGTTTTCCGATATTCACAAAACATACCCTTCCACCTTAGAAGATTCCCTGCAGTTTAGTCCTTTTTTCTTTATTTTAGCCCTTTTTCTTTTAAAACCTTCACAGATTAGTCCCTACACCTTCTTTAAGGCATAACTTGGTCGTTTTAGCTCCGATTTTAGCGTTCTTTATGTCCATGCGTTCATCTCAAAGCGTAGATTAGTTTTATGCTACTGTTTAGATCTGTTTGATCTGTTTGGTGACTGTTTATTATTTATTCTTGTTGTATGCTTGTATGTGATGATTGTGGACCGTAGAGAGTGATTCGTTCGAGGGATTTGAAGATCAAGTCGTGCAAGAGTTTGAGCATCAAGGCTTTGTTGAAGGCGAGTATTCCTTGTTGCATACCCGCTTGTCCTACATAACATGCATTTAAATTCACTGTCTTTACTTTTTCGCTTGCATTAATTTGATGGGAACCTATTAAGGATCATGCCTAGTCTTTTACTACCTTTACCTTGATACCGGGTTTATCAAATTAATCTTGTGGTAGCTATTGCTTAGCATGCTCAACTGGGATTGGTATTAATCAAACTTGGTTACTTTTATTATTCTATGTTCCATTTATGATCTTTACTTTACAAGACCACTTCAATATATTAATCGGAACATGGAGAATCACCCAGGAAAACGGTACAACCACAAGAACTAATGGGCAATGGTCTTGGCTGAATAATTAGGAACTTTAGCTTGGGATGGTCTTACCTGATAAGGACAAGGGATCGGCGGTACTGTGGGGTATAGACTCGCTCTAGCAGGGGGTTGGGTGAGTTATTTTTTTATGGTGGGGTATCGACCTGCTAGGGGACTTTATACCTTGCTAACTGATCTGGACCTTGTGGGTCATAACTTGCTAGGGAACCTTTGTAAAGGCCATGTAACGTCCCTATGCAATCACACCTCGGTAGTGTGGTATGGTGCCTTGCAAATACCTCATGGTTGGGTCCAAAGTTCTTCGGAGCTTTTACGCTGCTTGTGGGTAAAGATGTACAACCTCTGCAGAGTGTTAAACTAATTGATTAGCCGTGCACACGGTCAAGAGCGGCCTGGACACTCACATGATTAAATTATGGAACTTTGATATTTAAATTGTTGTTTTCTTTCTTTATTTATGATGCTTATATCTTGTTAATTGGGTTGGTATGAACTTACATCTTTTAGTAATCAGGTTGCTAATAAAACTTGATCCACTAAAATGCTTAACTGCTTGAACCTTAGCCACCCACTATATGGCCGTGCATGTTATGTTGTTCTCTCTTGATGAGTATGTGATGTTCTCACGCTTGTTTATTCTCTTGCAACTACAATATCCGGATTGCTGCTCAGACTGGGAGAACTTTGAAGATATTCCAGGAGATTTCCAGGACTTCTAGGTGTGTGTAGTCCTCAGTCAGCTGCCTGTGGAGGCATTTGGTCCACTGCGAGAACTCGTTATTTAAGTTTCGATTAAGACCATGGTTTGTAATAACTCTTTATTTGTGTGGCACTGTTTTTGGTATTCATAATGTCTAAGCGTGTGTGTAACTTGATCCTGGCGCACACGTGATCTATGCATTCGGTTTTGCCTTTAAAACTGGGTGTGACAGTTAGTTTCCATGTTCTACTCAGATCTGAGATGGAGTTTCGGCACCACCTCCCCGATGTTCTCTGGATACACACTCTCCCTTCCAGGACGTGTATCGGGAGAGCAGCGGGGAGGTGCTGCCGAAATTTCGTCTCGGGTCAGAGTAGAGCATGGAAACTAACCTCATCTATGCATCCGTGGGTGGGATTAGGACCTATCCTTACCTATTAGACAATAGGCACGCCGTGCAGATGAGATTGATGGTTATGTTATTACATTATGTGTATATGCTAGAGAATGGATAACCGTGAGTGGATGTACACGGGACGCCCAATCAGGCTCTAGTCACTCGTGAATGGATGGATAAGACCGAGAAATTCTTGGACCATGCGTTTGAGGAAGCCAAGGGAGCGGGAGTAATGTTTTGTCCATGTAGCCAATGTAAAAACAAGAAGAAAAAAAGGGAAGTCATGTTGAAGGATCTTTGCAAGTTGTTGACGGTGAAAATCCGTCAACCTAGCCATGAGTTTACCTTCGGTGTTGGCATAACTTTTGTATCTTATTCATTGGTACTAACCCCCGTGGTATAACAAGTTCACTTGTGCATGTCGGTTTTGGAGTTATGTGTTTACGCAGGGTTTTAGTGTTGAATGCAAGACTTTCAGGATAAGTTCATCAAGCACCTCATGACAAGACCTTGAAGTCCTGAACAAGTCATGCAATGAAGCAAAATTAACTCCAAGAAGCCGGGGACTTGATCCGAGAAGACGACGGACTCCGGGGACACGACCGGAAAAGTCTTTCGAATCTTGCAAGACAAGGAGTTGAGTCCAATTCGGAGAGAAACCGACGACATGGACCTACATGCGAAGGGGGAAGCATCCGAGAAGCAAGGGAACCGACCTCGGGCAAAGGAGCCCGCGGGGGGCCGGGCCTAAATGGGCCCCGGGCCGGCCGGCCCGATCCGGTCGGCCCAGGCCCATTTAGGGCCCAAATTCGTCGTCCTTTGACCTAATTGCTTCTCAGGCTATAAATAGCCCCCTGACCGAGAGCCACGCAGAACCGAAGTCGTATTCCGCCGCCGAGGAGCAGAGAAGCTTGAGGGACACCAACTTGAAGATGAGGGTCGTGTTAGTTGTCTAGGGTTTCCCTAGCCGACGTGGGAACCTTGCATGGAAGACCACGTCGGAGCTCCGGAGCGAGGATCAAGATCGAGGGAGGGCCCGGTGGTGATCTTGTTCATGTAATCATTCATGGTGAAGTTTGTAAGTGAATCCGATTTCTAGCGATCAAGTGCCTTCTCGATGATTTTGTTTTCTTCTTGGTTTTGCTTCTTCTACGATCTAGTTTGCAGCTAGATTACATAGGGTGCTCTTGTAGCCGCGGTGGCTAGAGGTGCATACCGGACCGGCCAAGTGATTTCAACTTGTTCTATCGAACTCGCCCTAAGCTCCCCGCATGAATAGGGATACGTTGTGACGAACGGGGGTCTCGAAAGGCGGATGTTTTCGGAGTCGGATGGGAAGGCCACGTTTTAAAGATGCTTTTAATGAGATTCGCTTTGCTATCTTCATCTATCTTGTTTGGAGCTACAACATAAGCATGATCTAGATTCTCTAGATTGGTTATCTCTTGCTTTCTCTTGTTACCTCTTTAGTAGATTAGATTAGATTCGTTTTCTTTATGAGTTAGTAGATTAGATGCAACTTACCTTCATAAGATAGCTTACCTTGCTATACTAGATTGAATCCTTGCGTTGCACATTGTTCCACGGATTCGATACCTTGGGTTCACCACTCGAGGGAAGAAGGGTCCCTTGACTACGACGGGAGACTTGTCCGCTTGCAAGTCACAAACGAACTTTGATACAAATATTAACCGTCAACAAGCCCCTTTTTCTGGCGCCGTTGCCGGGGAACAAGCAATCAAGATCCGATCTAGTATCGCTTATCTTTCAGTTTTTCTTTTGATTTTCTTTTGCATCTCTTATGTTTGATCATCCTCAAAAGAAAAAAAAAGAGTCAATCTAATCTAGTTTTGATTAACCCTAGTTTTTATGTTTAGATTTTTGTTTTATTACTAACCCTAACCGGAGATGGTTGGCTACCTCTCCAAGAAACCCAAATTTTTTTTTGTGGATGATCCAGGAAAACTTTACAGGCAAAGGTGACGTGCAACACAAGCTCGAAGGACCATCAAAATCTCCAAGGGAATCACCCCCTCCAAGTCAAGACGCCGGAAGGCCGTTCAAGATCAACAAGGATGGAGAAGATGGAGACGAAGAAAGAAGCTCAACACCTAAAGGCTGCCAAGGCAAGATCCACATGCGGGGTGTTCATCGTGATGAAGATGCTAGACGCAAGTGGGACAACTTGCCGGGCGCCCGATGGATAACAAAGAAGAATATCCGAGACAACTCCAAGGTCCCAAGACGGCGAAGGCTACTCAAACTCATTCGGGAGAGATGAAGGATCACACTAAGAAGACCATGAAGATCACAACCGAGGACCGGAGTTCGAGATGCCGAGCCACAAGGAAGATGTTGCATCCGTCAAGACCAAAGGACAAAGCCGGACTCGTGAAGACCAAAAAAAAATTGACTAAGCCAAAGTGGGTACCCAAGATTGCAACGCCCGCAAAGAGCGTTGATCCGAAGTAATCAAGTGAAGAAGTCTAGCCATGGACTATAAACGAAGCGCTAGGCGGGGAGGCAACCCGTTTCGTCAAGTCAAGAATAAGCTACGGGAGGACAACCTGATTCCGGGTTTTTCAAGTCTTTTTAAATTTAATTCAGTTCTGAATTTTACTACGCAAAACCTTAGACTTAGAATGGTTGAACAATATTAGAGACATAATTCTTGGTTGAACGTTTTGCTTGATCATAAACCCTTTACATGAACCATCCTATGTGTTTGTTTGCTTCCTTTTCGAGAAACCACAACCAAAACCAAAAAAATTTCAGAACCTTAATCAACCTTTCAACCTCGTTATGGTGCTGAGGTTGACTTGTTTTTCATGCTAAAAACACACGAGTAGAGCCACGACTTGTATCTAGATGTTATTTAAATTTCAGCATGTGGTAGGACTCGCGTGAACCTAGAAACTTGATTTTTGGTTGGTTTAAAAATCCATATCCTTGGTTTCTCTAAGATTAGAATTTTTCTAAGCCTCACTTAATTTTATTTCATTCAAAATCTCTCTCATCTAATCAAAATTAGGACCTAAACCTATGCCCCCATGATCAAGCCGGGAAAAGCTTGCTCTCAACCAATGAAGGCAAACTATACCGGTGAGACCGAAACCGACGTAATAAAAAAATATTTTCGACTTGCATTTGTTTTTAATGGTTTAAAAACTTCTCTAAAATTATGTTCGAGCTCTTGCATGGCTCTGAAAAATATTTTTAAATTTCGAAATTAGAGGAGTGCTTAGCCTTAAAGGGAGGCAATCTAGTTAACCTAACCATGCATGCACCATGGTACATCACGGGATGCCCCTCCAACATATTTAAACCACATGCAAAGTACAAGCATGGGGGGCAGCCAAGGCTTTGTTTTGTAGGAATATCATGGATGCATGTGAGGCAAGGGAGTATGGAAGTGAGTCAAAGCGAAAACATCAAGTGGAAGGAGCAATAATGCAAGCGAAGGAGTGGACGGGAACGTTTGGAAGGTGTACGCGATCACGAAGCAACATGAATGCACTAGAGAAGAACCGAGCCAAGAGGAGGAGAGAGGTAGTCTTTCATCCAACTCTTTGTTTGTGTGCTCTAGTTTGTAGGCCGGAATCACCTTAGACTTAGCCATCCACGGCGTTTGTTTCGTGCAACAAATCACATCCTTAATCCACTCAAAGTCCAGACTCCAAAATAATATTTGTGTACCTTGTTACCGGGTGAAAACCCCGGATATATATTTGTGAGGGAGAGTGCTGCAATCAAGGAAGAAAACTACAAGTCTTTTCACCAAAGAAGAAGGGATCATCGTCGTCTAAGCCATCATCGACAACCTCTTCGAGGAGGCACTCGTTTCCGAGTTTCCTTGGAGTATGGAGGAGGACACGGCACCGCCGAGGAGGAACCACACTCTTCTCCTTGGTGGCATGAGGGCCACACAAAACTCGTTTATTAGGTTTACCAAACTTCAATAACGTATGGAGGAGCCGCTGTCCAACCTCGCCACTTGACACGATCATCCGCTCCACCTCCATACGCTCCGCGGTATTCCGAGGGGTATGTCATCATGACGGAGGAGGAGAAGAAGCTCGCTCGCCTTAAGTAGAGGCTTGTAGCGAACGTCGACATCGACGACCAAGCTCTCCACATATTGGGTTTCACACGGGACACCGGTGCAATTCTCTAGCGGAGTGTCGGCAAACACCCACAAGGAATTCGCCTAGGAAACTTTCATGACCATGGCGCATACCCTTGATGAAGGAGTGCTGAGTCTCTCATTCCGTTGGAGGGAGCCCACAAGAGGAGAAGAAGGAAGACACCGTCGGAAGGGTAACCTTGATCAACGATGCTATTTCTAGCACCTTGATGGGGTAATCTCCTTTCATCCATGGGTTGCAATCGATCTTGAGATGTGATCACACTTTGTTGGATTATCTATCTATCATCTTGTGCTGAAAATACTTTAATGCTTAAGGCTAGCAACCATGCCGTAAAGGGAGTAAGGCCTCAATGCTTCCTTGGATCCATTCAACACAATCCCCGATAGATTAGATTGGTTTTCATGATTCGAAATGATTGCATGTTCTAGTATCGTAGACCCATGGGCGAGTGTCTCCTATTTTCAAAAGGGAGCTCTGGAACAAGTATGAGCATGAAGGCACATGGGAAGGCTTTTGGAGTATGATCACAGGAAGAGACCATCAACGAAGATATACTGTCCGGAACCCCATCATCCAAGTGTGTCACTTTTGTGCAAGTGGATTTTTGGGGAGAATAAGAGAGACATAGATAACCAACACGGAGTTGAATTGGATTTACTCGCAGCCAATCAACCCTACTCACCTATGATCAACCGGTGGTGTTGTGGCAACATCGGATTCGGGAGATCGGGTTGTTACCTCTCCATGTTGACTATCTCTTTAAAACCGGGTATTACAAGGAACCCAAATCATCTCCTACCCGGGACTTCCCTAGGAATATATGAAGAAAGGAAAATATAAGAGTGAAGATGAGAGAGGAGGCTTCGAAGTGGCCTAGGTGAATTTTCCCCTTCGGATTTGAAGATTAAGACTTTTCTTGAGGGGAAGAAGATCGGTTAGAGGAAGGACTTCTTGTGCCGGCGAAGAAAAAAATAATAAAAGAAAAGAATTATAGGAGAAGGATCTTCTATGGCCCAAGAAGGAGGTGCACAACAAAATTATGTTCCACCATTCGGAGAAATTCCGGCATCGCCAAATTACTACGGTGGTGTACCAATGCAAGCATGGGGGAGTGGTGCAGCCATACCCCCACCATTTTTTGCGGTGCTCAATGTAGCCTTTGCGGAGCCATATGCACACCTTCCTCAACCACAACAAAATGTGGCCACCATTGGAGGATACGCTGCAAGGATCATGCAAATTATTGCAGCCATCCAAACCAATGCAAACCAAATGGGTGAAGGAAATGCAAACGTCGCTTATGTGCTTGGACACCTTCACCTAGCACCGTCAGACAATTCATAGGAGGAGTGGTGCATTCCTATTACAAGTAAGGGTACAACAACCAAGGCTATCAACATCAACCACCGGCGGAAGATTAGAGAGAGGAGAAGCTTTAGTTATCTTTCCTTTACCCCCTTTTTTTTAATTTTCAGCTTGTTTGCGCCTATGTTTGCGTAGTATTTTCAGCTTTGCTTTAATTTTCAGTTTTTAGTTTAATTTTCAGTGTGTATCTTAGTGTTTATTTTCATCATGAATAATGTCGCCACCAAGTTTTTACCTTTGGTAAAGTTACAAAGTTTGTGCCATGATGATATATGATTATAATTGCTGCTTTGTTTATCTTTGTAATTGACTTATGCATGTTTGAACTAGTGCTCTCTTAAAAATACAAATCTGAAATTATCTAAATGCTAGCTCAATCTTCAGCGGAGGTTATGATTAAAATAAAGACCCATAGTGTTTTATGTGCTCTCAAGTTATGAATAGATTAAAGATGTCTTTTATGTTAAAAAATCTTGCTAACCTTGTCATAAATATCACTTGTGTGTTGCTCAACCTATCCGAGCCTTATATATATTTGAGTGCATAAACCTTAGTGTACAAGATTTATTTTTGAGTGAGTTATTGCAGGCCATGATTTCTCTGGCCCGAGACTAAGAAGTTGGTCATTCCGTTTTTGCGTATCTATCTTTTTGCTAGCCTTTTATCCGTGCATTGTGTATCCCCGCATCGGTGATCCCACAAACTTCGCCGGATATCCACCTTTAAACCAAATATCATCTTTTTGTGATTACCTCCTTGACCACAACCTATCGTTGAGAATGGATCATCAATTCAAGGAAGATCGCAAGACGGTGCCAACGTTGAAGATTTCAAGTATCTCTCCAAGGAAAAATATCTCCGGTACCTACCTTATTTTTCGCCTCTTTGCTCGAGGACGAGCAACGTCTAAGCATGGGGGAGGAGGTAGGTACGGTGTAGTTTTAGAGTTCAAAAGGGAGTATTTTTAAAAATATATATATATAATGATGAAAGAAAAAATTCGGCGATGTACGTGACTTCCAAGGTGAAGAAAGAAAATATATATATATATATATATATATATATAAGAAAGAAAGAAAGAAAGAAAGAAAGAAAGAAAGAAAAGAATGAGAAATATGAGAAACAGAAAAAATATATATGTGCGTAAAGTGAACTCCCCGGTTCTCTAAGAGTGCATTCAAGGCTTCAAGTTAAAAAGATCCATTCTCATTTTCCAACCATGTGCAATCCGATAACGAGGACTTCCTTTGTGCCTCGGGATCACTCTTTGCCATTTGCACATGTCCACTCATCTAAAAGTGTGTGTATTTTTCTCTTTCCCCCTCCTTGATTTAACATTATTTTCCAATGACCTTTTTGACGAGTCTCGGTAAGACCATGAGAAGCTTGTCTTGTTTTGACAACACCTCATTTATAAAATCTTGTTAGGACTAAACTTTCCCAAAGCTCCATATAAAGCCTACCACACATATATATATGAGAGGGAAAGGAGTAGAATATATAGGCTTGAGAGACAAGTGAGATGAGGGTACATGAGCAACATGCAAGGTGATTTAAATTTGTGAACTTGGTTTAGCTTTTCTTTATCTCGTTCTTTATTTCAAAAATTCTGAGATCCGTTTAAACTTTATGAGCATGTTAATACTTGTGGGATAAGATTAATAAGAATCTACCCTCCGTAGAGGTGAAGGCTAGTACATTATGGAACTTAAACGAATTAAACTTTTGAGAGCATTATGTTTTTTTTCATGTATGATCAAGTGCAAGGTTTAAACATTGATGGGCAATGATGATATCCATCGAAGGCTTACTCGAGGACGAGCAAGGTTTAAGCATGGGGGAGATGTTGACGGTGAAAATCCGTCAACCTAGCCATGAGTTTACCTTCGGTGTTGGCATAACTTTTGTATCTTATTCATTGGTACTAACCCCCGTGGTATAACAAGTTCACTTGTGCATGTCGGTTTTGGAGTTATGTGTTTACGCAGGGTTTTAGTGTTGAATGCAAGACTTTCGGGATAAGTTCATCAAGCACCTCATGACAAGACCTTGAAGTCCTGAACAAGTCATGCAATGAAGCAAAATTAACTCCAAGAAGCCGGGGACTTGATCCGAGAAGACGACGGACTCCGGGGGACACGACCGGAAAAGTGCGCGAATCTTGCAAGACAAGGAGTTGAGTCCAATTCGGAGAGAAACCGACGACATGGACCTACATGCGAAGGGGGAAGCATCCGGGAAGCAAGGGAACCGACCTCGGGCAAAGGAGCCCGCGGGGCCGGGCCTAAATGGGCCCGAGCCGGCCGGCCCCGGTCCGGTCGGCCCGGGCCCATTTAGGGCCCAAATTCGTCGTCCTTTGACCTAATTGCTTCTCGGGCTATAAATAGCCCCCCGACCGAGAGCCACGCAGAACCGAAGTCGTATTCCGCCGCCGAGGAGCGAGAGAAGCTTGAGGGACACCAACTTGAAGATGAGGGTCATGTTAGTTGTCTAGGGTTTCCCTAGCCGACGTGGGAACCTTGCATGGAAGACCACGTCGGAGCTCGGGAGCGAGGATCAAGATCGAGGGAGGGCCCGGTGGTGATCTTGTTCATGTAATCATTCATGGTGAAGTTTGTAAGTGAATCCGATTTCTAGCGATCAAGTGCCTTCTCGATGATTTTGTTTTCTTCTTGGTTTTGCTTCTTCTACGATCTAGTTTGCGGCTAGATTACATAGGGTGCTCTTGTAGCCGCGGTGGCTAGAGGTGCATACCGGACCGGCCAAGTGATTTCAACTTGTTCTATCGAACTCGCCCTAAGCTCCCCGCATGAATAGGGATACGTTGTGACAGAACGGGGGGTCTCGAAAGGCGGATGTTTTCGGAGTCGGATGGGAAGGCCACGTTTTAAAGATGCTTTTAATGAGATTCGCTTTGCTATCTTCATCTATCTTGTTTGGAGCTACAACATAAGCATGATCTAGATTCTCTAGATTGGTTATCTCTTGCTTTCTCTTGTTACCTCTTTAGTAGATTAGATTAGATTCGTTTTCTTTATGAGTTAGTAGATTAGATGCAACTTACCTTCATAAGATAGCTTACCTTGCTTTACTAGATTGAATCCTTGCGTTGCACATTGTTCCACGGATTCGATACCTTGGGTTCACCACTCGAGGGAAGAAGGGTCCCTTGACTACGACGGGAGACTTGTCCGCTTGCAAGTCACAAACGAACTTTGATACAAATATTAACCGTCAACACAAGTATGGATTTATGCCAAACTATACCCGGTGGGTGTGCCATGGTGAAGCCTATCATCCTAGAGAGGAGGCCGAGAGACAACGCTTGGAGGCATTTGATGGTGATGGTGGGGTAGCAGGATGGTTAGGTGACTATGAGGATGCGACGTTTGCTGAAAGGTCTACGGAGGACGAGCAGTATGATAAGGAGGAGGAGCCAGAGCCGAGTGCTAAGGCATTCTTGGCCATGATGGAGTCGGCATAGAAGCTCCTACATGAGAAGACAATGGTTTCTCAACTCGATGTCATTGGGCGCCTACTGGGGTTGAAGTCCCAGCACAACATGACTCGAGCCTGCTGCGATGCTATGATGGCAGTTATTGGGGGACTGCTTCCGGAGGGTCATCATCTTCCGAGCAACTTGTACGAGTCAACAAGACTCCTTTGGGCACTGAAGATGGTGTATGATCAGATACATTGTTGTCCGAAGGGGTGCGCCCTATTTAGGGAAGAACACAAGGATGCAAAGTATTGTCCCAAGTGTAAATCCTCTAGGTATGTGGAGGTAGACAAGGTTGATGGAACAAAGGAGCAATGAGAACATCCCCATGGAAGTCCTAAGACATCTTCCGATCATACCGAGGCTCCAACGGCTATTCATGTCCGAGGAGTCTGCGAAACAAATGACATGGCACAAGGAAGGCATTCTATACAATCATGACAAGATGGTACATCCAGCAGATGGTCAAGCATGGAAAACGTTTAATGACAACCATCGTCTGAAACATTCAGAGGCTCGTAATGTACGTGTTGCACTGGCAACGGATGGGTTCAATCCTTATGGACTGATGTCGGCCCCATACACTTGTTGGCCCGTGTTCGCTATCCCCCTAAATCTCCCTCCCGGGGTCCTACTTCAACGGCAAAACATATTCTTGACGTTGATAATTCCTGGACACCCGGGAAACAAAATGGGTGTGTACATGCAACCTGTCTATGATGAATTGATCAAGGCTTGGAATGAAGGCGTATTGACTTACGACCGAGCTACAAAGAAGAACATCAGAATGTATGTTTGGTACCAGTACTCCATGCATGACTTCCTGGCATATGGGATATTCGCCGGCTGGTGTGTCCATGGGAAGTTTCCATGCCCGGTATGCAAGGCAGCTCTAGAGTTCAAGTGGAGCGGCCACAAAGTTCTTGACCAATCCAGAGTGGCGCAAGATCATGCTATACTTGTTGACGAACCTTGACAAAGTCGACAAGTATCAGAGGTAAATTCTCAACGAACTTGTTACATACTTCATAAATTTTCTACATCCAACACCCTTGTTTCTTATACGTGCAGAGAATTTTTTGATCAATACTGGCATGATCCAACGCCACCTACTGAACATGAATGAGAAAACCTTCTTCATGAACATGATTTCATTACATGGTTTCAAAAAAAGGTACCTTGTGGCCAACTTAGGTCGTTCCAAGTTTGGTGTTGATAGTTGCCTAATTTCATTTGTCTCCTTGAGCATGCAGTGCAAAAGCGATTTGTCTATAAATGTCGAATTATGACAACTGGCTAGAGGCTTTGACTACAAGGTCTTGTCATTTAGCGCTTATGACGTGAATGGATATCGCTTTCACACAACAAGCTACGAGAAGAGTCGGCCCAATCCAAGGACCACTAATACCAGAGTATTTACGCCTGGAGTAGTTAAGGAGCATGAGGAGCCTGAGGACTATTATGGCATAGTTGAAGAAATATACGAGCTCGAATTCCATGGTGAAAATGCACCTAAGCCAGTCATATTCAAATGCAAGTGGTTTGATCCCGGAGTATCAAAAAGGTCCCCTAAATTTGGGATAGTCGAAATTAGACAGGATTCCTTCTATCTAGGTGAGGATGTCTATATTGTGGCTCAACAAGCCAGGCAAGTTTATTATTGTCCATATGCTTGCAAAACCGACCCACGTCTTCAAGGTTGGTATATTGTGCACAAGGTGTCACCACATGGTAAATGTGCTCGCCCAAACGATTACGATTACAACTTGAACCCACACACGGATGACGAGGAGTTTTATCAATAAGACGAGGGGCTACCTGGGGTGCTTGAGATAGACTTAACTAAAGATATTGAAATGGAAGTAGACGAGGAATGGGTTGTTAACGAGGAAGCTGCAGATGAGGTGCGTGATCCGAGAGACTTGAAAATGCTTGACGGACTACAACTAGACAATGACAGCGATGAGGATGAGGCTGTTGACGATTTGGAGGCTCTTGATAGTGATGACGAGACCTATCGTCCATATAATCCCGATCATGAAGAATATTAGAAATACATGTAATACTTCTCATTTTAATACTTGTAAATATTAGAAAAACATGTGATACTTCTCGTTTTAATACTTGTAAATACATTTTTTTATTTTGCTTCCTTGCTAATTACTTCTCATTTACCTAGACTAATACTGGTTTATTTGTTTTAATTGCAGGTGATGGGGCCCACGAGGAGGTGTCGCTCGACTTACTCGAGATAGCGGGAGCCGGAGCCCTCACAGAGGCAGAGGAGGGCTAGGGGCATAGCCGGAGACGACCTTGGCTCCTCTCGCTCTTCTAGGGACGACGACGTCCTTCCGCAGATGTACCACGAGGGGGGCCCACACGCGTCTGAGGAGGGGGCAGGGGGTTCGACTTCCTCTGCAGCCTCGATACCATATAAGCGAGGTCCCAGCCAGCTCCCGAAGCGAGCGATTCCTGTTGACCGCCGCCCACTGATTGCACCCCAGGGGGATAGGTAAGTAACTGCATATGTTCTTCATTTGATATATAGAAAAATCAGAATAAGAACTAATAATAACTATTGTTAACCACTTGTGCAAGAACTGGATACTTGTTGAGGAGGGGGTGGAGGCTCGCAATGTCAATGGGATCTTGGGACTTCTATGTAGGGAACACTTCCCTGGCCTGGTGTAAAGTCAGAGGAGGATGTGGAGGGAGAGTTACCCTCGTTTGACCAGTACACTATCTTCCCCGCAGATGAACCGTATAGAAACTTAGCGGATCAGGTGATTTCGGAGTTGTGGGTAAGCCTTTCTCGCTCTACGACCCTCATTTCATTACTTTCATTGGACATTCTTGAAATAAAATAATGGAGACCTCGTGTGTTTATGCAGGACTTCTTCAGATGCTAGCCAGTACAGGAGGAAAGGGCGTATCAGGTGGCTTACACTTCCTGTAAAAGACGTGTCTCGGACTTGTATTATGAGGCCTGCCTGCAGGAGCACATTGACTACAACACCACCTGTTGTAATAGAAGAATCAACAGAAAGCAGGCAAGAAGTGAGACAGAGATTCTGACAAGGGAGCAGTACCTCCTGGTAGATACAAAACATCTCCTATTGATCTCTTTTCAGATTATTACCTATGCCAATTTGATCTTCTAATGGCTTGTAGGTTATTCCGAGCTGGTGCGCAACCTTTTGCGATTGCTGGGCTGCTATGGTGGAGAAATGGTTGGACGTGGACTGGCAGAAGGTGCACCAAGAGAAAAAAGACCACCATATGCTGATGCCAGGTGCACCTCACCATCAGGGCAGCGCTAGCCTCAGCAAATACAAAAACACATATGTAAGTCACCACCACTTGTCTAATCTAGCCGCGTTCAATTCTAATTGATTCCTAACCACATGTTGGCTTTTTTGTAGGAGGCGACGCACGATGGCCGACCAATTAGCCAACTCGAGGTGTATGCTCTGGCCCACAAGGGCCCGGCAAAGTCCAACATCGAGTACAACCCGGATGCGGGCCCAGAGGCGTACACCAACTCTAGCGTCCACATCCGCCTTAGTTTGTACACGGAGGCATCAAGGTTAGTCCACGGGCCCGACTACGACCCGAGGTCTGAGGAACACCTTGATCCTGAGCTAGTGATGAGGATTGGGCAAGGCAAGAGGCATGGGCGGTTCTACATTGGCGACGGCATCCTTGACACGTCCTCTACTCCTCTCGACCGCCTACTAGCAGCGAGCACGAGCTCTAGTGTGCCCATAAGCTAGCGGCCGATAGCGATAATGTCACTCCAGGTAAATATTCTCACTTTCATTAATCGTTCTTTGAATTTTACGTTCCTTAGCTTTGCATTATTGGAACATTGGTGTCAAATGTTGCAGGCCGAGATGCAGCGTCTTCAGCAGCGACAGGAGGCCTTGCTTGCCGAGCGGGAGGCTGAGCGGGCGGCTGAGCGGCCGAGCGGGAGGCCGAGCAGGAGAGGATGCAAGCTTTGGAGGCCCAGACACAAGGTTTGCTCGCGTTCGTGCAACAACTTGGGGAGCAGCAAGGTTGGCAGATCCCAGCACAGCTGCTTGCACCACCACGACCACCTCCACCACCTCGTCAAGAGTCCACCTTAGTGAGTATGAACACGATTGTTTTACTTTCTGTGCTAATGCTTGTGTCAAACCTAATGTCGGCCTTCGTGCCGGATTTTTTGATTTGTCGGCCTTCGTGCCGGAGTTGTTGATTTGTCGGCCTTCGTGCCGGAAATGTGGTTGTCGGCCTTGGTGTTGACCTTCTTGCAGGTTTTGGAAACCTCCCCATGTAGAGGAGGTGCTGCCGAAATTTTCAACTTTTCTTTACAACTTGGATTTTTACCTTGTTACTCACGCGCAATTTCTTTTTATTCAGCGGCACTCGGGAGTGTCATCGAACCATGTCGGAGGGTCGCCGGGGTCGCACGTCGGGGCATCCCCAGCCGGAGCTTCACTGGGATCCCAGTTGCCGTGAAACGCCCGCAATCTCGTTTTTATGTATTGCACTTCTGAACTTGGAATAATGTGTACTTTTGGATATGTGGTTTGTATGTGTACTTTTGGATATGTGGTTTGTACTTTTGTGCACTCGTTTTTATGTATTCCGGAAATATTTGGCCACACTTTTGGATGTGTTGTTTTTCATTTATAAATGTGGTTTGTGAGATATTGAAGTCGATTTGTGGTTTGTATGAATATATGCTTTATTTGTCACACGATAAAGCAAAAGAAAAAAAAGAAAAAAAGGGGATTTCCCCGAGTGCTCGGGCATTAGGCACTCGGGGGAGGCTAAATTTAAAAAGAAAAGACAGGGGCCTTCCCCGAGTGCCTGGGCATCTCGCACTCGGGAAAGACCCTGTCTTTTTTTTAATTTACCCTTCCCCGAGTGCCAGATGCCCAGGCCCTCGGGGAAGAGGTTTAAAAAAACGAATTTCTTCCCCGAGTGTTGCACTCGGGGAAGAGGTTTCAAAAAAATGAAATTTCTTCCCCGAGTGAGTAAAAAAATTTCGGTAGACGGTGTTAAATCTTCACCGAGAGTTAGCAAGGCACTCGGGAAAGGCGTCCCCAAGTGCTCGATATTTGGCACTCGGGGAAGGCCTCTTCCCCGTGAGCCGCTTCTCTGGTTGCCCTTCCCCGAGTGTTGCACTCGGGGAAGCCTTCCCCGAGTGTTTTGGGGTCTTCCTCAAGTGCTTTTAACACTCGGGGAAGGGGCTGACTCCCGTAGTACTTGAGGCGACGGGGGAGCTTGAAAGGATCGAGGCAATATGGCCTAGAGGGGGGTGAATAGGCCTGCACACAGAATTTAAACTTTTTCTGCGAAAACACTGTCAGACTCCGGAACCTCCGAGATTATTCTCGGAACCTCCGAACGAGGCAGCCTCCGAGAATAAACTCAGAACTTCCGGGAACTATTAGAACAGAGCATATAGGACTTGAGCAGCATATAACTTGATGAAATACAGATCTACCAAATTCTAGGAGGTACTTAGGACCTAGCAAGAAGATTTCTAAGCAAAGAACAAGGTAGGAAGGTACCACAACATAGATCGGGAGCAAACCCTAATAGATCTAGTCAAGAACAAGTATGAACAAGAGCAATGCAATGATATAAATGAGAGCACACACGAGACAAGGATTTATCCTGTGGTTCAGCTCGCCACAAAGGCTTGCTTACATCCACGTTGTTGAGGAAGCCACAAAGGCTAGGGACCACAAAGGTCAACTCCTCTCTCACACCTATCACTTTGGGTAATAGGTGGAGGCTTTCCACTGGAATCACAAAGGGTAATACAAACACCTTGGAGCTTCCACAAATCGGTTTGGAGAGCTTACAAGAACCTCTATCCGTCTAGGAGCAAGGCTCCAAGAGTAATAGATCCACCAAGCTTGCTAGGGTTCTTCCAAGTGCTCAAGTTCAAGAGAGAGAGAAATTTGCTCACAAACTCACTTCAAGAATCCACTCTCAATCAATACTAGGCAAGGATTTGGAAGAGAGTAGGTTAGGAGTGAATGCAAGGTGAGAGAATTGAGTTAGAACCGCGTTATGTTCAGGGCCAGGAAGAGAATAGTTGTTGGGGGTCCAAGGGGTATAAATACCCCCAGATCCAGAACAGTAACGGCTATATTCCAGAGTTCGGAACCTCCGAGAAAAATCTCGGAACTTCAGACCTTTGAAATCTCTGCTGACTGTAACCCGTACGGTCGGAACCTCTGAGAAAAACCTCGGAACCTCCGAACAACAAACAACAGGGGCAAAACAGCGGCAGATCTCTTCCCTTTGAGAGATGGTTAGGGTTTAAGAAAGATAGACTATGAGCACCTGAAACCACCCTAACTCACCATTAGTATCCCTCTTGATAGTACAGATTGTCCTATACTCAAATTCAAAAGATAAAATAAATAAACTTCTCCAAAGAGCATAGGTATCCTTCTTCATTACGTTGAGGGGTCTCCATTCTTTCTTTTGCACCTGTAAAATAACTTTATGCTGCACAACAGTCTCAAAAGCTCATTAGCTCTTTAATTGTATGGTCAACATCACCAAAACCCTCATAGGGCTTGATTGCACTTACAATCTCCCCCTTTTTGGTAAATGTTGACAACCCAATTAAAGTTTACAATTTAATTTAAAAGATTGAGCTTTTGATGATTTTAGTACAAGTCTCCCCCTCAATGTATGCATGTACCTTTTGAATAGGGTAATATGTCTCAACTGACATTTAATTTGCATACATTGTGAGTAAAGTGTCAAGATAATTATACTCAACCCATCGAGGGGTGCAAAAGAAGTGTAACAGGTAATATGTGATGCATATGACATGTGAAAACAATCAGAGAGTTATCTGTTAGCAGAGTTCGGAACTTCCGAGAAAGTTTCCGAAACCTCCAGGAGTTGAAGCCTCCGGAAAAATTCTCAGAACCTCCGAGGTCTGCAATAGATACTCCAACACACAACCTTACACAGGCAATGCAACAATATGACCAGAAATAGCAGCTAGATAAAGATAAAAGCATCCAACACATCTAGCCCTATTACATCCATCACACAAGTGTTTTAAAGTTTTCACATCCCACAGTTATGGCCATGACCAGACCATGCTTGCCAACAGAGGCAAGCTTAAAGCACCAACATTAACCACCAAAAGTTTATGAGAGAATAGTTAGTACTCTCATCTCACCAAAAGAACAAAAGAATTTTTTGTTGTTAGCCTAGCCACCAGTCCCACCAGAAGCTCCAGGTCTTCAGATCATCTCAATCTTCATATTTCTTCCCCTTTGTCAACAGTTTAACAAAAAGGAAAGAAAAGAAGAGAGGAAGTCAGAATAGGACCTAGGGAAGTTACTCTTCATCACTAGAGTCAGAGGCATCCTCCTCAGCCTCAGGGATAGTGCTGTCAGATCCAAAGTCAGAGCCAGATCCAGAGGATATGTCCACAGGCCTTCTGATAGGTCTTCCAGTAGTGGCCTTCCTTCTGACCCTAGCACCAGATGAAGAGCCCATTGCCTTCTTACCAGCAGCTTCCTTTCTGAGTCTGGCCATCTTGGCACTGAGTGGCTCAACATCTTCTTCATCTTCTTCAGAATGAGCAGCAGGCACATCATCAGCCATAGGACTGACAGGGTCCTTCTCACCTTCATCTTCACTATACTCTAGAAAATCAGGAAAGATGGGTGGAGATGGAGCATGGCATTGAAAGACAGCCCCTGGTGCTTCAGCATCCTATTCATGTCCTCCCTGAGCTCAAACAACTGAGTTGTTGTCCAGTTGCAGAACCTCCAGGTGTCCCTCACCATGCCCCTCAGCTTATGCAGTCTAGTAGGCATGGGTGCCTTGTTGGGTCCTTCTTCTTGATTAGTCTTGTGCTGCTTGGAACTGGCCTTCTTCAGGATGTGCTCCTCAACCACTTGTTGCTTTTTCTGGTGCTGCCACTGTTTGACCTGGAAGGATGCATGCTCAACATCTTTCTTGAAGCTTATGCCGGAGACCATCTCTATCATATACATGATGTAGAGGGCATAAGGCAGGTTGCACTTGCCACTTTCTGTCACTTCCACCAAGTTATACCAAATAAACCTGCTAACTGAAAAGAGTTGGGCTCCTGGCAGCAGCCTAGCTATCAGATTTGGTGCAAACCTCCTGAGGCTGGTTGAGTCACTTCCCCCTTTAGGGTAGATGGTTTCCCTGAACATGTTGTTGAGCACATAATAGACAGACTTCAAGGTAGTGGTGGAGCCATCTGCCAGCTCATCATACTCATAGGCAGCAGCAATCTTGTTGTGGTTAATGTGAGCCTCAAAGTGTATGACATCAGCCTCCCTGTCCTCCTTGCTGAACCCAAACAGCCTAGCAAATGTGATGAAATCTATCTTGTAGTGCACTCCTTCAGTCATCCAGTGGATGGTCTCTTTGTTGTCCTCATGAAAGAAGGTTGCATGAAACTGAGCCAAGACTTCAATGTTCCAGTCATACTTGAAGCTCATTATATCTCTCATCTTGTACTTGTCCACCAGCTCAAGCACATCTTCCTTCACTGGTTCCTCTACTGCCTCTAGATGGGTAAAATCAATCCATTTCATCTTGATCAGTTTCATCTTAGTATTCAGGACTGTCTCATAGAACTTGAAGTGAAATACAGATCAAAACCTATAATCTATTGCTGCCATCTTGGGATTCACATAAGGATTCTCTTCTCTAGCCTTCTTGACTAGATAACCTGCCCCATCATAGTTGGTGTGCTCAATGTAAACTGAATTGTCATACTTGGTAGGGGGTGTCTCTTGAGCAGCACCTTGTGATACTTCAGGTAAGTGGAGTCAATTTCCCCAAGCAGCATATCATCTTCAAGCTCAATGGGGATGGTCTTCCCTTCTGTACCCCCATTATCATCTACATGTGCTGCAGATCCAGATCCTCTTCCTCCTGACAAATTGCCCCCTTTTCCTCTCCTGGGGGTTGCTTTCCCCCTGCTGCCACTACAACCCACAGCCTCCATTGCTGCAAGCTTAAAAGCCCTCTCTCCAGCAGGTGTTTCAAATGGTTGCCTCTGCCTCTTGGCATAGGTTTTATCAGCAGTAGTTCTAGACATCTGCCAGGAAGAATCATATGTAGCAGATAAGGATTGGATCAAGATAGATAAAGACTAAGGATCACAGATAGACATGAAGTTCAGTTGATTAAGTTTTAGTGGAATTTTGAATCACAGACTGTCACTTGTTAGTACAGACTTCGGAACCTCCAAGGATTTTCTCGGAACCTCCGAAGTCAGGGTACTAACAGAGGACAGTTTGTTGATTCAACTTTCAACTGAATCTTAACCAAAGGAAGCAAACATGATGGAATTTAGCTATGACAGATATGAGATAAAGTGTTGCAAGTGAAGTAAAATTCAGTGGAACTTTGAATCAAAGTCAGCCTACAGTAGGTTACAGGGTTCGGAACCTCCGAGAATTTTCTCGAAACCTCCGAGACTCTGTGAACCTTACTGCATTCTGAACTTTGATTCAACTTTCAACTGAACCTAATCTACACATGCATCACAAGCATCCAGAATATGGCACAAGGTAGCATTCTACAGTTGCAAGATCTAGAACCCTAAGATCAGATGGATCTAGGAATTAGGGTTAGGGTTTTGATCTCGGGTTACCTTGAGTGGGGAGGAAGATGATAGAAGTCGATGATCTTGAGAAGCATTTACGCCAGGGACGTAGCCCAGAGGCCCCCTCCAAATCAGAGATCTGGTGGTGCTGAAGAGGAGCAACTCGCCGGAATAAATCCAACGGTGCAATGTTGTTCCTCTTCTGCTTCTCAGAGATCGACGAGAAAGATGAGTAAAGGTGCAAATCGAGGCTTCCTTCTTCTTCTCCGTACAAGATCCGAGTGGGTCTAGGTCAACCCCTGGAGCAGTTCGTCTTCCTTCCTCCTCAACTGCGACCCACCGACGAAGACAGGTGCACGGCCTCGCACGTGTGACCCACGAGGAGCGCGGTCACCTGCAGCGAGGGAAGAGGCGGCGGTGGCGCGGTGGTGGAGAAGGAGAGTTCGATGCGGTCGCCGTCGGGAGAGAGAAGGGGAGAGAGAGAGGCGCGGTAAAAACTGGATCTGTGAGATTGACAGCGCGGTGAAAGGGAACGAAGGATTAACCCTAGGTAAAAGAATATTCCCCGAAAGATGCCAGATTCTCTTTAACTGCTCTTCGGTCGAGACTGAATGCTAAGTCTGTAAAGATTGGAACTTCTGATGATTTTCTCAGAGCTTCCGAGGCTCGGAGCCTCCAAAGATTTTCTCGGAGCTTCCGAAACTTGAATTCCAGAGACAGTTAACTTTCACTCCTTTTGAGATTTTGAACCTTTTAACAACTAAGATCCTTAGGTCATGGTACCCTTGACTCAAGTGGCTAGAAAAACAAGCAATCACACATTCAACTATAGCCACTTAAGACAAGTTAGGGATATGAAAGTAGATTTTGAAATACCTTTTAAGATAATGTTTTCACAAACACTTTTTCAAACAAATTTTTCAGAGTTTGAAGCAAACAATCATGGCATGCTAGAGATCAAACCACACAATGAGAATCAAGAATATTTAGTTCATTCCTTAAACTACAAAACCTTGACTCATCGAGAGGTTTAGTGAAGATATCATCTAGTTGTTTGTCGGTGCTCACATGACTTAAAACGATATCTCCTTTGGCTTCGTGGTCTGTCAAGAAGTGATGACGGATGTCTATATGTTTTGTGCGAGAATGGCTTACGGGGTTGTTTGCAAGCTTTATGGCACTTTCATTGTCACACAAAAGTGGGGATATGGGAAAAGTGACATCCGTAATCCTTTAAGGTTTGCTTCATCCAAAGTAGTTGAGCACAACATGCGCCGGCTGCTGTTGACGGTGTATTTTGGTGCACCTAGCATGTTCATTACACTTTGGTTTGGATTTGATTATGGAACTAACCCGCCACTAGGCACACTAATCATATAACAAGTTCATCTTTGTGCATGCATTTGGAAGTGTTGTGTTTATGTAGGAAAACATGGACATAAAGGACGGATTCGCAACAAGTTCAAAGGAGCATTCATGGAGTCTTGTTCGTGTTCATGAGCTTGCTGAAATCACTTCCAATGGTGGTGAGGACCGAAGTGCTACGAGGAACACCCCTGGGGATTGAAGCGTAAAAGATCAACTTCATGCAAAGAGAGCCTCCATCTTGATCGCGAGGATAACAGCGTCAAAATCATGCAAGTGGAGGGGGCAAAGTAGATAAGTGCGCGAGGACCCACGGAGCAAAAAGGGCGACCGAACCGGGCCGAGATTGGGCACGGGGCCGGCCGGCCCGGGCGGGCCGGCCCCGGCCCACTTCGGGCACCGGTTCGGTCCCGTCTTCCTTGCCCTCGAAGGATCTTCGACCCTAAAACCCCCGACACGCCGCCAACACAGGGAGGAGGAGTTATTCGCACCAGAAGGCCATCCACAAGCTAGAGAGAGAGGAGGAGGATCTCCGGCGGGAGATCAACCACCTCGAAGGAAGCACCCTCTCGTGGAGAAGAAGGAAGACATCGGCGGAAGGGAAACCATGATCAACGGTGCCATGATCAGCACCTTGATGGGGTAATCTTCTCATTCGTCCATGGGTTGTAATCGATCTTGAGATGTAATCGCACTTTGTCGGATTATCTATCTATCATCTTGTGTTGAATATACTTTAATGCTTAAGGCTTGCAACCGTGCCGTAGAGGGAGTAGAGCTCCAATGCTTCCTTGGATCCATTCAATACGCCGTGGCCATCAAAGGTCTAGTCATGAATACCTTCGCGTAGTGACAGTACGAGAGGAGGGAAAGGGCTTAACCGTGGTCACATCCCCGATAGATTAGATTGGTTTTCATGTCTTTAAGCGATTGCATGCTCTAGTATCGTAGACCCGTGGGCGAGTGTCTTCTACCTTGATCGTTTATCATTCTCTCTAGTGTAGTTTAGTGCTTTCTAGTATAATAGTAGTTAGGGTTTTAGTAGCTAGTGTGTCGTTGTTAATAGAACGCTTGTAATCCCCTTGCTCCGCGGATTGACAAGAACCTTGGGAATCCCGTGGTGAAAAAGGTGTGGGGTCCGTACGCTTGCGGATCGTAGAGGGATACGTCTTTTATCCGTCAACAAGCCCCTTTTTCCGGCGCTCGTTGCCGGGGAGCAAGTTAGTTTACATCGTTTGATTTGCATCTAACTTAGTTTTATATTTTAGTTTATCTTTTATTTGCTATATCTAACATATATCATCCAGAAAAACACTTGTTTCTTTTTTGTTTTTGTTTTTATCTTATTGTCTAGATGGAGTTCGTTAATCAACCCGTGGAAGAACCGGAGAAATCATTAAGGGATTACGCTAGCCCTCGATGTGAAGACATAAAAGTACAAGAGTCGGACTCGAAGCTCGAAGCGACCAAGTATGAAATTAAATCCAAGATCATCAAGATGGTGGCGGAAAACCCATTTGAAGGGATGCTTACGGAGAACCCATATAGACACATAAGGGATTTCACGACAATATGCAACACGGTGCGTCAAGAAGGAGTTCCCGATGAATGGTTCAAATGGAATCTCTTTCCCTACTCACTTGCCGGCAAAGCAAAGTCATGGTATTCGGTTGCGTCCTTTGAAGTTGAAGGCAATTGGAACAAGTTGACAAAGAAGTTTTGTGAGAAGTTCTTTCCAATTAGCAAGGTTCAACATCTAAGGAGGCAAGTGATCACTTTCATGCAAGGAGAAGAGGAAGGGATAGACCAAGCCCGGGATAGGTTTAATGAATTAATCGAACAAGGACCAAAACTCGGCTTCACCGGTGACGTACTCTTGCATACATTTTTCTTTTCCCTAACCCCTAGTTGCATGCGACACGTCGAAATGTGTGCAGGTGGGCATCTCATGGAGAAAACACTCACGGAAGCCGCCCAACTTCTACAAAAAGTTAGTAAAGCGGCTGCCATGCGAAGAGATTGGGAAACAAGACTTGCGGAAGAGCCGGAATTCAATTCAAGGAAGAAGAAGCTTGCTGATTTTTCTAAAAAGGCAACCCCGGAAGTCACAAAAGAGGAGCCAATCATGGAGAAGCTTGAACAAGAACACATCAAGTCAAGAACTACACCAAACGTCGACTTCGCCGCACCAAATGAGACGAACAAGAGAAGCATGTCAAGCGCGAAGCCACTAAGGGAGTTCGAACCAATGGATTGGGTTCCTATTGATTATGGAGAAGTATTCGACAAGAGAAGACCGTTCCCTAATCAAAAGGGGATGGCAAGAGCATTGGAAGTGGATTTCCCACCGGAGAAGAAAGCTGAAAATTCATACGACTTCGAAACCACCGGTGAGATTTTTGAAAAGCTCTTTGGAGATGACGTGGTGGATCCGGAACATATTGCCGAGGTGAAGAGAATCATGGGGATCAAGCCCGAAGCATCACCATACGCTCGCCTTGCTGAAATTTATTCGATAGGATCCGAAGAAGAAGAGAAGATGACGCCGCACTTGAGTTGCGAGATCAACGGAGTTCAATGCAAAGCTTTATGCGACATCGGAGCCCAAGTAAGTGTTCTATCTTCTAAAATTTACGATAAAGTTCAATACCACAACCTAGACTTAGCTCCAACATCAACGAAATTAATTATGGGAGATGGTAGAACTATCAAACCTCTAGGTATTGCTTGCAACATGAAAGTAAAATCTCTAGAAACTATATACCAACTGATTTCTTTGTTATTGATGCTTACCATGGTAATTCTGATCATATAATCTTAGGTAGGCCTTTTCTTAAGTTGGTTGATGCCGTGTTAGATGCCGGAGAAGGCAAAGTAACAATGAACCTTAATGGAACAAAGTACACATATAACTTTCTTCGTGCTTCTAAACACCTTACACCCTTTCCTCCCGACGATGAAGAAGTAGAAGAGATAGATAGTCTTTGTTTTGTTGAAACCCTTAGAGACCCACTGCAAAGAGCGATGGAAAATCAAATTAGTAATCAACAAGATGAAGAACTAGAGGAAGCGACAAAAGGCTTAGAGCCGCATGATGGTAGCGTGGAGGAAGAGAAATTCGAAGACATAGGAGAAATCAAACCCGAGGAGCCACAAGTGCCCGAAGTAGACCTTAAACCTTTGCCCAAGGGATTAAAATATGAATTTTTAGTCAAAACTTATCCAGTCATTGTGAGCGACGAGTTGAGCCCCGAAGAAAATGAAGCGTTTCTGATTTTATTAAAAAAACATAGGAAGGTGATTGGATATTCAATTAATGATCTCAAAGGTATTAGCCCAGCCTTTTGCACTCATCGTATACCAATGGAAGACCAATGTAAGCCTGTAGTGGACCATCAAAGGAGGCTAACCCATGCCATGCGTGAGGTAGTAAAGAAAGAGGTTATCAAGTTACTTGATGCCGGAATCATCTACCGGTTCCGCATAGCGAATGGGTGAGCCGTACATTGTGTACCGAAGAAAGGAGGTTTGACCGTGGTGAAGAATGAGAAGAACGAATTGATACCGCAAAGAACCGTGACCGGGTGGCGAATGTGTATCGATTATCGTAAGCTTAACAAAGCGACGAAGAAAGATCACTTCCCCCTACCGTTCATAGACGAGATGCTCGAGAGGTTAGCAAACCACGCTTATTTTTGCTTTCTCGATGGATACTCGGGGTTCATGCAAATTCCTATTCACCCAGAAGATCAACACAAGACAACGTTTACGTGTCCTTACGGAACGTTTGCATATAGGAGGATGCCCTTCGGCCTATGCAACGCTCCGGCCTCTTTTCAACGTTGCATGATGGCCGTGTTCTCGGAATTCATCGAAGAAATTGTTGAAGTGTTTATGGATGATTTTTCCGTTCATGGGAAGACGTTCATGGATTGCTTAGCAAACTTAGAAAAGGTCCTTACAAGGTGTGCAGAGGTAGATTTGGTTTTAAATTGGGAAAAGTGCCACTTCATGGTTAAGCAAGGCATAGTGCTCGGACATGTTATATCCGAGAGAGGAATTGAAGTGGACAAGGCTAAGGTAGAGACGGTTGAGCAACTCCCACCTCCTACGGATGTTAAGTCCTTAAGGAGCTTTCTAGGCCATGCCGGATTCTATAGAAGATTTATAAAGGACTTCTCGAAGATCACTAAGCCTTTAACGCACCTTCTTCAAAAGGATGTGGCTTTCGACTTTGATGAGAAGTGTCTAGCGGCATTCGGACCTTGAAAAATGCGTTGGTGAGTGCTCCCATCATCCAACCTCCGGATTGGAGCCAACCTTTCGAAATCATGTGTGACGCAAGTGACTACGCCGTAGGCGCGGTCTTGGGACAAAGAAAGGAAGGCCGAGTTCATGCCGTTTACTACGCTAGCAAAACTCTTAGTGGGGCACAATTAAATTACGCCACTACGGAAAAAGAGTTTCTAGCGGTGGTATTCGCTTTCGAAAAATTCAGATCTTACATCGTGAACTCGAAAGTCATTGTTTACACCGATCACGCAGCCATCAAGTATCTCTTGGCCAAGAAGGAAGCTAAACCACGTTTGATTCGTTGGATCCTTCTTCTCCAAGAGTTTGATGTTGAAATTCGTGATAAAAGGGGGTGGAGAATGTTGTGGCCGATCATTTGTCTAGGATGAATCGTGGACAAGATGATAAAGAGCCCATAGAAGATAAGATGAGAGATGACCACCTCTATAGAGTGCTTGATAAAGATACTTGGATGATCGACATCATTCGAGCAATTCGAAAGATGCCCCTCGATCATCTAGACAAAAACACTCAAAGGAAGATAATTTCCGAAAGTAAGAAATATTTTTGGGATGCACCATACCTCTTCAAACTTGGCAATGATGGAGTGATGAGAAGATGTGTGCCAAGAGAAGAGAGGCTTGAGATTCTAAGGAAGTGCCACTCGGCGGAGTACGGTGGACACTATAGCCATTTTCGAACCGAAGCAAAAGTATGGTCGAGCGGATTCTATTGGCCGGAGATGCATGAAGATACTAAAAGATATGTTGCGTCATGCCCCGAATGCCAAAGAACCGGAAACATCTCTCAAAGAAATTCTATGCCTTTGAAATACAACTTGCAAATCGACATATTCGATGTATGGGGCATAGACTTCATGGGGCCTTTTAAAAACTCATTTGGATTCGAGTATATACTTGTTATGGTCGATTATGTATCCAAGTGGGTAGAGGCTATACCATGTCGTAAAGCTTCCACGGAGGAGTCCATCACTATGATCAAGAACGTGATTTTTCCCCGTTTCGGTACACCGAGAATCTTGATAAGTGATTGAGGAACTCATTTCACCGGGAAGAACTTCAAAAGGTGCTTGTCCAAGTTGGGAATTGAGCATAGGGTCTCCACGTCCTATCACCCACAAACCAACGGACAAGCGGAGACGTCAAATAGGCAATTAAAAAGCATACTTAACAAAACCATAGAGAAGGGAGGCAAGGATTGGTCAAAGAAATTAGACGGAGCTTTATGGGCTTACTGAATGGCATTTAAAACACCGATAGGTATGACCCCGTATCAATTCGTCTATGGAAAAGCTTGCCACCTTCCGGTTGAGTTGGAACATAAAGCCTATTGGGCGATTAAAGAGATGAACCTTGATCTTGATGCCGCGGTGGTGAAACGAAGAATTCAAATAAGCGAGCTAGAGGAGTTGAGGTTTAAAGCATATGAAAACGCAAGCATATACAAGGAGAGAATCAAAAGGTGGTATGATAAAAGATTGAAGAAAAAAGAATTCAAAGAAGGAGATAAGGTCCTCCTCTACAATTCGAGGTTTAAAACCTTCGGAAAGGGGAAATTGCAAAGCAAGTGGGACGGACCTTATGTTGTGCATTCGGTGTTCTCCAACGGAGCGGTAACCATTATGGATATAAACGGCGATCAATTTGTGGTGAATGGACGGCGGCTTAAGGTTTACTACGAACCCGATGTCGTGCCCATTCATCATGTTGACGTCTTTACCATGGAGGAAGAGCCCGAACGTCCCGCCTAGGACGAAAAACAAGGCACCAACTTCGTAAATAATTTTTCTTTTAGCTTTCGGAGTTTTTCGCGAAGATTTACCGGGCCAACTTTTTCCCATGGGCTAAGGAAGAAGAAAATAGGGCGGTGTGCAAAAACCGGACCGGCCCGGCCCGGCGAGGGGTGGGCCGGCCGGCCCGAGCGGACCGGCCGGGGGGGGCCCGACGCCCGATGACCCCGAATTTCGCCCGAATTGCTCCTTTTTGACTTCCTTGTTTGGTCGGAAAATTTTAAGGGAAGTGTAAAAAAGGAAAATAAGGTTCCCGGGCTTTTCCCTCGGGACTATATATTTGGCCGAATTGGGAGCTCGAGAATCAAACCTTTCAAGCAATGTGTTGCACCCTTGTAGCAGCCATTGAGCCTCCAAAAAGCTTAGAGTTGAAGCTAGAAGCCAAGAAGCCATCGATGGAGGAGGCGATGCGATGCGAGCTCAAGCTACCCGTCAAGAGGACCGCACGTATCCGTTGCGGAGGACGTGTCCCGACCAGAGCCCTTGCACCTCGCAACCCCGTCGAAGGAGAGAAGGTCCCTACACCCGTTCGAAGGTCGGCACGCCTCCAAGGCATCAAGCGCAAGGATTACAAGGAGGTGTTGCCAGAGCCTAAGGATTATGGGGATAGCGACTACTCCGACGATCGTAGCCCGAGCTCGTGGGCGGCCGCATGGTAGAGACGATGACGATTGGGATGAGCAGCCCAATGAATGGACTCCCGAAGGCCCCAACGGCAACGGCAACGGCGGTGGCGAAGGCAACAACAATGGAGGTGGCGACGACGGTGGTGACAACGGTGGAGATTATGGCGACGACGACCCCTTCGGATTGCATCCGGTGTGCTGTCGAGTTTGCCGTCAATCCATCGCGGATCTCTACACGTCGGCCGACGAATGTCTCCAAGCTATGGAAGCGATGAAGCAGCATATGGAGGACTTGGAGCACATAGTTGAAGATGACTACAAGTTCCTTAACTGTAACGTGCGCAAACTTTTCGGCATGGTTGGAAACATGAGAGGCAAGTGGTGCAAAACTTGCTCGAAGTACCACTAGATCTAGTTTTCCCCTTAGGATTTTTGTAAGATACGACGAGGACGTCGTATGTTTTAAGTGTGGGGGAGAGCTAGCTTGCTAGCCTTAGCTTTTGCACTTCAAGTTTAGGTTCGGTTTAATCTTCGTGTGAGAGTCTTAGTGTTTTAATGAGTCTTTAGTTTTTGAGTCTGTTTTAAAATTTTTGCAAGTGTCTTAAATTAGTGTTGAGTCAAGAAAATCAAATAAAAAGAGTCTTTATATACATCTTTGTGTTTTATGTATTGTTTATCTTTATTTACTTGTTTGTTTAATCTTTGATTCTTGATATATGAACACAAGTATGTGGTTTGAAAAACGTTTACCGTGGTGCTTAGTGGAATCGCTACTACTTAAAGTACCCATACCGCACTTCGATCTTGAGCTTCACATGTTAGTTGTGCTATGTTCAATGCTAAAAATTGGAGGATTTCAGTTCTGAAAATTATTTTAAAACCCTTGTAATAAAGGTTAGCAAAACCTCTTTTTCCAAGTTGAGAGTAAGAAAAAATTCCTATCCAAAGCCAAGTTTATTTTTTTTCGCTCCACCATAAGTGTGATTAGCACGATGAGTTAGGCTAGGACCCTTCTCTCTTGGTGAGTTTTAATTTCGAGCAATGATCATGTCCTTGTGCTTATCTTTTGTTGCTAGCCTCGTCATATATTCGGTAACATGACTTTCACAACGGAAGTCACGTACATCGCCGAATTCCATACCCAACCCTATACATCTCTTTTGTACATCGTATTCCTTGAACACAACCTATTTTCAAAGTTTCGTCTCGTCTCTAGCATGATTTATTTAAAATTTCAGATTGTATGCATGCGAGGAAAGAGAGAATTGAAAGCTTTGAAAAGTTGTCAAGAGAGAGAAAAATAAAGAGAAAAAAGTATGTGTATGGAAAAGAAAGAAAGAAAGAAAAATCATATGTGAATGAAAGAGAATAAAGAAAAAAGAGAAAGATGAGTTAGCAATAAAGGTATGAGAGGGATGGATCAAGTGAAAGAAAAGAAAAAAAATAAAGTGTAAGGAAGGATGTCACGTTGATTGTGAGACGAAACTTTTACTCTATTTCCAACCATGTGCAATCCGACAACGAGGACATCATTGGTGCCTTGTAGTCACAATTTTCTTTTGCCCTTGCACATGTCCATCATTCTAAATCTTCTCATCCTTGATATCCCTACATATGGTTAATTCTCATGATCATTGGCTTTGAAAGGTAGACGACCATTAGAGGAAGTTCTTAGTTTGACAATACTTGTGTTGATTGCGCTAGCCCTACCTATAGCTCCACTTTTACATGATATATGAGAGATTAATGGGAGGTGAGAGTTTTATAAAATTTGGTTAGGATAGCCACTTCATATGAGTGACTTGAGAGAGCTTGGAGAAAGGTTTTTGTCTAATACTTGTTGCAGGAATTTTTGTTTTGAAAACCATAAAAACCCTCCGATGGAAGCAAAGGAGTAAGCATGGTTGGAATTGAAGACTTCAAGTGAAGGGTTTGAGTTGTGGGGTGAATCTTGACGTGGTAAAAATTCTAAACGCCCATGTTTATGTTTGATTATCATTACTTTGTGTTTATGTATTAAAGATGAAGGGATTGACTAACTTGTGAAGAAGGATAAGTGGTACACGATTACACACCTTGGACGAAATTCTTTTGCGAGTACTTGCTCGAGGACGAGCAAGAGCTAAGTGTGGGGGAGATGTTGACGGTGTATTTTGGTGCACCTAGCATGTTCATTACACTTTGGTTTGGATTTGATTATGGAACTAACCCGCCACTAGGCACACTAATCATATAACAAGTTCATCTTTGTGCATGCATTTGGAAGTGTTGTGTTTATGTAGGAAAACATGGACATAAAGGACGGATTCGCAACAAGTTCAAAGGAGCATTCATGGAGTCTTGTTCGTGTTCATGAGCTTGCTGAAATCACTTCCAATGGTGGTGAGGACCGAAGTGCTACGAGGAACACCTCCGGGGATTGAAGCGTAAAAGATCAACTTCATGCAAAGAGAGCCTCCATCTTGATCGCGAGGATAACAGCGTCAAAATCATGCAAGTGGAGGGGGCAAAGTAGATAAGTGCGCGAGGACCCACGAAGCAAAAAGGGCGACCGAACCGGGCCGAGATTGGGCACGGGGCCGGCCGGCCCGGCGGGCCGGCCCGGCCCACTTCGGGCACCGGTTCGGTTCCGTCTTCCTTGCCCTCGAAGGATCTTCGACCCTAAAACCCCCGACGCGCCGCCAACACGGGGAGGAGGAGTTATTCGCACCGAAGGCCATCCACAAGCTAGAGAGAGAGGAGGAGGATCTCGGCGGGAGATCAACCACCTCGAAGGAAGCACCCTCTCGTGGAGAAGAAGGAAGACATCGGCGGAAGGGAAACCATGATCAACGGTGCCATGATCGGCACCTTGATGGGGTAATCTTCTCATTCGTCCATGGGTTGTAATCGATCTTGAGATGTAATCGCACTTTGTCGGATTATCTATCTATCATCTTGTGTTGAATATACTTTAATGCTTAAGGCTTGCAACCGTGCCGTAGAGGGAGTAGAGCTCCAATGCTTCCTTGGATCCATTCAATACGCCGTGGCCATCAAAGGTCTAGTCATGAATACCTTCGCGTAGTGACAGTACGAGAGGAGGGAAAGGGCGAAACCGTGGTCACATCCCCGATATGTTAGATTGGTTTTCATGTCTTTAAGCGATTGCATGCTCTAGTATCGTAGACCCGTGGGCGAGTGTCTTCTACCTTGATCGTTTATCATTCTCTCTAGTGTAGTTTAGTGCTTTCTAGTATAATAGTAGTTAGGGTTTTAGTAGCTAGTGTGTCGTTGTTAATCGAACGCTTGTAATCCCCTTGCTCCGCGGATTGACAAGAACCTTGGGAATCCCGTGGTGAAAAAGGTGTGGGGTCCGTACGCTTTCGGATCGTAGAGGGATACGTCTTTTATCCGTCAACAGCTGCAACATACTCGGCCTCGGCGGTGGAAAGGGCTACTGAGTTTTGCTTTTTAGAACTCCAAGACACTAGGGAACTACCAAGGAATTGACATGTCCCCAACGTACTCTTTCTATCTACCTTGCAACCGGCATAATCGGAATCCGAATAGCCAAGTAGATCGAAAGTGGAGCCCTTAGGATACCACAAGCCAAGGTTAGGGGTATGCACTAAATATCTCAAGATTCTCTTTACGGCCATGAGATGGCACTCTTTCAGGTTAGCTTGAAATCTAGCACACATGCACACACTAAGCATAATATCCGGCCTAGATGCACATAAGTAAAGAAGAGAGCCGATCATGGAGCGATATACCTTTTGGTCCACGGATTTCCCTTCTTCATTGAGGTCCATGTGTCCATTAGTAGGCATTGGAGTCTTGATGGGCTTTGCCTTGTCCATATCAAACTTCTTTAGCATATCCCTTGTATACTTGGTTTGACATATGAACGTCCCTTCTTTTGCTTGTTTGATTTGAAATTCGAGAAAGAACTTGAGCTCACCCATCATGGACATTTCAAACCTCTTTGTCATTACCCTACTAAACTCTTCACAAAAAGTTTCATTAGTACTACCAAATATTATGTCATCGACATATATTTGGCACACAAAGATATGACCATCAACTTTTCTAGTGAAGAGAGTAGCATCGACTTTGCCTATCTCAAAGCCTTGCTTGAGCAAGAAATCCTTAAGGCATTCATACCATGCTCTTGGTGCTTGCTTTAGCCCATAGAGCGCCTTATGGAGTTTGTAGACATGATTAGGATGCTTTGGATCTTCAAAACCCGGAGGTTGCTTAACATATACTTCTTCGGAGAGTGCTCCATTGAGAAATGCACTCTTGACATCCACTTGATAGAGCTTGAAGTCATGATGGATAGCGAAAGCTAGTAGAAATCGAATTGCTTCAAGTCTTGCTACCGGTGCATATGTTTCTCCAAAGTCTAGTCCTTCAACTTGAGTGTACCCTTGAGCAACCAATCTTGCTTTGTTCCTAGTCACAATACCAAACTCATCTTGCTTGTTTCGAAAGACCCATTTAGTGCCAATGATGTTGGTATTTGGCCTCTCCACCAATTCCCACACTTGATTTCTTTCAAAGTTGTTCAACTCCTCTTGCATAGCCACCACCCAATCCGGATCCTCAAGAGCTTGCTCGACCTTGGTTGGTTCAAGAGAGGAAACAAACGAGTAAAATGTGCAAAAATTCTTAAGACAAGATCGTGTTGTTACCCCTCTCCTTATGCTCCCAAGGATATTGTCAACGGGATGATCCTGTTGTATGACTTGATGTACACGAGGATGTGATGGTCCAAGAGGTTGGTGTAGAGGTTGGTCTTCATTATCTTCATCAGCTTGGGGCTCAGATGTGCTTGCTTGAACATCCCCTTGCTGATCAATTTGCTGGTTCAGGGTGTCTTGTGGTGTTGGAATTCCAGACCCCGGAACCTCCAGAGAATTTCTCGGAAGTCGAGTTTTAGTGCCAGTTCCTGGAACCTTCGAGGAATTTCTCGAAACCTCCGAAGTTTGTACAGCTCCTGAACCAGTGACTTCTGGCCCTTCAAGTGGTGTTGAAGCTTGTGCTTGGTTCTCATCTTCCTCTTGTGCCTCAACTGATCTAACATCACATATGGCCATTTGCTTGATTGCTTCACAAGATGGCTTCTCATTACCTACAACATTCAAGTCAACTTGCTCCACTTGAGAGCCATTAGATTCATCAAAGGTCAAATCTACCGTGACTTCAATCCTCCCGGTGGTTAGATTGAAGACTCGATAAGCATGCTCATTTGGACCATAACCAAGAAGAAATCCTTCGTCAACCTTTGGTGCAAACTTAGAAGTTCGGGGCCTCTTGTTTAGAATGAAACCTTTGCACCCAAACACTCTAAAGTAAGACACCTTGGGCTTTTTACCGGTGACAAGCTCATAGGAGGTCTTCTTGTGAAACTTGTGAAGATAGAGGCGGTTGATGGCGTGGCAAGCCGTGTTAATAGCTTCGGCCCAAAAGATGTCTTGAGTCTTGTACTCATCCAACATGGTTCTTGCCATCTCAATAAGAGTTCTATTCTTCCTCTCAACCACCCCATTTTGTTGAGGGGTATAAGGTGCTGAAAATTCATGCTTGATGCCCTCTTCATCAAGAAACTCTTCAACATAGGTGTTTCGGAACTCCGAGCCATTGTCACTTCTCACTTTCTTGATTGGTAGCCCGAACTCCCTTTGTGCTCTTCTTATGAAGGTCTTCACCTTCCCTTGTACTTCACTGTTGTCAAACACAAAGAACACCCACGTGAAGCGAGAATAATCATCAACAATAACCAAGCCATATTTATTACCGTCAATGCTTATGTAGGCCACCGGTCCAAATAGATCCATGTGAATGAGCTCCAATGGGCTTGAAGTAGTGAGGATGCTATTTGGTGGGTGAGGTGCTCCTACTTGCTTTCCGGCTTGGCACGCTTTGCAAATCCTATCTTTCTCAAAATGAACATTTGTTAGTCCAAGGATGTGTTCATCTTTCAAAGGTTTGGCCAAGTTCCTCATGCCAACATGGGCTAGTCGGCGATGCCATAGCCAACCCATGCTAGATTTTGCCACTAGACAAGTCTTGGGAGAAACTTTACTTTTGTTGAGATCAACTTGGTAAAGCCTCCCCCTCAAGCGACCCGTAAGGACAATAGAGGAATCCTCCCTTCTTATGATGGACACACCCTTATCCGCGAAGTGGCAATCAAAACCAATCTCACTAAGTTGTGAAACCAATAATAGATTGTAACCCAACGGATCAACATGAAGAACATTTGTAATTGAATAGTTTTGAGATATAGGGATATCACCTACGTCGATGACTTCTCCTTTTGTATCCCCTCCATATGCAATGGTTTCCTTTGGTCCTTCCAAATGGAGATAGGATGAGAACATACTCTTTTCTCTGGTCATATGATGTGTACATCCGCTATCAAGCACCCAACTTGATCCACCAGAGGAGTATGCCTACAAAAACAATTTAGTTCCTTCTTTTAGGTCCCCAATTTGACTTGGGGCCCTCCACGTTAGCAACCAAAACCTTTGGAACCCATAGAGATCTTTTCACACATATTTTGGACTCATTTCCAACATACGTGGCAACAATTTTACCAACATTGTTGCGTCTCAACACATAGCTAGGGGGTATGTCTCTAGATGCATGGGCCTTGGTCTTGTTGGGGTTCAAGTTTCTTCTAGGCATTATTGGATGATTTTGAACCTGCATACAAGTGTTAGATGCCTTAGAAACATCCTGGTGCTAAGCCTTGCTCTTTTTCTTTATCTTGTCTTTACAGACCCCGGAACTTCTGAGAATTTTCTCGGAACCTCCGAGTTTGGCTGTCTGAGTGGCTCGAGGCTTCCAGACTCCGGAACCTCCGGGCTTGGAGGTCGGAACCTCCGGGGTCTGGGTAAACAGGAACCCAGTGCTCTTGAATTCAAGGCATTCTTTTTCCTTGATGATTTTTCTTTCATTGGTCTTGCCACCTTCAACATATCCAAAGCATGGATTCTTGCTTTTCTCTAACACTTTCCTCTTGGTGAATCTTGCCCTTTTGTTTTCTTCACCCATGCATCCTCTAGCTATGATTGAGTTCAACCTAGCAATCTCTTTCTTCATGGCCTCCATGTTAGCAAGATTAGTAGCATAGGATTCAATATCAATATGATGACATCTATCACAACCCTTGCTAGTAGAAGCACTAGAGTCGCCTTTTACCTTTGAAGGATGTGAGGTGCTACTCCAAAGGAGACTATATTGCTCCTCAAGCTCTTCATTCCTCAACTTGAGAGAATTGCATTGAGCTTGAGAGGCAGCAAGGTCTTCCTTGAGAGTAGCTATGACACTCTCCGCTTGGTTAACTTCCAAACGCAAAGCCTCAAGCTCACTTCTATCAGAGATAATAGTGTCTTGGCTTTTCTCTAATTCTACTATTAGCCTAGCCATAAAATCTCTAGATTGCTCATCCATCTTACGAACAAGTTGGTTTGCTTCCTCATCACTAGAATCATCACTAGAGTCCATTTCCGACTCATCACTAGGTTGAGAAGAGGGTTTTGAGTTAGTTTTTACCTTCTCGCCCTTGGCCATGAAACAATGAATGGATGTGCTCTCTTCATCATCGGTTAAGTTGTTGAACAACCTTGAGGTAGAGGGAAGCTTCTTGATAGCCACGGTTGCAATTTTCTTCCATTCCTCTTCACTAGAGCTTTCATCTCCGGAATTCCATTCATGACCAATATGAGCCTCTCCACCATAGTTTCTTCTCTTGTAATGTGGCTTTTGGTCTTTCTTGTAGTTTCTCTTACTCTTGTCATTCCTATTTTCTCTTTTCTCATTAGGGCAATCCGCAATAAAGTGCTCGGTGCTTCCACAATTGTAGCAAGTTCTCTTTTTCTTGTTGGGAAACTTCCTCTTGCAAACTTGTACCCTTGCTTCTTTAATCCTCTCTTGTATGTCTTCATGAACAAGGCCATATCCCCAATCTCACCATGAGAGCCTTCATCTTCATCTTCACTAGAGTCACTTGTAGAGCTCTCTACTTCCACTTTCTTGGATTTTGACTTGGTGGGCTTGGATGGAGTAGAATGCTTGGTTGAAGTAGTACGCTTGCTTGTGTTGTTGGAATGGAGAGCAACCTCTTTGACCTTCAAGTTGTTCAACTTAGCTTCTAGCTCACCAATTTTCTTTCTATGTTGAATTTCCTTGTCCATTAGCTCATGAGTAAGAATTCTCCCAAGAACATCATTTGGGGAGAACTCTTCAAATCTCTTCTTCTCTCTAATCAATGTGACTAGAGTGGGATTCCTTGGAGCAAAGGCCTCCAACATCACCTTCACAACATAGTGATCATCCAACTCATCAGCACCTAAACCACGTATCTTTCCAACTATGACCATTAATCTATCAAACATCTCTTGTGGCCCTTCTCCATCAAATATTGTGAACCTATTAAGCTCGGCCATCAAAATGTTGATCTTGGACTTCTTCACTTTGTCAACACCCTCGTGAGCAATGAGGAGGGTGTCCGAAATTTCCTTGGCAATCTCTAGCCCATTAACTCGGTTGTACTCTTGAGCACTCGAAGCACTAAGAAGTATGCTTGTAGCTTGAGCATTTCTTTTGATGTTGCGACGATCACGTGGAGTGAGGTTTCCAAAGTCTTCGGGATCATCAAAACCTACACACACAATGTTCCACAACTCCAAACTCAAACCGGTTAGATAAGCTTTCATCATATGCTTCCATTTAGCAAAGTTAGTCCCATCAAATTGGGGTAATTTGCCAACGGGTATAGTGATATCATCCTTAGATTTTGTTTCCAAAGAATCATAGTTAAAGGATACGCTTCTATAGTCATTCTTGGACTTAGCTTTGGGGTTTGGCTTGGGCTTGAGTGTTCTCTTGGGAATTCTTGTGTCGGTAGTACTCGTCATCCCCGTCTCCATTCTCACTAGATGAAGATTATGATGAGGATGATGAGGATGGTGATGGAGATGGTGAAGGTGTTCTCTTTCTTCTCTTCTTTTCTTCTTTCTTCCCTTTCTTCTTCTCTTCTTGCTTGTTGTCCTCTTTCTTCTTTTCCTCTTCTTTCTCTTTCTTCTTGTCCTCTTTCTTGCTTTTCTTGTCGTTGTCCTTGGAGCTTTCTTTGACAGCCTTCTTGAGCTTGTCAAATTTCTCTTGGGCTGAGGTGTTCCCTACCTCCGAGGCATCACCTTCAACGTCACTTGGCAAGTCCTCAAACTCCTCCTCCTCTACCTTGTCATCTCCACTTGCCATATCCTCACACGGTTAGGTGTTCGCAAGGATAACCTACTCTGATACCAATTGAAAGGATCGACGCAATATGGCCTAGAGGGGGGTTGTCGGGCATACACCCCGGGTACTCATGCAAGGAAGGAGGAAGAGTAGAAGACGGACTCCTACTAGAATTCCCCTGTACTCCTACTAGGACTCGCTCTGTGTAATCCTACTAGGACTCCTGCCTTGTAACCGACTAGGAACCCGCCCCTGGACTATATAAAGGAGGGCCGGGTACCTAGCCGAACATCCACAATCCCTCTGGGGAACAACACCAAGCGCAGGGCGCAATACTACCCCAAACAGGACGTAGGGTAGCTACTCTGGCTACCCGAACCTGTATAAATCTTGTGTCTTGTGTCCTCGCACGTACCTTCGGGTTCCAGATCATGGCGATCCCCACCTTCTACCTTGCTGCGGGTACCTCCCATGGAGGTCGAGTGGTTTAAACACCGACAGCTGGTGCCCACCGTGGGGCCATCGTCACGATCATCAGGCGAACTCAAAGGACCTCATCTGCAAAATCAATCTACCGCAACGGTTGTTGGCTGATTCGATCAACTCGCCGCGCCAATCAGCCTGACGGGTCAGCAACTTGTCGACTCGGTGGAGTTTCGCTCGAGTTCAAGAACGACACGGAATCAACTTCGTGTCACATGTCCGTCGAGACGGAATCAAGTTCGGATTCGCAACTCGCTATTGCTACGAAATTAATTTCATTGTTCCTGTCCACATGCCAGAAGATCTCGCCGAGTTCTATTCCAGAGCTGAGCATGTAGATCAAGGTTGTCCACATCCACACGCGGTGCCATCCACCATGCAGAACAGAGATTGGTGTGGGGACCAACAGATTTTTCCTAATCAATCAAGTGGCTGACGCACGTGGCAGTACAGGGTGCAAATTCGTGATGTAGCTGGCTTCCATCAGTTGCATGTGCAAATCATGATTTCTCCTACTTGCACACGAATAGCTACACCACAAGGCTCCAAGTTTCAACGCTTGATGCACACAAGGGATGTACGCGGGTACAACTACACGCGCCGCAACTACTTATCATTCAGCCACAGGCTCTACGTCAACTTTGCCGTGCGCCGCGACTACTCGTCTCCGGCTGCACGCGCTCTACGTCAACCTCGTCGTGCACCGCGACTACTCGTCTCCACTCTCCCGGCTGCAGCGACTACTTCGCCTATGCCGCGCGTCCGGGTGCCTCGGCACGTCGCGCGGCTCGTCGTAGACTACTTCGCCTTCGCCGCGTGTCCGGGTGCCTCGGCACATCGCGCGGCTCGTCGTCGACTACTCCGCCTCGCCCAGGCTCGTCGTCGACTACTCCACCGCGCGTCCGGGTGCCTCGGCACGTCACGCGGCTCGTCACGTGGCTAGTCGCGCCGCTCATCGTCGACTACTCCGCGTCGTGCAGTCTCGTCGTCGACTACTCCGTGCGCCGCGACTTCGTCTTGCGGCCACACTGGCTCTACTTCAGCCACGCCGTGGGGCGCGACTACTTGCCTTGCGGCAACACTGGCTCTACCTCGAGTACGCCGCGCGCCGCCACGACGTCGTCTTCCGGTCGCATCGCGTCGACCATTCATCTCGACTAATTTTCCAAATTAGTCAAGAACGGCAGTCACGCCCCCAACAACTAGTCGGAATCAACTCTGACTAGTCAACTTTAACAACAACCGTCGCGGCTCCATCGCCGACCGCCACGGCTTCATCATCGTTCGCGAGCGAGCAACAGCTAAGTCATTTATTTAAATGATTACTGTTCTCTTGGCTTGTTCTCCTCATCATGCAGGACTACTTGCCGACTACTCATTTGTGTATGCTTCTCGGCAGGTTTTCACGGGAGCTACACTCTGCTGACTACTCTTGTGGTATATCAATCAAGTCGCCACGAGTCTACTTCATCAACTCGGGGGCTATCCCTAGGAGGCAGTTTCTAAAGTCCGCTACGCGCGGCAATCTAAAGTCGACTTCTAAAGTCGCATTCTAAAGTCCGCTCCGTGCGACAACTTAAAGTCGACTCCAGTCGCATCTTCGCCTACTTCGATGGCATACTACATGTGTAAGCTTCGATGGAACCTAGCTGTAAGCGGCACTCGGGTCCTGGCGACGATGGAACCTAGCTGCACGTGGTCTTCACGCTCTGTACCATGGGTCCAAGTACCCTAAGTACTCGCGCTCCGCACCTTGGGTCTGAAATCCATGGCCCAGGTACGCAAGTCGACTCCGGTCGCACCTTCAAGTCCACTACGGTGGCAACCATACCTTGGGTCTGAAATCCATGGCCTAGGTACACAAGTCGACTCCGGTCGCACCCTCAAGCCGACTCCGGTCGCACCCTCAAGCCCGCTCTGGCGGCAATCGTACCTTGGGTCTGAAATCCATGGCTCAGGTACTCAAGCCCACTTGGCACAAGTCGACGCTAACGGTCGCACCCAAGCCCACTCTGGTGGCACAAGTCGACGCTAACGGTCGCATCCAAGCCCACTCCGGTGGCACAAGCCGACTTTGGTCGCAATCTTAAGCCCGCTCCAGCGACAAAACTACTCGTTTTCTCTGATTTTTCATTTGCTTTGGCTTTCCGGAAAGTGCTTTTCGTTTTTTGCATCTCAAAGTTCGCTCCGCGCGGAATTCTAAAGTCGACTTCTAAAGTCGCATATCAAAGTCCGCTCTGTGCGGCATCCTAAAGTCGACTTCGGTTTTCAAGTCGCAACTCAAAGTCCGCTCCACGCGGCATCATAAAGTCGACTTCGGTTTTCAAGTCGCATCTCAAAGTCCGCTCCGCGCGGCACAAAGTTGACTTCGGTTTTTAAGTCGCATTCTAAAGTCCGCTCTGCCGGCATCTAAAGTCGACTTCGGTCGCATCTAAAGTCCGCTCTGATGGCACGACTACTTCTCATGCTCCACGGCTCGATGCCAAACTACTACTTGGAATCTCTCCAGCTCGGGGGCTGCACTTAACATACTATTCAAGGATAACTTCAGCAGGCTTCGCTCGCTCTCAAGCTCGGGGGCTCCCCACCAACAACTACTCGATGTGGCTCATATGGCTCTCTTATCTCGGGGGCTACACGCTGCAAGAGTACTCAGATGATGGCTTTCGCGAACACTGAAGACCCTTGGATTGATTACCTAATCATTTCAAGGCTCGGGGGCTACTATGCTACACCCATCGTTCCATTTTTTCAAGACGGAAGATTCGGAATCAAGATTGACCCTCAGCTAGAGTCTGCAACTCAACCTAAGGCTCGGGGGCTACTCCATATGGAGTGCGATTTTGCAACCGCACTTTCATATAATCTCAACTTCAAGACAGATGAGCTGGACCACCTTCCAGCCTCGTGGCAGTTCAAGTACTATTGAAGACTTCTCCAAGCAGTACTCGAGGACGCTCAAGAACTACTCGAAGAGGCTTCAAGACTACTCGAACTACTACTCTCGACTCCAACGTGCTCGGGGGCTTGTCGGGCATACACCCCGGGTATTCATGCAAGGAAGGAGGAAGAGTAGAAGACGGACTCCTACTAGAATTCCCCCGTACTCCTACTAGGACTCGCTCCGTGTAATCCTACTAGGACTCCTGCCTTGTAACCGACTAGGAACCCCGCCCCGGACTATATAAAGGAGGGCGGGTACCTAGCCGAACATCCACAATCCCTGCGGGGAACAACACCAAGCGCGGGGCGCAATACTACCCCAAACAGGACGTAGGGTAGCTACTCTGGCTACCCGAACCTGTATAAATCTTGTGTCTTGTGTCCTCGCGCGTACCTTCGGGTTCCAGATCATGGCGATCCCCACCTTCAACCTTGCTGCGGGTACCTCCCATGGAGGTCGACTGGTTTAAACACCGACAGGGGTGAATAGGCCTGCACATAGAATTTAAACTTTTTCTGCAAAAGCACTGTCAGACTCCGGAACCTCCGAGATTATTCTCGGAACCTCCGAACGAGGCAGCCTCCGAGAATAAACTCAGAACTTCCGGGAACTGTTAGAACAGAGCATATAGGACTTGAGCAGCAAATAACTTGATGAAAAACAGATCTACCAAATTCTAGGAGGTACTTGGGACCTAGCAAGAAGATTTCTAAGCAAAGAACAAGCTAGGAAGGTACCACAACATAGATCGGGAGCAAACCCTAATAGATCTAGTCAAGAACAAGTATGAACAAGAGCAATGAAATGATATAAACGAGAGCACACATGAGACAAGAATTTATCCCGTGGTTCAGCTCGCCACAAAGGCTTGCTTACATCCACGTTGTTGAGGAAGCCACAAAGGCTAGGGACCACAAATGTCAACTCCTCTCTCACACCTATCACATTGGGTAATAGGTGGAGGCTTTCCACTAGAATCACAAAGGGTAATACAAACACCTTGGAGCTTCCACAAATCGGTTTGGAGAGCTTCCAAGAACCTCTATCTGTCTAGGAGCAAGGCTCCAAGAGTAATAGATCCACCAAGCTTGCTAGGGTTCTTCCAAGTGCTCAAGTTCAAGAGAGAGAGAAATTTGCTCACAAACTCACTTCAAGAATCCACTCTCAATCAATGTTAGGCAAGGATTTGGAAGAGAGTAGGTTAGGAGTGAATGCAAGGTGAGAGAATTGAGTTAGAACCGCGTTATGTTCAGGGGCAGGAAGAGAATAGCCGTTGGGGGACCAAGGGGTATAAATACCCCCAGATCCAGAACAGTAACGGCTATATTCCAGAGTTCGGAACCTCCGAGAAAAATCTCGGAACTTCCGACCTTTGAAATCTCTGCTGACTGTAGCCCGTACGGTCGGAACCTCTGAGAAAAACCTCGGAACCTCCGAACAACAAACAGCAGCAGATCTCTTCCCTTTGAGAGAGGGTTAGGGTTTAAGAAAGATGGACTATGAGCACTTGAAACCACCCTAACTCACCATTAGTATCGCTCTTGATAGTACGGATTGTTATATACTCAAATTCAAAAGATAAAATAAATAAACTTCTCCAAAGAGCATAGGTATCCTTCTTCATTAAGTTGAGGGGTCTCCATTCTTTCTTTTGCACCTATAAAATAACTTTATGCTGCACAACAGTCTTAAAAGCTCATTAGCTCTTTAATTGTGTGGTCAACATCACCAAAACCCTCATAGGGCTTGAGTGCACTTACAGAGCTGTCGGTAGGAGGTAGAGGGGTTTTTTGCAATATGATCGGCTCACAGACGGCTTACGGACGGGGTATTTAGTGGCGTTGTACGTGCCCTTAGCCCTTAGGTAAACATGCTGGCATATATCCGGCAGTCTTCTCCTGATTTATTTTAATTTTCTAGGTAAGGTAGATTACACAAACAAACCTAATCTAGTTCTCTGAAATTAATAGCAGTGAAAAGTGCAGTTTATGCATGCTAATGCAGTGATGGAAAAGGTAAACAGGACAATCACAGGAAAGCGAAGGTCTTGCGCTCGGCTGCTGGGCAGCGCCGCGAACCCACTGCACCGCTGCACGCCGCGCCGGCGCGGCGACGTGACTCGATCGCGATGCCATCGAGGAGTGACGTGATGAGGGGAACCACTCACCTGACGCGGCGCCGTAGCCACTCACCCTCGACGCTGCACGCCGCGCCGGCGCGGCGACGTGACTCGATCGCGATGCCATCGAGTGACGTGATGAGGGGAACCACTCACCTGACGCGGCGCCGTAGCCACTCACCCTCGACGCGCGGCGCCGCCTTCGCCGGATCGGTGAGAAAGCGATCGTCCGCCGCGGCAGCCTCGACCGTTTTGCGGAGTGACAGTGACGTGATGAGGGGAGAAGCCGAACAGACCGTTTCGGCCTTTCGGGCTTCTCCGTCACAACAGCATATCCAAGAGTATGCTAAAATTTCTTTTCCAAAATTATGTATTGGGAACTTATCTAAAATTTTTTCCCCAAAATCACACCATCTCACGTCAGACTGCCAATAAAAATTCACTAATATTTTGAAACTATTGTGCCACCGTCGAGTAGCAGCGGTTCATCAGGTCATCGCTGTTGCTACACCTTGGCTTGCGGCTTGCGTGTTGTCTATGGATCGTTGCTGCTCTGTTGCGAGAGGGGCTGGTTCTGCTAGCACTTCCACAGACGGTAGACACTACCGGATTCGCGCGCGGCGCACGGCTGATCGAGTGCACGGCAAAGGGCGCTCGACACATTTTTACCCGGCAAAGAACTTTGCCGTGCGCTTTGGTAAAAGGCGACGCACGACACAGTTCTTTGCCGTGCGTAATTTGTGACGCACGGCAAAGAAAGGTGTTGACGGCCGTCCCCGGCGAGACGGCGTCACCCGCTCTTTGCCGTGCGCCACCCACAAATACTCACGGCAAAAAAAAGAAAAAAAGAAAAAAAAAAGCAAGGCAGGCCGGGGCCCGCCTCCGCCAGGCCACTACCACGCCGTCGCCGGCCGCCGGTCCTCCGTTCCCCACGCCAGCCCCACGCCGGTGACGCCACCACCACCACACCGTCGCGGCTCCTCCGGCTCCTCCCGGCGTCGACCGCTGCCAGAGAGGCGAGAGAGGATGAGAACGCCGCACGAGGAGGGAGGCGGGACCGGCGGCCACACGCCGGTGGGGAAGGAGGCGACGGAGCGAGGAGCCTCCGCGCGCCGGCCGCGGGGGGGAGGGGGGCCGCCGGATCCGCGCCGGTGGGCCTCCGCGCGCCGGCCGCGAGGGGGAGGGGGCCGCCGGATCCGCGCCGGGTGGGCCTCCGCGCGCCGGCCGCGAGGGGAGGGGGCCGCCGGATCCACGCCGGTGGGCCTTCGCGCGCGGCCGTCGGGGGGAGGAGGCGGCGCCCGACGCGCCGGCCGTCGGGGGCGGAGGAGGCCCGGCCGCGCCGGATCCGGAGGCGGCCGTGCGGTGGTGACCACAAGGAGGCCGACCATGAGGAGCTCGCCGCCGTCGTCTTCCGTGCCCGGGGAGCCGGTCGAGGGTGAGGGAGACAAGGTGCGGCGACCACGAGTCGGAAAGGGAGGCCGCCATGCGCTCGCCGGCCGGCGCCCGCTCGCACGCCTTCGGCGTGTGCCCGCGCGCGCGTCGTCGTGCGCCCGTGCGCGTGCGCGTCGTGCGCCCGCGCACACCGCCGTCGTCGTCGATGGTCGCCGTGGAGGAGGAGGTGGGAGGGGCGGCGACGCCATGGGAGGAGATGGGAGGGGGCGGCGGCGGGCCGATGGGAGGGGGGGGGGGGTGGGGCTAGGGTTTGAGGGTTAAATAGGCCGGCGGGGGGAGGGGCGAATGGGCCGGCGGGGGGGAGGGGCGAATGGGCCGGCGGTGGGGAAGGGGAAATGGGCCTGCGGTGGGGAAGGGGGGAAATGGGCCTCCGGGTCTTTACCGTGCGTTTTACAAGAGGCGCACGACAAACAATTCTTTGTCGTGCGCCACTTGTAAAACGCACAGCAAAGCTATTTCTTTGCCGTGCGCCTCATAAAAAGCGCACGGTAATTTTTTTTTGCCGTGCGCCGGGCACGGCAAAGAATTTTCTACGATTTTATAAAATTCATAAAATTTATCAAATATTTTTTTAAAAATTTATAAAATGAATACAAGCCAATTTATGTTGTATATTGCTTATAGAAACAAGATTTGAAGTCAAAACTTAATATGAATGTCGCGTCACGTACAAATTTAACCATATCTTTCGTGACTCTATGGAACACTCTAAAACTTCCAGTGAGATACTTCGGTTTCTAAACACCATCCATGACGACTTGCTCAAAACACTATATATGATTTATCACAAGCTTCACACAGGATATCATGAGCCTTAGACGGATCTCATGATTTTCAAAATTTGTTTGCATTTTGTACAATTAAAAAACATGGCAACCGCATGTGGATTTTCACGATTCGCGCAAAATGTTCAAAATTCCACCCAATTTCATGGATAAGGTAATAAAATAACTAAATTACATGAATATCATGTTTCCACAAATTTTACTCCGTTACTTTATGCACTTGCAGTTCAAACTTGACGTATGCGGCAAAAATTCTTTAAGTGACACATAATTGTTAAAAATAGTAAATTTATCAAAACAGGCATAAGATTGAAATATAGAGTATAAAATAATGTTTTTGAGGTGGAGAAACAAAAAGAAGTACAAAAATTAAATTTTTTTAACTATTGTTTATTGAAAAAGTGGAGGAAGGAAAAAATCTTTGTCGTGCGCCGGAAATTAAAACGCACGGCAAAGACTAACGGCCGTTTATTGCAAAAGTGGAGGAAGGAAAAAAATCTTTGCCGTGCGCCCGAAATTAAAACGCACGGCAAAGAATCTTTGTCGTGCGGTAGAAAATAAGACGCAGGGCAAAGATTCTAATCCGTGCGTTTTGTTCGGCGCACGGCAGAGAGCTTCTTTGCCGTGCGCCCGATAAAAGACGCACGACAAATATTTGAACGCACGGCAAAGGCCGCGTTTCCGATAGTGAGAGCTGGAGCACCTGGCTGTGCCGGTTGGCGTTGAAGAAGTCATGGCTCCAAAGACTGAAAGAAGCCAGCGGCCGGTACTGGCGGCCGATGCCCTTCTCCATGACACACGAAGCATGCGTTGCACAACGTGCTGCAGCCCATCGGCCCCTCCCGCCATTGCAGCGTCCACAGCGAACCACAATGCAGAGGACACCTCGACCGCCATGACTTCTTCTTGAACGCTTTTGGTGGCTCTTTTTCATCTGACCCGGGCTCCCAGATCAGGTCATTCGGCGACGAGATACATGGCTCTCCGGGGTATCCCGACGACAGTCCTCGCCATAGCTGGTGTGGGGTCAGGGAAGGGGGGCGCCGGCTTGGTGCACGCGTAGGCGCTGCTGTGCTTGGACTTCCGTCAGATTCGTGACCATCGACGTTGGGGGAGCTGGGCTCTGTGCATGTGCCTCCTCCGACGCGGCGGGGACGGGGAGTTTGAAGGCCCACTAGACAAACAACTGACCGATTGGGAGAGGATGCGGCTTGCGAAAATTTGCGGGGCGATGGGCGTGGATTCGGGTCCGCGAATATTTGGGGAAGTTATGGGGGAGCTGTTGGAGCTATTTTTCCAACTTTTCTCTCTAACCAAGGTATTAGGGACAATATTAGCGGTCTTTTGGAGTTGCTCCTCTGTTAAAGTGTGATTTATGCCAATAAAATTTATTATATACAATATCTTTGCTTATGTGGCACATTAAATTCGTATGTCGTCTAGACAGTTGTATATCAGATTCTCAATATGTATGTACTAAAGGTCTATATGACTTGTAAGTCTATATTGATTGTGCACAGCACGACATCGATCCATTTGCTAAATGCACTATCTATGTTCGGGAGCTTCAAATAGCTTTTGCTTCTTAAGAAACTTCAAAAGCCACAAACTCCCCCAAATGGGGTTAGGTTATTAAAAAAAGCAAAAGCTTCAACAGCTCGGTTTACACTACTCACTCATATCAAAATATTTGTCGTTATTAACTTTTTCCTCCTTTGAATGTTTGTCTTATTCAAAAAATTATCGCAAATGTGTAAAAGGATAAGTCAAGCTCAAAATATCTACAATAATAAAACATGTAGCAAGCAAAGTAAATGATACTTGCATAATTTTTTGAATAAGACGAATGGTCAAGGTTATGAAAAAAAGTCAACGACGATAAATATTTCGATACGAAGGGAGTATAACTTAAGAAGCTCCCTAGGACTAGCTTCTCGAGTTTTTACCCTCCGCCTCCTTTCTGCTCTATTGTTCTTTTCTCACCCGCCCTTCTCCCACTCCGTGCAGGCTGCCATCGCTCCTTACCTTTGCGATGCCGTCATGATCTCTCCCGTCTAAACTGCACCATCCCCTCTCCGCTTGTGTCGCCGTTCGTCTCCTCCCAGTGGAGTAAATCGTAGAAGCTCTCCAAACAGCCAGAGCCTGTTCGTTCGGCTTATCGCCCACCGACCATCGAAGACTTTTCTCTCGTAACAAACCACCACCAAAGAATCGGCCAAAGCGGTGTTTTTCTCTCAGAACAAATCAGCACCAGCCATCAGCCACCAGCCAAACGAACAGGCTGGTCTAGCTTGTCCTAGAAGCAGCTTTATTCTCCACGCAGCGCTTCTAGAGAAGCAAAAGCTACTCCAAACATGGATGTGCCGTGTGCGCATTTTTTATAAGTCTATTTATCTTCAAAATACATGATTTTAAAGAAAATATTCATCCTGATGTTATGTGTAAAAACTGAGAGTGTCCGCGGAAGTACTATCCCTTGGAACTACGTTAATTAGGAAGTAGGAACCAACTTATTTGTCCTATAATTTGAGTGGAAAATAACGTTAACACGAATTCCACTTCAGTAAGAATTCCATCTGAATCTCAAAATCAGTTTTATAATATATGTAGCACTACCAATAACGACTAAAGTCTCTGATAGCCAAAAACCACATGAGGAATGATTTTGTAGCATCAAGCCATCAACCCATTGTCTGAGATGGCACTCTCTGAAAGAGATTTGGCACAGCTTCCTTTGTCGAAGTCGTGTCAATCTCACCGAACCATCACAATCAGTAGCACTGCTCCTCCGCTGCACCATATGGACGCAATGCAGGACTTATTCCCGATGTTGAAGAACAAGACTAAGATCTCTTCCCCTGAGGGATGGAGCGTCGGCTAAGAGCTACACCTAGAGCTCGTTGTTTAAGTTGTGTGGGATGTGAGTAGTTCATGTTGGAGTTTATAGTTCAGGTTGTGTTCAGCTGGTTTGCCAACTTGTGTCTATCTGGAGTTCGTTCCGTTTGAGTTTGTAACCGAACATTGTACCAATTTCTTTTTCATCTTGATACAATGATATGTTGGGGGTATGAACCTTCAGGGGCCAACAACTATGGAAACTCGAATGCAAGAAAATAAAGAACACCGAAGATAAATTGAAAAACCTGACTTCGGTTGAGAGCGGAGAAACTCAACCTCCATCCGATCGCCCCTTCTCCATTCCCTTCGGGTTCCAACACATGCCCTTGCCTTTTCTCATAGTGCGAGGCATCTCTAGGGTACTTCGGTAACCATGCAAGGCCCGTACAAAACACACTTTACATATGGCACAATACATGTTGTCACTCTACGTGCCTGCATGTGTGGAGCTATGATCTTCGGTCGGTCGCCTCCAGGCCATTGGGTTCTTCGGTGGATGCTCGTTGCCCTTCTTCGGTGGATGTTTGTCACCCTTCTTTGGTTCCCATCTTCGGTCGCCACGAGTCCTCCCGCAGATTACAAACTTCACCGCCATCCCCCGAAGTCCCTCTCCTTCAATCTTTTATCCGTCAGGATCTGGCCCCTCTTCATCGTGTTTCGAACCTGCACCTCCTAGCGTTGTCGTCTAACCTTCGGGCGAAGGTCATCAGATCATATGATCTCCTTCCTCTCTCTTCGGCCTCAACCTTGCATCTTGTTTAAAGATAGGCATGCCCTCTGCTCCTCTTCCCTGAGCCGAAACAAAGGGAGGGGGTTAGTCACGAAATATTTACCCCAACATGATACACTGCGTGCGTATTCGAGAAAAAAAGAGATGGCACTCTCCTATCAATTTTCAGAACAAATTCCTAAGTGGTGTCTCATTTATAAAAACTTGAGCAATTTCTGGTAATTGCACGGTAACTACTAATAAAAAGTCAAGTAGAACAAAACGTACACTCGCATCATCACCTGTAATTGAAATTTCTTAGTTTTATAAAACTTATTTGTCTAACAGATTTATATATACGTCCGTGATAATTATTATTATATGTACACAATACCCAATAGAAAGTGAATACTACTCTACTAGAGTAGAGCATTGACTCCCACGGATCCGATACACGATGTGATATATCCTCAAAGTTTTAGGTTTTTTAAATTGGAACCAATGTTGCGAACAACGGGCTATAACATTTCGCGGCAGAGTCTATTTTTCCGCTATAGTGCTGCTATATCCCGCTATAGTGCCACTATAGTCCCCTATTCAGTATAACACAGTTGTAGCGATAGGCTGTCAAAAACACTATATTGCCGCTATAACCCGCTATTTGCATCACTGATTGGAATTGTGTCATTATAACTTTACTGTTTTTGAAGTACACTATTACTATTCGACTTACTACGCCAGTGCCATTATAATTCTGATGTTGTTTGAGATATGCCATTATGTACGCTTGGAGACGATTTTGGGCCCACTGCCAGGTTTATAAGGGGTACGTATATTCGTATGGACAAGATTACCTCTTCTCAATTTTCTTTTCCCCTTCCTCTCATCTCACTGATGTGTAGAACTCACACCCCAGTGGCTTCTCCAACCTCCCGCCATCTCTCTCCTCCCACGCTCTCTCTTTCTCTCTCCAGACCGAGGCTGGGCGCACGGGCGACGCTTAGCAGGGCCCTGTAGGCGGACGACTGACGTCCTCCTCGTCTACCATTGCCGCTATCGTCCCCTGCTTTGGCCATCCCCTGCTCTCCCCGTGTCGCCCCACGTCGCCCCTTCTCCTGCGATGGCGACAATGGACGAGGAGGATGACGGTCGTGTCCGCCTACGGGAGGCCGCAGCACCGTTGCCGGCTGCCCGCCCTGCCCCCGCGAGGTGAGGTTGAAGACAAGGGCAAAGATGACATCTCTCCCTCCAATACACCTGAGGTGGGTCTCATGTCAAATAAGTGTGAAATTATAATGACACTGACATAGTAAGTCGAATAGTAATGGTGTCCTTTAAAACTATGAAAGTTATAAACAACAAGCACTCAAGTGAGCAGGCGCTGGAAACGTATTCGGCAAGACGTATTCTTGTGGCGGACGCGGATTGGAACCTGTAGCGTTGCCACCTCTTCTGAGTTCTGGACTCGCGCCGCGCAAGGAAGTGACGAGAAGGCGAAGAGAGGCGGAACCGCCGCCGCCGCCGCCGTAACCCTCGCTTCCTATGGCGCGCCGTCGCGTGCTCCTCTTCCTCAAGCCCTTCGACGTCTACCCGCCGCGCCCGTACGCCGGGGCCGCGGCCTCCTCGCCGCCGTCGCAGCCGAGCGCCGCCAACCCCAAGGTCATACATCTCTTTCTCATCGTCTCTCGTGTCTTGGCCGTGCCGTCGACCATGTCTGCCTGAGGGCTGGACTGAGGTGCCAGGGCCCAGGGGGTTCCCATATTCCGACCGTTCGCATGGGGTGATGGGTTCCAAATGGTCCTGGAGTTCACCCCTTTGCGCTTGGATCGTGGAAGCGACGACAGGATTGTAGGTTTCTTTGTTCCAAAAACTGCGATCGCGGCGGTGTCTCTTGCGCGGGGTGCCTTTGATCCATTTGGTCTGCACGTGGCGAAATGCTTGTCTAAATGGTGCTGAGGTCCAGTTGTTCGCTGAAATGCCTGTGTGGATTGTGTCCTATTTTTGGGACTGCTTTTGTCCTGTACTGATAGCAGCATAATAGCAGCACAAAATCTAATTGAAATTCATGCTGGATACAATGCAGTAGCCACTGCAGTGGCACTTATGCCTCAGCATTTCATTTTATTACTTACTTAAACCCAAGTGAGCAGGGGAAGTGTTATGACGGGCCGCACCTTTGGACGGCGCCCTCGACGTGGCTAGGGCGCACGCCGGCATAGGGAGGGGGCCAAGGGCCCAATCTTTAATTTCCAGCAAATCTTAGGGGGTTCATTAGAAAGTCGTGTGCTCATAAATACTCGTGTAAACTCTTGGTTTTGATTAAGCAGAAACAATCAATTGTTTCCGGCTTCCCTCAGGGAGCCGGGAGATTTAACTGCGCCCAAACCCTAGCCGCCCCCTTCTCCTTCCTCTCGCCGCGCGCGCCCCGCTCCCATGGCACCCCGGCGCCGCCCTCGCTCATGCCCACCAAACCCTAGCCATCCGTACTCACTGCGAGAGATTCCCAGTAGGATCCGTAATCCTATCAGGAAGCCTCTACCTATTTTTTTATTCCAGACCTGTTTAGTTTACCCGGGTACTCTAAACACTAGGCTAGGGCCCTTTCAATTTATGGATTACTTGTTGGTTGTTGCATTGCTGATCAGTGGGGACCGTGAATAGTGTATACGTTCTGGTTAGACAAAGGTTCACCTTCCCCGGTCTTATGGAACATTCGGAGCTCTATATCGTGTCATTTAAATGCAGTTCCTTCCCTGATTCAGTGCATTACCGTTGATGCTGTCTGATATGGATTATAAATGTTTTTTTAGCACTTACCTATCCTTTTTGTGGTTTATCCTTGCAGATCTTAAGTTATCTGGATGACAGGTGCAGAGTTCACAAGGACACGATTGACCTCTGCCAGAGCGTCCTGCAGCGCAAGTCCCTTGATTGGACTTCAGTGCAGAGAAATAACTTGTCTAAGCCAATACATGATGTGGATCTTGTGATTGCTGTTGGGGGTGACGGCACTCTTCTTCGAGCTAGCCACTTCCTGGATAGTTCAGTTCCTATTTTAGGTGTCAATTCAGATCCTACTTTTCCGAAGGAGGTAAGTTGTTGGTTTCCTGACTCTCTAATCTTATATCTTCAAACAAATGAGGTGGCAATCTGTTTTATAACTAGTGTGACATTTCTTGGTTGTATGAATGATACTTAAATTTATGCCTGATTAGCTACTTAAAATTCTGTATCTCTTATGCAGGTTGATGAGTTAACTGATGAATTTGATGCAAGGAGAAGCACAGGGTATCTCTGTGCCGCAACTGCAGGAAACTTTGAACAGGTTATTTTCTCTGCAAGGTTTTCTCATGCTATTATTTTTGAAGAAATTAAAAGTTATCCTAATTTGTAGGATTGCATTATTAATGAAATCATGCAGTTTCCAATTTTCATTTCTACTGAACTTGTCATATTCCCAGATACTTGATGCAACACTTGATGGCAGAAGACACCCTTCGGAACTATCAAGGATATCTGTGAAACTAAATGGAATTCAGCTACCAACTTATGCTCTAAATGATATATTGGTGTCACACCCCTGTCCAGCAAGTGTGTCGCGCTTCTCATTTAGGTATATTTCACCTGACGTTCCTAGTAAATTTATTTCGTTTCTAATGTGATCAGTTCTGATTTGTACTATGACCTTAGGAAAAGGAGCAACACAGGAGAAAGCTCGCATTTAATTAATTGTAGATCAAGTGGTCTAAGGGTCTCAACAGCTGCTGGATCAACTGCTGCTATGCTATCAGCTGGAGGATTTGTGATGCCAATATCAAGCCGTGAGCTTCAGTACATGATAAGAGAGCCCATTTCCCCAACAGATGCTGACAAACCACTGCTGCATGGTTTAGTTAAGCAAGAGCAACATATGCTTGCTGTGTGGTACAATCAAGAGGGTGCTGTGTATTTTGACGGTTCACATATAGTGCATTCGATTCAGCATGGGGACACACTTGAGATATCCTCACATGCTCCAACCTTAAAAGTTGTTTTGCCAGAACATTTGCTAATGAAGCCATTTGAATAGTGAAATAACAGTAACTTTGTGATGATGCTTAGTGATTTGATATGATGTTTGATGTGACCTGAGATTGAGCAATTAACTGCTATCAGTGCATTTTCACGTAATGACTGATAGTTAAATGCTATCAGATGTTAATCTTTGTTTTGGAGACGCACACAAAAGAAGGATCAGCGCTCTGAAGTAGATACAACTGAAATGCTTATGATCTACCTCGATTAGACATCTCATGTGTCAGGCTATCATTTGTATCTATGCTTGATGATCCATTACTCAATTAGTTTCATTACACAAAGCTTGTGCTGTCAGGCTCTGGCCCTTGCTTAAGATTTTCCAGAAGTTCATGCGTACAGCACTCAAGCTCAGGCTATTTTCAGCAAGGCTGACATCTGACAGCAAGGGCTGAAGAGAGGTGTGGCCCTCAAGCAGGCTAACAACTTCTGACATCTTTGGTCTGAGTGTAGGTGCTGCAGTGGTGCATAGCAGGGCAACATTCAGCATGCGGAGTGCCTCCTCTGTTGAGTAATTGGATCCTAGATCTGAGTCTACCAATTCCAGGAGAGTTCCTCTTTTCTGCAGAACACAAGCCTGCAGCAAGATGCAATTAGCTTACCACTCTCAAGGTATGTACATGATAATAAAACTCTAGAGTTTGCCGTATTGATTCAATTTCCCTTGTTTACATTGAAATTCCTCAGTTTGTTACCACAGAAGTAAAAATCTAACAGTTAACACAGTGAGATTTTTAGATCCTATTCCTTTGGTAAAGGGTAAAAAAAAGGTTGGCATCCATGTATTTTCAAGAGAAGTTTGGTCGGAGCAGATATAAGGATTGGTCACAGGATTGGCCTGTTGCGAATGTTTAAACAATATAAGGTCATATTAAATGTACATACACACTCACTTTCATGAAAAATCCTGGTCTTAAGTGAAATTTGATCTATGTCCCAATAACAAGGCAAACATTACTGTTTACGAAGTTAAAGATCTGTAAATTACCCATTCAAGAAGATAAACAAAATCTTCCTTTGGCCTGTAGTTTGTGTTACTTTTTCCACTGACAATTTCCAAAGCAACAACACCAAAACTGTACACATCAGCTTTATCTGTTAAATAACCACGCATAGCATACTCAGGAGCCATGTATCCGCTGCATGAATACAGAATGATCAAAGTCAGCTCTAAGTTTTGCAATCCAAATAGATTTAGTAACAAGTGAGCAGAAAAGCTCCATCAGTTGTTCAATAGGAACTGATTGTTAACATTGTCTTAATTTGAGGAAACTATCAATATGCTGTAGTTGCGTCTTTTCCTATTTATGTTTTTATGCAGCAATGGTACGCCTCATATGCATGTGGTTTTCGGACTCTACCCAATGAGTATCCTTATGTTAATTGTGGCAATATCATTGTCACCATTGCTTCAGACTGCATCCCCTTCAAGAGCTTTTTACTTACAGCCTCGTATGTCAGTCAGATTTGTGGATGCTATTCTATGTTTTGATGAAAACAGGAGTATGGAATTGAAATACTTACATAGTTCCAGCTACTTTTGTGCTTAGTGGGTGTGGTCATCTTCATTAAGCTTTGCTAGTCCAAAATCTGAGATCCTGGCATTCAAATCTTTGTCAAGCAGTATATTGCTGGCCTTGATATCCCGATGTACAATCCTTATTGCGGATTCCTCATGCAGATATGCTAGACCTCTTGCTATCCCAAGACAAATCTTGCACCTTGTTGCCCAATCCAGTTGCAGTCTATGTTGCTCAACTGGACCCAGCAGTAACAATCCAGAAACAGTATGTTAGCTGTAATTCGTAGCATAAGTTCAAAAGGGGTGAACCAAGAAACACGAGAAGGATTACCAAAAAGAGCTCTTGCAAGGCAATTGTTTTCCATATACTCGTAAACTAGCAACAGCTGGTTCCCTTCTGTACAACAGCCATACAACTTGACAAGGTTTGAATGCTGTAATGCAGATATCATCCCTATCTCATTCACGAATTCCCTATTCCCTTGTTTAGACCTTGACGATAACTGCTTGACAGCAATGATGGTGCCATCGGACAGTAAGCCCTGTCAAGTCAGCAAAGCCGATGTTCCGGTATAAGACTAGGTTGTGCTTCAGCAGTATCAGCCTGTGTATAATTTGTTAATGAGAAGCAATGACTGACCTTGTAAACTGAACCAAAACCACCTTCACCAATCTTGTTAGCTGTATCAAAGTTGTTAGTTGCTGCTTTGATTTGTCGCAAGCTGAAGGAGCCAGTTTGCAAGTCAAGGGCTTGGAGATCTACAGAAAGGATTTATTTGCAGTCATTAATATATATACTAACATAGACAGGGACGATTTCTTTGTGCCCACGTATAAACATGCAAAGGCTTTATTATCCTGAGTTAACTGCTTTATACCAAGGGAAATTTGTATATAGTTTCTCTTTATTATAGATTCACAATATTGTCTTCAAATTCCTAGTGCTGCTGAGCAGTACATGTGCTCTAGCACACAACTTAATTAAAAAGTGAAAGATAGCTACCATTTTATTGCAGAACATAAAATTTGAAATGGGTTAAACAAGAAAGTTGCTATAGTACCTTTGTGCATCAAACCCTTTCTCCTCTTCTTAATAATACAATAAATTCCGACAATTAGAGCAGTGAAAATTGTTATAACAGGGATTCCAAACACCAAAACATCAGACATATAGACCCTTGAGGCCTTTTCGCTACTGCCAGTTTCGAGAGGTTCAAATGCCAAGGGAAGCGGGAAATCTGAACATAGACAAACAATATCCAGATTCACAGATCAGTTAGGGGTTCTAAACTGACGTGACATATTGTGCCTTTGCACATTGTAATTAATGGCTCAAAATGTGCAAAATTAACAGATTCAAGAGACAACATGACACACTTGGAGTTACTGATATTGCAGATATCAGAGGGCCATAAGAACCTCTATGTGGAATGCTTCTTGTCCCTCTTCCTGCCCAATAGAACTGAATTTCTAATGTATGATTTGTGACATGTGTCTGAAAAGTCTTGATAACTGGCTTTCCAACCGCACCAGCTGTCTGTTTGATATCGAAATCCTCGAGCACCATTCTCCCCTGAGGTTAAACATCCTATTGGTAGTATCACTATTGACAAATGAAGGAACATGTTTTATTTGAAATGAAACATCAGCGTCTATTTACCTGTATGAACACATTGAATCTTCTTTTGCCAAGGCTACAAAATGTGCTGTCATCTGTGAACATAATCTCAGCAAAGTGAAGCTTAACCGTGTAGGTTCCACTGAACATACAAAGCCCGTAATATGTGAGCGAAAGAGGAGAAAGGCGGGCTTTGGTGTACAGGTCTGAATTGGCCATGGCCAATTTTGATGTGCTTGTTGCAATGAAGTTGTCATCTGTGATATTGTCATCCATGAAGTTCCCAGTGCTGCTGAATGCCCAGTTTGAGCCTGGGCTTACGTACAGCAATGAAGCACCTTTTGGTGCTGTGTCGGCTTCGTATTTGGTTCCACTAATAATTGCTTCTTTGTCACCACAATTGATATGCAAAGAAGTTTGATCTGTAAAAAAAATGCATGTAAATGTTCCATGCAGCCTCAGTGCTAACTGCTAAAACAAGAAGAAAACTGGGTACTAACCGTAACCTGAGCATTGTCTACATTAAAACCAATGTATCTTTGTGTTGGATGTAGCCACAGGTACCAGTTAGTGATTTTAATGGGTATGTTTATTTCCAATTTACCATTTTGGTTTTGTAATCCTACAAGCAATTGCACTTTGTAACTTATCCAAAGTTCATTAATCATTATCAATGCTATCCAAGTCTGTCACAATTACCAGATGAAATGCATGTGAACAAACCATTTCTTTGTTTTTCTACATGAGTGCATCTGGGTCTACTGATGCTTTAGAACTAACTGTGAAGCAACACTAAACATCAACTTACATTCTCCATTCAAAGCAACACATGGGAAATTCCTCTTCAAGCATGGCTGAATGCTATTTCTGCATAAGGTAAAAGTGCTGTGTTAGAAGATTTGATTATGTCTAGACAGGTCCATTGCTGTAAAGTTTTCTATGTATTGAAGCAACAAGGTAGAGGATCTTACAAACTGTTCATTTCAGGTGAAAAGCTCTCCACTACATTGCTGCAATTGGAAGATTCACAGGAAAGGGTTATGTATTTTCTTAACATACTGAAGCTCAAGAAGAATGGGTACCATGCTAAAGATTTCTTACACACTCCCTGAAAGGCATTGACTAGGACCTGAACTCCCTGTCGTGAAGTTATTAAAAGATATGTCCCTGCATATGTTCATATGATTATTCTCTGTTATATTTGATCAAGAGAATAAAGTTTGACTTTTTTTAGGATATTGAAAGTTTAACTTCTAAGTTCGATAATAATCGTATACTATTGAAATTCTTAGTTAGGGTATCAAGCGTTTTTTCCTAGTTGGACACTATTTAAACAAGAGTGAACGTAAGAAGAAATCTCAACTGATTCAAAGCTATTTCCATTATCACAAACATCATGAGTGCATTTAAGAAACAAGAAAACATTTTTTTTCAGTTTTATAGATCATCAATACGGCAATCAGCATTGTATTAACACACATCTTAGAAAGCTGAAGTCGTTCTTTCTTAACTTTAATGCTAACTTTAATATCCCCTGTGAAAGAAAGGTATGTGGCATATTTTCATGGATACATGTAGGTATCACCACATCAGAGTTTGTGCATATAGACAATAGCTTACACAATCTTGTTTCTTTTCAATAACCATCCAGGTATGTTCCCAGTGAGTGAGTTTCCAGATAGATATCTGCAGGACAATTTTGGTCAAGGTTTATTCAAGGAAGGAGCACGATGAAATCCCATGTATGTTAGTATGGTTCAGTTTGCACAGAACACCATAACTTACATGTAATCTACCCTTCCCATAGAATCAAAAGTAGCTGGTATTTGCCCGCTTAGTTTATTAAAGCTCAGATCCCTGCATAGACAATGTTGATAATTAAAGATGTTAATAATAAAAAAATTAGCACATACTTACATTGTGATTTATTACAGATGCTTAAGAGTTTTCCATGCGCCAATGTAAGACGGGATGCTTCCACTGATGGAACAGTTCCTTAGTATCCTACATTTGAGCAATTTTGTATCATATGAAAGCTGGCGTATGGCAAGCTTGAACTTCAGTAAACCATGAACTTACAATTTCTTCAATGATGGCATTCGACTTAAATCAGGGAAAGACGAACCGCTACCTCTCAAATCACTAATCCTTCTGTTTCACAAAGAAGCATAACTGCAATTTAGTGAAGGCTTATACTTTTGTATTTTTA